>OX376079.1:18400000-18885000 GCA_947361185.1 Charanyca ferruginea | reverse complement strand
TTAACAATGACAGATGCCATCGACTGGTAATCGCTCGATTGGTTAGTCGAACGGTATCGGTCCATCAGCCAAAGCTACCACACCAATCGATCAACGTCAATCGATGTCGATCGATGGCACCGATTGACGATCGATCGATCGGTGTAGTAACACCTTGAGGTTTTACCTCTGAGCCGCGGCAATACCAGCCTATAATTGTCCCACTGCTGGGCAAAGGCCTCTTCTCATACAGAGAAGTCACGAGCATTCATCACCACGTGCGCTCAAGGCGGATTGGTGATTTCAAACTTATTTTAATTTATGTCAAGGTTTTCTCACGATGCTTACCCAATAGCCATAACCAATAGGCCATCATGACAAATCGCGGGAAATCGTGGTAAGTGTCTAAAAATAGACATGCCTAGCACGGTTCCTATTTCAATAACTGATTAATTAGTCCAAGATAGATCGGTATCTTTGAACACTACACAGCGAATGCGCTGCTCTCCGTTGACCTTGCCCAAAGTCGACGGTATATCTTCATCTGACTGAATTTAACCAAGTACCCACTACCCAACAGTTACCAACCGTCTTTGGTAAAACATATCATGTACCAAGCTCTATCGGTAAAAGCTAGAAAAATAAACTCATAATAATACTAGTTAAACTTAGGATTTAATAATATACGTGCTTTTACAGTAACATAGAAGAAAAATACGCTACAGAAGTGCGGAACGAAGCTGATCGCTTGTACTAATGTATAAAGAGCTTTGTTTAAATGCAAACAGTCGAAGAAAAACAAAGATTTGATTAGAGCTAAGATTACACGGAAGATTACTGAGGATCGATGTACATAGTTCTGGGAAATCAGAGAATAAACAACCGAAGATCTAAATATAGAGTGGATGTGAATCTGAGCAAAGAAAGGATCTGCATCTGTTTAGCCTTTTCCCAACTATATTTGGGGTCGGCTTCCAGGCTAAACGAAACAGCTGAACCAGTGTTTTACATGGAGCGACTGCCTATCGGACCTCCACAACTCAGTTGCTGGGTAACACGATACCCCTTGGTAAGACTGGTTGTCACTTTCTGGCTTCTGACTACCCATAACGACTGCCAAAGATCTACGAATGACAGCCGGGACCGACCTATTAGAGGATCCACTGAAGAACGACCTTCACTCATCTGTTTAGTCGATGGAACATTAGTATGTTAGAAAATAAATCGCGAGTGGGTTGCCTAAAAAAATCCTGGCAAGGCTGATGATTAAAGCGACGATGTACGCCGGCGACCTTGAGCGACTAGAAAATCGAATGCGCTGTGTCCAAAACTCTCAAAGGTTAGTCGAAAAAATTTCTTTAATTTAAAAAAAGGCGTATACTAAAAGATAGATCATAAAATTGTCTGTAAGATAGTGAAAGTTTCGTTTAAATATACCTGATAGATTTTGTGTAACTACACATAACGACTGCCAAAGATCTGTGAATGACAGCCGGGACCAACGACTTTACGTGCTTTCCGAGGCACGGAGGGAACTCGGTATGAAATGGATGATAATCCATCCACAGACCGACCGTGGCAAGTGTAGTACCTTTGACCGATCGATTTGTACAATTTCTTTGATAGATTTCCTACTTTATTGTTAACTTGCTGATGCCCGCGGCTTCGCTCTCTTGACAAATTATTAACATACGTACATCTATGTATATTTATACCTATATGTGTACACCTGCCATCTCTTTACCACCCTTGGTTGAGAATGCCTGCATTTCTAAGGTTAAGCATTAAGTCCGCCTTTGTGCATCACTACATATTATTAAACAAAGTCCCCCACCGCGTCTGTCTGTCCCTATGTATGCTTAGATCTTTGAAACTACGCAACGGATTTTAATGCGGTTTTTTTAATAGATAGAGTGATTCAAGAGGAAGGTTTGAGTTAAAAAGATGTTATACAGTATCCCTTCTATCCTGCGCCGCATGCCCTGTCACCTGCTCATGTGCGGACCTAATGACTGCGTCACCGGATGGTGTTGCCGTGCCTGAATTCTGGGCCAAACAAGGAATCTGACAAGAACCAACACTACTCACACATTCACACTCCCACATACACACTCGCACATTTACACGCACACATATACACACATGTAACACTTCCGTGTTTGCTATCGACACGTTAAGAAGAAGAAGTATCCAGTCTAGTCCATGTTCGGTCAGCGTGTATCTTCATCATCATCATCAGCCGAAAGACGTCCACTGTTAAACAAAGGCCTCCCCCATAGAACGCCACAACGAGCGGTAACCTGCCGCTTGCATCCACCGGTTACTTGTGTATCTTACATCTGTGTATATTATAAACGACGACACGGTTGGCGTAGTGGCTGAGCGATCGACTGCTGCGCAGCGTGTTGCGGGTTCGATTCCTGCCCGGTGTAAATATTTGTGTGATGAGCACTTGTGTTTGCCTTGTGTCTGGGTGTTGTTTATCTATATATGTATGTATTTAAAATGTATTTGTGTATGTATATTAGCTGTCTGACACCCATAGTACAGGGTCTCCCTAGTTTGGGGTCAGATGGCCGTGTGTGAAATGTCCCCACATATTATATTATATTATATTATATTATATTATATTATATTATATTATATTATATTATATTATATTATATTATATTATATTATATTATATTATATTATATTATATTATATTATTATATTATATTACATTATTATATTATTATTATAAACACAGGAGCTTTTCGAAATTACACGTCTTTCTGAATAAGCCACAGATAAACGAGTAGCTGCCCTAGAGGTGAACATCCAAAGAAAAATGGCGAATTAATAAAAATTATTCAAACGTGAACGTACCTCGGATCACGTAGTATCGTGACTTGAGTTAAGAATGTCATCGTCAGAATTCCAGGCGCCCGCTATTGGCTCAGATGACAAATAGATTGAAAGGAGCAGTACGTTATTTCCATACCTATTAAAGTAATTAATTTATAGCGCATTCGCGATTAAGGTCAGATAACACAGAGGAATGTGGTCGCACACGAGACGCCTTTAAATTAGATGGTGCGCAAAAAAACGGGTAAATTGACCTTAAGCTCTCTTTTGGACCAGACGATCTCGTTTTTTGACGTGAATACGTCTTATAGGCAGTTCAGAAAACTGATGATAGTTTGGTGTTGTAGCTATATATCTATCATCTACATCCAGCAGCCACAGGGGCAGACCCCATCGTTCAAAGAATCGATAACCGATGGGGAAGAAAGGTTCTCGAGTGGCGACGGTTATCCTACCCTACGTTTTGGAACGAGTTTCAACTTTCTCCGAACCGACTCCTTGACAATTCAAAACTGCCTGTAAATAGTTTAATTGAAATAAATGCTTTGACTTTGATCATGAACCGGAAGACGCAGCGGTAGACCTCCCACCAGGGCCTCAAGTCTGCTATTACAATAGTGTCAGAATGGTCTATCATTGATTTCACAATTGTTGATTTTGACAAGTTTGGTAATCTACTAGTATAATGGCGTCAATATAACTTTCCAATGGTCAACCATTGAAAGAAATGATATAGAATGGTAATCTCGTACAAAATGACAACTGAATGACTGACTTAGGCGGTAATCTGCTAAAATTTTGACAGTTCCTTTGATCAGACTTACCATTAGAACGTCATTGTGCAGTCAATGATCGACCATTATGAATTATGATCGTGTTGGAATGACGAAATTATAAAAATAGCAGACTTGGCCCCCAGATAGACCGACGACATCGTCAAGGTCGCGGGCTACCGGTGATTGCAAGCGGTAAGTAGACGCGCGTTGTGGCGTTCTATGAGGGAGGCCTATGTTCAACAGCGGAGGTCTTTCGGCTGATGATGATATCCAAAATTTTATTACACCACTCGATAGATTAAGGGTTTAAGAATTCATTACAATTTTCAGTTGTTCAAAAATGATCATGACATACATTTAATACACTATTCCATTTGTAGTCTTGCATGATCATTGGAAGACTACAAATAGAGAAAGGACATGTTTCATAATGGGCCCAGTCTATGTACACCAGTTCAAAAAAAAGAGAAATATCCGTAGAAGCCGGGAAAAATACTGATAATTCATTTAAATGTAGACTGTTGTGGTAGTAAATTGATTACTAAATTTTTATTTATCAATTATTTTTATGGATTTTCAACATGGCGTCACTCAGATTTAGATACTCTATAAACCATAGATCCACCATTGATCATAGAAAGAGAACTGTCAGCTGTCAACAGTGTCATTTCAGTCACTTTCGTCCGTATGTTCTGTGCTTTCGTCTCGTTTTGTTTCTAGTTTCTGGAGTTCGTTTTAACAACCTAGCTTTTTGTGAACTTAACACCGTTTCTTGCCTATCTGTTTACCTGGCTATCCACAAATCGACGCAGAAAATCAGAATTATAAATGTCAAACGTCATTAATCTATCAAAATGACAGCTTACCGCTATGACTGTTTTTGTGTGTTGCAATTTCAAGTGCAATTTCTTGTGTTTTACCTGCTCACAAAGCCATTTTAAAGTAATTGGACAGTTGAGAACTATTTAAAATGTGTTACCCTATTATTAAGTATGGTGTACTAGGACTGGGCCTAGGCTTCATACATTTTGAAACAACTCCTTTGCTTGAGTGTGATTTTGCCCGATCCGATCGCTTTATCCGTATCCCCGTATCATTCGTCGTACTGTATGAAGCTCCGTATCTAGTTAAGAACGCCTTTATTTCACTCTGTATCGTTCATGTCGTATCCTCAAGAAAAAATATCGGCAAATCGTATCGGTATCTTCGTTGATGATCGGACAAAAACCGACTCGAAATGGAACGGGCCGTATCGCGTTGTGTATCAGAGCGGTGTATCAAGACTGCTTATCATGATCGCGTATACCCGTCCAGATAGACGATCATGCTACACGTCTGCGATACGGTGATCGTATTATTAGGTGAGCCTTAAGCCCGGACTTCACCGAAGCGGAGAGGAGAGGAGATGACTCGTAAACAACCAATGGGACACTCTATTGCGTTGAAGCTAAGCGGTGAGATGTGAAAATAACGCGAGCCGATTGGTTGTTCGAGACATCTCCTCTCCTCTCCGCTTTGGCGGAGTCTGGAGTCTTAAGCTTTACTCAATGGATATGAAAATTATAAACATCAATTAATTCTTGTCACTGTACACCCTGCTGTGCACTCGCATAATATTGAGCACCGCTGACCTAGACAGTAGACACTAGGGTTGCCAACTTTTTTTGCAAGAAAAACAGTATATTCAGGTTGGAGAAAGAAAATCAACAGTATTTCAATAAAATAAACAGAACTTTATTTTTTTTATGTTTTAAAAACATATTCCTCGGTGCTTTTCGCACAACTTAGCAATTCAGTGTCGTTTCTGAAGGCTTCATGAGGAGCTTATTTTTTGTTAAATTTATGGAAAATCTATTTCTGACGGCCCGCTATTTTGCATTCATGACAGAAAATGCTCTTTCTGTGGCGGGAACAGAAAGTAGTAACAATTTCGTAATATTTTAAATTCTGCTGAACTGTTTACTATCAATTAATGTTTCCACTTTTCGGCAGTACTCATTTGGATACATATTTTGTCTTCTTCTGAAACTCTTTCATAAATTACTTTGAACTATTCTAATTCTATAAAATCATCCATGACAATACAATACTAGGTCATGTATGTCGTAGGATTTTTTCAAAATGCGTTTTCGTTCTGAAACGAAGGAGGCCTGCATTGCATGCACTAAATAAACAGTATTTTGTATACTGTTTTTTGTCCGACAGTAAAAAGTATAATATAGTGTGTGTTATGTTAATATCATATAATGCAGCTGTTTACTGTTCCTCTTTTAATAAAATAAAATAAAAAAATAAAAAATAGTGAAAAACAGTATAATACTGTTTTTAACAGTATAGTTGGCATCCCTAGTAGACACTGAACTCGGTAGATTCTGCGACTTATCGTGTGGAACACCTTGACGATTCAGTGTCAAATTCTTAGCTCCGTCGGTGACGGCAAGTTTATATCTTTGTGAATTTAAATACCTTACGGTATGGTGCGTAGAATATATTAATGTAGCTATTAGCATACGCGATGCGGCTGCGTACAAAATGAAGTAGCTAGGTATCTAGCCGCCTTTAGCTATTTTTAAAAGACGATTTGCATTACAAAAGGAAAATAATCTCAACTACCTATCTTGACTTTTTAAGCCGCGAATAACACCACCCCATTTCTACCCTTGGGTGTCGTAGAAGGCGACAGAGGGATATTGACCAGAGGATAGGCTGCAGCGACCTTCTGAGTACCATAACACCTACTGCGATCGCCAACATGCATCGGCAAAGCAGGGCGATTACGGCTGAACCCCCCTTGGGGGAGACCTATGCCCAGCAGTGGGGGTCTAAAGGTTGATATGATGACGATGATGATGATGATCTTTACTTATAATAAACAATATTGTTTCGATCGAATTTCGATCACGGCGGAGACTATTCAAGTACGCAGAAGATATTATTATAGAAGAATATATTAAATGCACAAGCACAGTATAAGTATTAGTACTACCGTACAGTAGCGACACGCTCCGCCTCCCTCTGAAACCGTTCCTCACCTCTCCCCGCCTCGAACCTGGAAATTGCGTTTTTGTTCGCGCGGCGTGTAGACACGCACACTCACGCACGTATCTGTATAGTCTATTATTTTAGTATTAGTGTAGGCAATTATATCGTTTCGTTTCTATGGAGTGTCGCGGGTGTGGCACAAGTGTGTGCGCAAACGCAGGTGCACTCACTCTTATAGTGCGGTGGGGAGATCAGTGGGCCTAGCCAAGTTACAAACGTTTCGTATCGTATCTCTTTCTACAAAAATTAACGCCTCGTCGTAATTCATTATTGATTTTCTATCACGTGACTTATCGTTGAGATGACGTCATTCCCATACATTTGATTAGTTTTCTATTAGCGTTATCGATTGTAGGTTGTCCATTTGCAGTTGGAGTTTGGCAGTTGGAAGACATGCCTGAGTTATATATTTCATTATTAAAAAAATATAACCCCGCCGTGACAGACGACTAAACAGTTTGTTTTTGTTTATAAGTTGGCAAGGAGGCACAAAATTCCTCATAAGTATTATTAGAAGCAAAACGGCGTAGTTAAAGATAATTTATTAAACAGATTGCTAATTAAACTATGATATTGAAATCATAAAATATGGAAATGACACTTAATAATATCAACAGACAATTTTTAATACAGTTCTTAAAGAACTAGATTTATGAACTTATTCAGGTTTGTTATTTATCAGTTTCTGCTCCTATTATGTAAATTAAACGTTTTATGAGCTTTGTATAACTAAGTGTGTTTTCCGTTACAAAGGTTCCGTACAGCTGCAAATACTGAAAATGCCTGTAACTTTCCCAAAAGCATGCAAATAGCTTGCATGTCATTGTGCCAGAACCACTTTTGATTGTGAATGTCAAGAATAGCATGCAAACGTTTTGAATATGTAGATACATACAAGCTTTGGCCTGTGTCTCCGTCTGCGTAGATTTAGAATTAAGGCTAGGGCCTAAAGCGTCCCACGGGAACACAAAATCGTAAAGGCGGTATGGCGCCCTCAGCTTAAAAGCGTGTATTCGATTCGTGACGAAAACTTCATGTTTTCGCTATTTGCCCAGAGCAATATCGTAATGATGTGAGGAGAATATTTAAAGACAATTACAGTTTTAGAAACATTAAGTCTTGATTTAGGGAGCTACAGAGTAAAAGTATATTTTTTTATTATGTTTTTTTAAAGCGAAAACAATCCTTTCATAGCGTTTTACGAAAATAGACGTTAGAGTTATCTTTCAGGACGAATAAAACCATTACAGTATGCAAAAAATATTATGTTTTATGCGTTTTTCCAACAGGATATACAGTCTTAAAGTCTACTACAGAGCCAAAATTACGAAAATATTACTATTATGTATTAAAAAACAATGTTGAAAAAGTACAAAATCGGTTTACTTTGACAATTTTTTTTCACCCATATTTGAATAAAAACATAACTGATAAGTATACCTATTTATTTTATGAAAACAGAGCATTGCATTGTATTAGTGTGTGTCAATGCTGCTACGCCGCTCTAGCAATCGTTTAGATTTTGAGTTGCGCTAAATCGAATACGCGCCCTGGCACGGCTGCTTTGGGAAGTACCTGTGTCGTATAGGTCGGGAGCAGACACCGGTGTGTCATCACTGTTCTGCTTGCCCGGAGGATACGGCGCAGCACACGTTGGAGGAGTCCCCAGCTTGGGCAGGACTGCGCCGTGACCTCGTTGAGCCAATTGTCGTCCACTGCTGAACGTAGGCCTCCCCCAGAGATCCCAGTATCCCTCCGCTGCCAGCCACCTTCTTCAAATCGTCGGTCCATTGTGCCGCAGGGCGTCCCACACCACGTTTGCCTAAACGCGGTCTTCAACTGTATCTGCTCCATCTACCGTCTGTCCGTCTCTAGACATCGCTGGCCCACTCTGGCTTCAGCGTGCTGATTCTTACGCTTATTTGATTACGGAACTATAAAATATTACTAGCTTGGTGTGTTACAAATTAAAATGTTATTAAATGATGTCTTTGCGAAAACTTGTTTGGTGTTTATTATTATAATATAAAAGGTATCTAAAAGTTTAATTTAAATTGGCACGTTTATAGTGATTATAGTAATTAGCCCAAATCAGCATGAAATCATCATCTTAATTTATTTTCGTGCCGTTTGGGGTTGAAACCCTCGGGTCTTGGGGTTCGAGCACGGATGACATAAATAAAGTCCGAGTGCATATCTTCTTTTTTAAGAATTTTTCCAGAAGGTTGGTTGACACTTCCCGTGATCCAAGAGCACAAGAAGATAGATAGGATAGATAGATAGGTAGGTAGGTAGATTGTACAAGGATCACAATTGTATTGTTCATTTAATACCTTATGTCATGTACCTACAATCTATGCAAATAAATAAACTTTACTTTACTTTACTTTACTTTAGCATTGACATCCAACGTGGCAATATAGCCAGTCTTTTGGGCACATTCCCAGATCAAGGCGATGTGGACGAATTTTTTGATGCCTCCGTGCAGATTTTACTTTGGTTTAATAGTTATAGGTTTTTTCACTTTTTTATAATACATATTATACCTATATTTATATATTAAATTTTTTAATATAAAATTGAAATAAATGTACCTGTACGTAGAACAAAAATAAAATGATATATTCTACTACATAAAAAAGGCGATAAAACTGAAATCGGCAACTATCGCCCTATCAGTCTCGTATCTCACATAAACAAGACTTTTATTAAAATAATCGAGAACCGTATTTCGACTCAACTTGACTCCCAACAGCCACCTGAACAGGCAGGGTTCCGACGAGGCCTCTCCACCACCGACCACCTACAATCCCTAAACCAAATAATCGAGAAGTGTACAGAGTTTAAAATTCCTTTATATGGCTTTCGTTGATTACGCCAAGGCTTTTGACAGCATCCACCACGACTCACTATTTAAGGCGCTTCTCGATCAAAATATAGATACCACCTATGTCAATTTGCTAAGAGCGATATACCTAAATAGCACTGCAGCAATAAAAACTACCACCACAGGACCATCCTTCCCCATTCAGAGAGGTGTCAAACAAAGAGACCCATTGTCCCCTAAGCTGTTCACTGCCACCCTTGAAGAGGTTTTTAAAACCCTATCTTATGCTTGGGCAGATAAAGGCGTTATTGTCGGCGAAAGAAGGCTGACCAACCTGCGTTTCGCCGACGATATCGTACTATTTTCATCTTCGGCAGTCGAATTAGGTGAAATGTTGAGTGACCTAAATAAGGCGAGCCTCGAGATTGGACTTCGGATGAATATGTCGAAGACCAAGCTCATGACTAACAGCGCCCAACGGAAACTGTATGTGGACAGTGTGGAGATTGCATATGTTCCAGAGTACATCTACCTAGGCCAAATAGTCTCATTCCAGGCGAGACAGGAAAAAGAAGTTGCTAGACGCACCAAAAACGCCTGGAAGAGCTATTGGTCGATGAAGGCTCTCATGAAAGGAGACCTTCCAATTTGCCATAAACGCAAGTTAATGGACATGTGCATTCTACCTATCCTTACATACGGCGCTCAAACCTGGTCTTTAACTGTTCAGCTGAGGTCCAGGCTCGAGGTTTGCCAGCGAGCGATGGAGCGCAGCATCCTGGGAGTAAGATTAACGGACCGCGTTAGGAATGCGGAGCTGCGCTCCAGGACACGGATCGCCGACGTCACTCAAAAAGCAGCCAAGCTTAAGTGGGACTGGGCCGCACCACATCGTCCGCATGTCGAACATATCATGAGCTAAAGCAACCACAATGTGGGTCCCAGAAAACGTCCAGCGACATCGAGGTAGACCTAGGCGAAGATGGCGGGATGAGCTTGACGCTTACAGGAGGGATTGGTCCACACTAGCTCTGGACAGAGAGGGTTGGAAAGAAGAAAGGGAGGCCCTTGCCCTGCAGTGGGACAATATAGGCTGAAAAAAAAAAAAAAAAAGGGTCGAATTTAAAGCTACAAGCTCAGCGGCGCGGGCTGGCACGAGCAAGGGTCGCGGAGGGGACGTACGGGGTCGTCGCGACGGGCCTCGGCGGCGAGGACGGAATGACGGCGGTCTGTGTCGGTTTGTTTACTGTACTGGTTAGCATCGTCAGGGTTGGTCAGAGTGAAACTAACTGAGGGTAGGAAGTGGCATCGAAACAGGCTGAAGGTGATGGTTTTGTAACGGTGCAAAGGAGGAAGCGCCGTCTGAGAACCTCCAAGAACCGCTGCGGCACAGCTCCCGTGGAGCCCAATACCATACGTGCCGCGATGCCGAACACGCCGGTGTACATCTCCCGCCTCCACTACACTACTACGGCGGAGGACATCGTCGAGTACGTGGGCCGAAAGACCAACTACACGCCGAGAGTGCAGCTGTTGGACTCGCATCGCAACGTCAACTTCAGGGCGTTTGTGGTGCGGCTACCAACGTGTTATCTGCAGCTCGTCATGGTGGAGGACTTTTGGCCGAAGTGCGTGGTGTTCCGTCGCTTCCGCGGACAAGTGCCACACGATCGCTCAGTGAAGTGAAGTAACTAACATAGGCATAAAATACTATGCCTACTAACAAGTAATGTAATTTAGTTATGTATGTTAGTCTATAAGGTATATATTGTATGGTTCTTGTTACCTGAATTAAATGATTATTATTATTTTTTTTTTTTTTTTCGTTAGTGACAGTGTTGCTATTATTGAAAAGTAAGATTCTATTAATTTTTGTACTTTAAAATCAACTAAATTCCAACAGGTCCTGGTCCGGTTGTTGTTCGTACATCTTTAGGTAGGTAGTCAGAGTGTAGAAAAATCTGAGTTGTGGAAGTCAGATTGGCAGTCTCTCCATGTAGAATACTGATATTCAGATGTATCCGATGGCCAGCATATAATTGTCCACTGCAGAGTAAAAGCACACCTACGACACTCCAAACGAAACGATTTAATTACCTACACTACTACCTAACCTGGTATAAATACGTGCGTGTGTGTGCGTGTCAAAGCAGAAAGAAAAGCAGTTTAAACGCGGGAAGAGGTGAGGAACAGTGTTTCGGAGGAAGGCAGGGCGTGTCGCTACTGTACGGTGGTACTAATATTTATACTGTGGTAAAGGCATCTTCATATAGAAGATATTAACAATATTTTTGTATTTATTGCTTTTGATTTTATTTTATTTTAGTTTTTACTCTTTTTTTTTACTTTAGGTATAAGTTGTGTTACAAAATTATATAATAATTTGTTATGGGCATAATAAGTATAATGACCAATTATGGGGAGGACGCTAACTTCTGCAACACAGTTTTTACTAACGCAGGAGTTAGGGAAATCTTTTTTTAACCGACTTCAAAAAGGAGGAGGTTATCAATTCGAATGTTTATATATAAATTATGTCGGAGACGGTTTATTAATCACAATAGTGGGGGTTAACTAAATTTGTTATGATTTGTGTTTCTTATTGTTAATTTATGTGATTTAACTATCAATTATTGTCTATTAATTCAAAACATGATTTATTGTGTGCACACACTGATTTGTGGTTACTTTATTTCGATAATTGTTATCGATGGTTTTATTCAAAAAAATTGTTGAAACGTTACTTTGAATGTAAAACGAATTACTTTATGAAATCACTATTGTTTATTCATGACAATTATTATTGTGTTATTTGATTACAGATCTTATTAGATTTAGCACATTTTAGTGTTTTGTATCAAGTAAACGCGTGACGCACTTCCGTGCGCCATGGGCAGACTTGTATGGAGAGATTGCAAGGTGGGGGGCATCGCCTGATAAAAGAGCGTGCACTCCGATCCTCGGATTCGACTCAGTAAAGAGTTCCTGCTCCCGACAATACTGTCGGTTTACCTGGTACAGCGCTGCTGTATATTCACATAGCTGTATAGGCTTGCTGCTAGCGAGCGATACACTTTGTATTTGGGTGGCTTATGCTACTGTAGGAACTATAAACCTTAAGGGTTTGTTCGTTTATCATTGGGTGGCTTAGGCTGCTGTACGAACTGTAAATCTTAAGGGTTTGTTCGTTCATCATTGGGTGGCTTAGGCTGCTGTACGAACCATAAACCTTACGGGTTTGTTCGTTTATCATTGGGTGGCTTAGGCTGCTGTACGAACTGTAAACCTTAAGGGTTTGTTCGTTTATCATTGGGTGGCTTGGCCACTGTACGAACTGTGGGACCTTAATGGTCTGTTCGATTAACTGTATTGTTGCTGTACCTTTAACTTACTTTATTCCTGTTACTGATTGCCATTTGTATTGTGTTTTCTTTACTAACAGTGTGTAATTGTATTTACAGGTCTTGTTTATCCCTAATGGGATAATGGGAACGCCTATAGTCCTGACGATGTACTATACCGCTTGGCGCTCCTCCTCGATCGCTCACTGACTATCCGACATATATATCTTTTTTTATGTATGTTCGGGGATAACTCTGTCATATATAGACGGATTTGCAAAATTCTTACCACCAACCAAAATTGATACAGCCCTTTTTGAAAAAATCAACAAATTCTCAAAATAAAAAAATACTTAGACCACGTTTTAGTTTCTTCACACTTTGGAGGACTTACAATCTCTTTTAAGTGTGTCGCCGTTTTTTAATGGATTTGGATGTTAAGGCAACACTAAAAAGCGAAAAATCAAAAGTTTTTAAAAAAGAAAGAAAACCGCCTTCAAAAACTAAAAAGTGGTACCTAAATAACCTTAGCACAGAACACACATTACTTTCGGAAGTCGGTGGCAATACAAAACAACAAACACAAAGCCACCGCCACCGACTTCCGAAAGTAATGTGTGTTCTGTGCTAAGGCTATTTATCATTTTTTAGTTTTTGAAGGCGGTTTTCTTTTTTAACGACGTATGTTTGTGTCCGATAAAGAAAATATTATTAATATTACCTATTATTATGGAAATTTGTAATAATCTGTCAAACAATTCTTTATAGTGTTTACATATGAGCTCAAAATGATGAAGTCCTTCAAATAAGAAAAACCTTACATTACAACGTCATTAGGCAAAGGTCGGCCATGTTGATGTCGTCATCTTGAATGCTCATCATTTCGCAACGTTGTTGACTTTATCTGCCTATCAAAATATCGTGCAACTGCGGTAAAAACAAGTACAGACGCCAGTACAGTCAACAGCAAAAATAGATGATCAAAATCAGAAATTCAATTCTAATGAACAGAGTTCGCGTCAGAACTGTGTGGCGTCGAAGTGATCCAAATGTATGTGTGTGACAATCACATACTTTTTATAAATAAACTAGTAATCAATTATATAAATTAGTGTTAGTAAATTAGTATTGAATTTCTGATTTTGATCATCTACTTTTGCTGTTGACTGTACATTAAGCCATACCAAACGGTCAAACTTTCCACATTGAATATGAACCTTATTGTTTTGTAATAAAGTTGAAAATCTATCAAAGAAGTTTGACAGATTGTAACTTGATTTGCTGGCCTCTGTACATTTATTATTAAAATACTTATTAAAAGTAAGTATCTAGTTACATGAGTATGCAGGGTTTTCTGCTAAAATTGCAATTCATAAGTGTACCATTATTTATGTTTTTAAGGAGGTTTCCGGGCGAAGCGAAAAAAAAAAATAAAAAAAAAAATCTACTACCCGTGCGCGATAGGTTGGGACCTGAGCGCGGTGACGTCACAGTGAAAATAGCGATGCGAACGGTACAATACGGGCGCCATCGGCGAAGTGCGGGGAAAGCGGGAGTCGCATTCCTAGTTCAGTAGGTCCCAACTTATCGCGCACGGGCAGTAGATTCATCATTCATTCATTTCAGCCGAAAGACGTCCACTGCTGGACATAGGCCTCCCCCCGAAGGGGGGGTTTTGCCATAACCGCCACGCTTGGCAGGCGGGTTGGCGATCGCAGTATGGTTGTTACAAAGGCACAGAGACCGCGTTTGCTCATTCTCTGGTAAGTCCCTTAGTCGCCTCTTACAACACCCACGGGAAGATATGGGATGGTGCTATTCTTTACGTCCGACACCATACGGACAGAAGGGTAGGTCTGTAAAATCAGTAATGCAGTAGCTGTTCCATCTCTATGTACTATGTACAGACGTCAGCACATCAAGCCATACCAATTGAATCATGGTGAGATCTGAGATCCAACATTAATTTGTATGAAAAAAAAAATTGAAAGTTTAATATATTTTCCAATGTGAACTATTGTTCATTACTTACTAGGAGTAGATTGATATACTTACCATATTTTTAAACCCCCGCATAATTAAAATATTACGAAAAGAA
Source organism: Charanyca ferruginea (assembly GCA_947361185.1). Taxonomy (NCBI): domain Eukaryota; kingdom Metazoa; phylum Arthropoda; class Insecta; order Lepidoptera; family Noctuidae; genus Charanyca; species Charanyca ferruginea. The sequence goes on along the minus strand of OX376079.1, from coordinate 18,870,090 downwards.
AATAACACTTTTTCGTTTCGTCTCGATGCCCATTTTAAGTTTATATAAAAAAGAAAGTGACATTCGACGTTAACGGATCTATCAAGTTGGTAAACAAGTGATGTGACAAGTGTGTGTAAAAAAATAATAATTATTTGTGACATTATATCCCATATAACGATGCAATTTCAGTGTAAGAACTGCAAAACGGCGGCTGTCGCTGTTTTGTTCTGAAATACTGAGCTTTTCGTTAAACTATTCAATTTTTTTTTGCGGGGTTTTAAAAATATGGTAAATGCCTGAAGTTACAAGTTACCAAGAGTTTAAGAATTAGAATTTCAACTTCTCTAAACATCTTTATTTTTTTTGTACAAATCCTGCCATGATTATTTTCCAATTGAATATGAACCTTATGCTCTGTACTTCTTTGTACATTGTTGTAGCTTAATGAACTGGCCTCTGTACTTACATAGATGTTGTATCTTCAAATCTTAATTAACCACAAAAATTTCACGTGACCTTACAAGCAGGGTTTACGTGAAATGTAAAATATAATAGGTAACGGAATTCTATTATTTGACATTGACAGCAGCATTGAAACAAGTCAATACAAGGTTCTTTTTTATTGTCTCTGGATGGTAAACAAGCCGACGCGACGGCCCACCAGATGTTAAATAGTCACCGCTGCCTTAGTCGCTGCGTTTAGTAGCGCGACTGCAGCGCGACAGCAGCGCTGCTTTGTAAATCCATATAAATAAAGTCGCACAACTGCAGCGCTGCTTTGTAAATCCATATAAATAAAGTCGCGCAACTGCAGCGCTGCTTTGTAAATTCATATAAATAAAGTCGCGCAACTGCAGCGCTGCTTTGTAAATCCATATAAATAAAGTTGCGCGACTGCAGCGCGACTGATAGCAATTTAAAGGCGCCCTTAGAGCTCTTGCAGATGCGTTGCCATTCCAGAAATAAAGCGGGGGGTTTTCGGCGATCGCAGTAGGTGTTATGGTACTCAGAAGGGCGCAGCTGCCCATCCTCTGGTCAATATCCCTCTGTCGCCTTCTACGACACCCACTAAGTAACATAACTGTCCAAGTTGGTCTAACTGATAAATGTCAAGTTTTAATTAAATAGGAACATAATATACAAGTTAATGAATAGTGTATACCTCGAATTTGGTCCCATATATTTTTTTATTTTAACTTTATGAAAATATTCTCCGCCTCTAACGTAGAGTGGCACGAAACCAATATAAGTTTAATGGAGACTTTAAATTGATGTTGTCACTTTCTTCTTGATATAAAATGTTAGGGATGGCATGAATTTAAAGTCACCATTAAACTAATGTTGGTTTTGTGCAACTCACTGTACCTAAGGGTGGAAAATTAAGGCATGACGTAATTCTTTAGTGTTACCGTTTCTTAATTAATTTGGATGTTACGAAGTAGGCACCTATACTCCATTTATAATAGCATTAGAAAAAAGAGGCTCATAGAAGTAGGAATGCAAAACATTTTATTTCAAAGATAAGTTAAAACAATTTAATTAAACATATTTTAACATAATTTTGATAAATAGATCTAAGATAGTACTAATTATGGACGTATAATAATATAAACTGAATAAAAGTCTTTTAAAGATTAGGTAACATTCTGGTAGAACTAGGGAAACGAATAACGTTCCGGGTATTGTACATCCCTGCTTCTGATAGGTTTTTAGCATTGACACACACAACAACTTAATGAAAGCCACATAATTTTAAAAGATAAATTATTAAAATGGTTACAAATACGTGCGACAGCTACTGTAAAACTAGATTATAATAAATTCGGTGTCTATCGTAACTTTATCAGGTTTATTCAATGGTTTATTGTACTTTTGTTACAGAGTGTGCATTAAAAAGAACATTTTTTAACTTCTGTCTAATGCTATTGTAAATGGACTAACAGTAAAAAATAACTTTAATTTCGGAAGTCGGTGGCAATACAAAAGTACAAACAGAATCTAAGCCACTTGCGAAATTAAAGTTATATTTTACTTTTAAAATTTTGAAGTCGGTAAAAGTTTTTGTTAAAAATTACTGGGGCCATGCAGTAGATACTTTTCCGCATGGTTGCACACTATCCTTTATACGCCGGTCCGACGTCTCAGCCTCAAACTATTTCCGCTTCAATAGTTTTTCAAGTACGTATTTGTAATGCAGCATCGACCGTTACGGATCACCAGTGTATTACTATTATTATGTACGTTTCATGATTTCATCATTATTCTCGGTACACAGTAGCATCTACGACCTTTGAAAACTATTGCAGCGTAGAAAATGAGATCACAAATGACATCAACTAACGGATATCCGACGATAATAAACTTTTCAATGTTAAACAGCAAACTAAGAAATGTTATTTAATTTAAATCATTAAAATATGTGGGACATTCTCCTAAGAAAACTAATTGAAAACTTATTAGCAGCCGACATGAAGAAAATCTAGGACATAAGGAATTTCATGTTCTATGGTGAGAAGCCCGCCGAACTATTCCCAAACCACTGTAACTTCTCAAAGCCAGAATCAACAGCGGTGACCACTAGAAAAGCGTCGAGGCGATGAAGCTAGACGAGTCCCGGAGAAACATTACAACTGTCTTGGATCCCGCAACGAAATTAATCAGAAAAGAACAGCGGAGGAGTAAGAAAAACATATTTCCCACTACCCTCCAAATCAAGCAGGAGACAGAACCGAACTAGGCTAATAGGCACAAAGGGACGTTCACAACTGGGGCAGGCCCAGTTGCCAAGCACCATGAACATTACCCAGCAAATAATCTCAAGATAGTATTGGTACTGCCACGAAGACGAGCTAGTAGGGAGGCGCTTCTTTTGCATATGATGGCTGTAAAACCATCAATATATCTTTCAGGATACATCTTAGAAGCGCTACATCGCCATGGCAGCCCCAACAGTATCCTGAGTGCGTTATACGCGCGTAAGTGCGTACTGGACTCGTAGATCGCTGTATGCACGCAAACTGTAACTGGTCCACAGGCTGGACGTGTAAAATGAGCGTAGGTGAGTAAGTTCTAAATACAGTCAGGGAAGAATGGTAGAGAAATCTATATTATACCGAGCCAAGTAACACCATCATCATCATCTTCTTCCATTTCATTCTGACACCCGTCATGCTATTACTGACCCCCTTTTCTTCCAAATTATTGTTTAGCTTTCCTCTCCCTTTCCATTAATTCACATTACCGATCCATGTAACATGTGACAAGAATAAGGATGTAATAAGTATACGTTCCACTGTTAGACCTAAATCTAGCAATAATATTTAAAGATGAATCGAGTAAATCTTCGCAGAACTACGACAGTATTTCACCAAACACTCCTAGTTATTGATCAAATTAAAGCTATGTTATGGTTTTACTCACTCGTCACTCTCCCTCTAAGTTGTGATAAAACTTACGATTTCAATTTTTTTCCAACTGATTGCAAGCATTGAATTACTCATATCCTTATCTTTAATTCTCAGTTTCGTAGGGACAATAAACTGAGCAAAAAAAGTATATGTCCATACACAAAGTATGCGAATATAAGTAAGATAACACTATCCAAACTGTAATTAAGGCGCGACCCTAAACCAGTTAGTTCGGCCACTAATGTGTTACATACGACACTCACCGTTATGCACGCATTTAGGTTACCGGTAGAATAGACCATAGGACCGGCAGTCTAAACTGAACTTGCTGCAAACATTACGCACACGTCAGTCCATTCAAAACAGAACATTCCCGAGGCTTGAACTTAAAGTTTCCAAACAAATCCATAATAGATACATAGATTATAAATATCTGTGTTACTCCGTACGGCTGCGCGGGCGCCGGGCTCATTCAACTTGGAGCGCGCGCGCCAAACAGTTGGTCGATAACAACGCTAACGCAACGCGCGAAAATGGAAATCAAACTTTTTACGTTAGTGACTCTGTGGACTTGCGGTGTTTTAGCATACGATTACAATTGTAGCAAGCGTTCTGCTCTGCTGCTACTCAAAAGACCAGCGTACGAATTTTCAGTGAGAATCTTACAAAGGGTCACTCACGAGACAGACTCACATTTTGTTTTCTCGCCCCTATCTACCTGGCTGCAGCTATCCGCATTAGCTGAAGGAGCTGATGGACGCACCTTCAAAGAAATTTGGAGAGTAACAAAACATCACAAGAACAAATGCTTCAAAACTCAATTGAGCGACGTTTTAAATAAGCTCAGTAAAGATTTAAAATACGAATATAGGAGGAAGAGTGTGCTGGCTATGGACAAGCTGATGGCAGTGAAGACCAATTACGTGCGTCGGGTAGAAAAATTGTACGGGGTCACACCGATGTTGCTTGACTTCAATGAAGCCGTGAAATCTGCGAAGAAGGTGAACGAGGCGATAAAGGACTCCACTGGCGGTGAGATCGACCGTATAGTGTATTACGACGACTTTTTGTCTACAGTGCTTCTTATGAGTGATGCTAATTACTTCAGAAGTGAGTGGAAAACCCCTTTTAACAGTGAAACAGCTGTACAACCCTTTTACTCCCGTAAAGGAGTGAAAATCGGTGAAGTGAGTATGATGAACTTGGTAGGATCATTTAATATCGTAGAGTTCTCACACATAAGGGCTACAGTCTTAGAAATTCCTTGTGCATTACGTAGAATAGCAATGCTTGTGTTTTTGCCAAAAGAAGAAGTCTGGGCTAGTGACTTATTTTATAGTCTACAGAAAACTAGGCTGACATCAATTTTCAATATGTATAAACACGACGGAGAGAAGATTGTTAATGTCACCATGCCTAGATTTAAACAGCGTACAGAGATTGAGAATTTGCCTGAACTTATTTTCGACATGGGCATCAAAAGGATATTTGATCCTGAAAAGGCTGAATTTAAGGGTATCAGTAATTTTAATATGCACGCATCTCTCATGACGCAAATTACTGATATAGAAGTTAATGAGAGAGGGGTAACGGCTTCTGCCAGTTCCCTGATTAGAAATGATACTGCAATAGAATTTCTTGTAAACAGACCTTTTGCGTACATGTTAGTAGATAAAACAACAGATTTTATTCTATATGCTGGTATTTATTCTGTGCCTAGTGTGGTTTGAATAGAAAGTGTAAAACGAACAGTTTTGATGTATGTGACGAAACGAGAATCTCTTCTGCGAATGATAGGATTGCGAAATGCATTCGTGGTGTTTTATTTGTAAATAAATTCTGGAAACGAGGACGTCTGCGCTGAATACATAGAGGAAATGTGCGAATACATTGACATTTTAATGATGTTTAGTGAAAGTACTCGCTGACGTTATTGAAGTTGCTAAAAGTATAAATGTCTGAATTTGAAAATAATTGCAATGTTTCCAAAATAACATTTTATTTAAAATGTTTATGTTATGAAAGAAAAGAGGTTTTAAATGTCTATACTCCATAGTACAAAACTTATGTTTGTTTTCTGAATTTAAATCTGTACACTTTTTGATCTTCCAATTTCAAAATTATAGCTATTTGGACGTCTTAAAATAAAAGAAGTACCTACTTAAGTAACATCAAGTTGGTTAGACTAGACATTAAAAAATAAAATAATAAAAATATGTTTATTGATAATAACAATGTTTCTATGACTAGTATCACATTTACAGCTTTGTATTGCAAACAAGATATTTTTATATAACAATGGTCATATTTAAATCTTTTCTAAAATTAATTACGTAAGGCTATCCTTTTATTATCGTATTTGATGACATAATTATAATTTTGTTAACACAAACAATTCGAAGGTCAAAACTAGTTATGCACATGGCCGTGTCTGGGAATAATAACAATAAAATAATAATCATTCATATTCATTAAAGTACTACTATTAAAACTACTTATTTAAATTTTAATGGATATGTATATAGTTGTACTATAAAAGACTAGTATAATCGGTCTGTAAGTTACAGTTTTAAATTCGTTAAAACTAATTTGTATTTGGATATAAAAAATAGGCACATGCATTTTCTAGTGGTCTAGATCAGTTATAAGGCCACTTTATCACAACTCTGTATCGATTTTAACACCAATCGTATATTCACGCCCCAATTTCTAAAAGCAACGAATGTCTGTCTGTCCCTACATTTTTTATCGAGTTAATCGCACCAATTTGGTATCGAATTACAATAATAATCGATTTCATATCCACAACTGAAGTCTACAAATTAAATCGATATGTCAAACTGTATTTGTCAATGTCACTTTGTTATGACATTAATAATTGACGTTGTTTTGAATATCGAGAATTGGCTCTGAAATATCGATACCTAGCTTTTAATAGATATTCTTCATCTTTTTCCTCGCCTGAATAGTTCTCACATTAGGCTGCGTGTACCTAGAAAAAAAAGTAGGTAAGATATAGCACAATAATAATAATTATAAATATATACAACGTTCAAAAATAATAATATTCGATTTAGAACTTATAAATATTTAAAAAAAAATATTATGTACAATGGAACGCTCCATTGTACTTAATATTTTTTTTCACAGGGCATCAAAAATCTCGTTGAATCGCTATCAATGGGACAAGTGCCCAAAAGGCAAGCAGCATTATCACGTTGAATGGCTAATTTTTTGGCTCACGAAAAGGCCAGTTCTCTGGTCACGTGCTAATAATTATTAAATTATAACCAGAATTATACAAAAACCTGCTTACACAAAATAAAATATCACACAAATAAACTATTTGCATAAAGCAAAGACGACATTACTAAACGATAAAGAGGAAACGAAATTTGAAAAGAAATATTATTGGCTACAAAAAAACCAGTTTCGACATTGACCATATTAAAAAAAAAACGAAAAGTCGTACCGTTAGCAAAAAAACTCAATGTAGACCACACTCGCAGGTCTCTCGCAGGTCTCTTTAAATATATTTATTTAAAGAGATTTGGGTTTAACATATTCGCTATTTTTTTCTTCTTAATTTTGCTTACTTATAAAATAGGTACTACGCTTTCCCTGCGACTTCGCTCGCGTGATTTTTTAACCGACTTCAAAAAGGAGGAGGTTATCAATTCGAATGTTTATATATATTTTTTTTATGTATGCTCGGGCATAACTCTGTCATATATAGACGGATTTGCAAAAGTCTTGTTTTGTTCGAAAGGGGTTTATGCCGAAATGGTCCCATATAAATTATACTAAAATTGATCCAGCTCTTTTTGAGAAAATCAACAAAACCCAAAAAAAAATACTTAGACGACGTTTTACTTTCTTTAAGCTTTGGAGGACTTACACTCTTTTAAGTGTGTCGCCGTTTCTTAATGGATTTGGATGTTACAGTTGGATTGTTTGGATGTTAAAATAAAAAGCTGTTTTCAAAAAAAGGAAAACCGCCTACAAAAACTAAAAAGTAATAAATAACTTTAGCACAGAACACACATTACTTTACTTTCGGTAGTCGGTGGCAATACAAAACAACAAACACAAAACCACCGCCACCGACTTCCGAAAGTAAAGTAATGTGTGTTCTGTGCTAAAGTTATATTTATCACTTTTTAGTTTATGAAGGCGGTTTTCTTCTTTTTTTTTTGATAAAAAAATATAGAGCAGTGTCTAGAGCACTCACTGATAACGTAGCTTTCAATTGACGAAATAATTTTCATAATCAGACCAGTAGTTTAGAGATTAGTGCATTCAAAACAAACAAACAAACTCTTCAGCTTTATTATATTTAGTATAGATTTGTAGGCTGTTTAAGTTTATATCCTTGTTATTTATTATTAAAATGGCGGCACCTATTAGTGTTTTATGAATTTCCATTTATTAAAACGAGTTATGTATCTCGCAAACTTATATCTATGTGGGCATCTCAGAATTTGCCCGTTTTTTCCGAAAAGAAGTGCGAAGTATGAAGGTTTCAATATTTCTACAGGTTTTCTTATTAAGATTCCGTACCCAAAGGGTAAAATCGGGACCTTATTACTAAGATTCCACTGTCCGTCTGACTGTCTGTCACCAGGCTGTATCTCATTAACCGTGATAGCTTGACAGTTGAAATTTTCACAGATGATGTATTTCTGTTGCCGCTAAAACAACAAATACTAAAATCGGAATAAAATAAACATGCTGAGATAGGGGCTTTTTGGCATCGTGAACTTCGATCGATCGAAGATTGTGAAGGACCAATTACGTTTTTTTTTCTTTTTTATTTTACAATAATAATTCAACCTTGATAATATTAGTGTGTTTTGTTTTGGCCAATAAATGTTTTTCCTTTCTTCTTTCTTTCAAATAAATATTTAAGGGGGGCCCATACAACAAACGTGATTTTTTACCGATTTTTTGCTCGATGTCTAATGTTGTATAGATAATAATAATATCATTTATTTCGGGTAACAAAAGACCCATACCATATATACCTTACAGACTATCATACATATTTATAATAAAACCCACAAAAATATTTTTAAATTATTGTACACGAAGAGACGGGCGCGGCGTCGAGTTGCGCTGCGTGAATGCTTCCGCGGAATCGCCGATACACGACACCCTTCGGCCAAAACTCTTCCTTGAGGATGGTCTCAAGATAATGCGTTGGGACTCGCACCACAAATGACTTGAAATTCGTATTGTGGCGCAACTCCAACTTCTCGACCCTTAAGATCCAGGTGGTCTTGGTTCGAACATACTCCACGATCTCCTCAACCTTCGTGCGCGAGTCCGATTCGCACTTGGAAGGTTTTACTTTTCGGTTTTTTTCTTAACGGCCCTCAAGCTACACCACCATAGACAAACAGTAATAAAACCTTTATTATGTACGTACTAATATTGTAACTTTCTCAGTAAAGCAGTTTCGCCTGCTTTCTCGAGCAGCATCGTGAGTAAAAGCTAGTATTTAACATTACGGCACCAATGTCTCGGTCGCAAGGCCGCTGTGACGCCACAGTGTGGAATTTTAGAATTTATAACTCTAGGTGTGTTTTTTCATTGAGAAGTCGCGAATTGTGTTGTGTGAGTTTTCCTGTTTATTTAGGTTTATACGAAAACGTCTGTAGTGGAGGTAACTGCAATGTACTAATATACCTAAAGCCAAAGAGTTTGTTTGTTTACTTGTTTAAGCGTACCAATCTTCAAAATTACTGGTACGATTCTAAAAGTTCTTTCGTTAATACGAAGCTACTTTATTCTTCACTACCTTTTTCCCGCGACTTCGTCCGCGTGGATGTCGGTTATTGCAGATGCAGACGAAGTCGCAGATTAAAAAATCTATGTCCTTTCCCCGAGGTTCAATCAAGCTATATTCATACCAACTTTCATGAAAAGCTGTTCAGCCGCTTCGTCGTGAAAGCATAACAGACAGAGTTACTATCGCATTTATAATATTAGTATGGATTAAGTATAGATTCCTGCGGACTAGATTTTATTAACAAAATAAAATTAGTAGTAGTTAAAAAAAAATCAAGCTGGTAAAATCGCGGACAAGAGCTAGTCACACCATAAACAAAAGGACGACCAGCGTTTTTTGACACCATCGTGTTCTGGCGCGATTTTCATGACAGCTGTCATGTTATGACGTCACCGCTTTCTTAGAAAAGCTTTCTGAATGTTTAGCAAAGTTCAATGCACATTTACATTTTTTTTACGATTTCCTGTTCTAGCAAATTACAACATAGATACTTGTTATTATAATAATTCAAACATAAAAGTTTAGTACCTACTTTGATGTTTGTAAATTATTTGGAGATTTTCTGCCACTTTTGCTGACTGTACACTCGAAACGGATAGAATGCTGAAACGATAAGTTGTCCCTTGTATTAGGCGTTGAAACATAAAACATAATTTACCTAACTACATACAAATAAACAATAATCATAATTATTGTAAATTTTAATTTTAATTTTCAAGCAAAATCGCAGAAATGGCTCAGAAATGTCCTAGCATGTTGTAATAAACTAAAGCTGCATCGAAGAGAGTAATTAAATAGGTTTAGTAAGATATTCCCTAAAAAGAGCGCTCAATAAATTCGTTTCTCTTGTTCTTGCCGCTGCAATTTCCTTGTAAAGTTCTACAACGGTTTACTTATTATTGACTAGCACTTTCACCGCGACTTTGCTCGCGTGATTTTTCTCACGGATTCCAAATTTGTTTATAATAAAATACTGAAAAAAAAAATACTGGAATGTTTGGGAAACACTGCTATACCTACAGTGTTTCCCAAACATTGTTCTGCCATGGCCCGGTAATTTTCACACTGCCCCTTTTGTGACCCATTTAATGCTAAAGCTGGTTCCATTAGGTAAAATAATACACATTTATTAATAGTAAAAATGTTTTATGAATGCTACTTAAATTTTAGTATCGCGTATTTAGTCACTAAATAGTGCGAAGTATGGAGCTGCTGCTTATTTTTTACTAAAAAATTCAAGTTCGCGGAAAATGACGAAAGTTTTATTCTAAGGTCTGGTTCCACTTTAAATCGGTTTCTATATATTTTTTTTAAGGCAAATTAGTTTTGAAAACTCAGCATATGAATATTTACTGTTACTAACTATTATTTGCAAAACAAGGCGGGAATGTTGCGATCCGGTATTTTATTTTTATGGTCCGGTACCGGGTCGCGACCCGGTAAATGGGAAACGCTGGCCTACAGCATTCGGTGTTATCGTAGCTTCCAATTGGCGCAAGAATTTTCTAATTCGGCCAAGCAGTTTGCGATATTAGGGCGGTCAAATAAACTCTTTAGCTTTATTATATTAGTTAGATGTTGCTAGGTTCACCACCAATTACTTAAAAGCATACATCGCATTGACAATTTATTCAAAGAATCATAAAGGTAAACTAACTTACTTAGAAATCAGCTTCAATTCAGCTCATTAAGTAAAACAACTTTGGCACTATCTCAATACCAATAAAAAAGTTGATAATGCCAAAGGAACATGGTATGTACCTCTATACAAGCTGACTTTTCATTAATTGGCAATATTTCAGGCGGTGAAAGAACACATGAAAATTAGCAACTTTCACTATTGGAGCAACTCTGAAAAATAAAAATAAAAATCAGTTATTCCGTACCTACATTACAACACGATAAACATAATATAATAGTAGGTAAGTAGGTTCGGAATAATAAGCGTGGCGATTATGGCAAAACGCCCCCTTGGGGGAGGCCTATGTCCAGCAGTGGACGTCTTTCGGCTGAAATGATGAGGTACGGAATGAGTTCTTTTACCGCCTCAAATATTGCCAATGAAAAGTCAGCCTATATAAAACAAAACGTAAACTGCTCTAGTTACACCATAAAATACACTTGTAACAGTGGCCTGTGACCTCGATCGTGTTAGGTGAAGCACGTGTTGTTGTAGGTACTGCATAATCTGTGCCTGTTCGTTGCAGTAGATAGTTACTCTGTGACCATAACGGCCAATCTAACCAGGATTATGTTACTATGTAGAGAAGTTAACTGCAAAGTGCGTACGATCGAATGTGTGCTTATAAATTATGGTGGGAAATTCTTACAGTATTGGGCGATTTTTATATTTTTTTTCGGTAATGCCAACATAAATAAATATAATAAAAATCTTATTTCACTGTCAGACAATGGTACAGCTTAAATCGCTGGTTCTAAAAACTAGCAATTTTGTGCTAGAGTTAATTAAAATTCGAAGATGCAAACAAAAGAAGGATTAGATTTGGTTTAAAAGAAAATAAAAGCAACCAAGAATTTCGTTTATTCTGCACAATCAAAGCATGATTAACTTGATTAAGTCTAGCGGATACTCTAGCAGTCTCCGGTAAAAAACTATTTTTATTAAGAGTGGACAAAGATATTAAAAATATGTATAACTAGCCACCCGACCCGGCTTCGCATGGTGTATAGCCTTCCTCGATAAATGGACTATCCAACACAAAAATAATTTTTCAATTCGAACCAGTATATACTGAGATTAGCGCGTTCAACCAAACAAACAAACAAACTCTTCAGCTTTATAATATTAATATAGTATAGATTCCGAGATTAGGTACCATATTTTTGGTCCTGCTCCTGCCTTTACTCAACATGACATTGAGATGGTAAATTCTCCACACATCAAAAGCATAAATAAGTAGTTATAGTAGGCACACGAGCTAAAACATGTAAACAGTTGGTCACATTCTAAACTGATTTTCTCCTAAATTATTGATTGAAATGTTGTGAGGTTTACGAATAGGATATTTTAATAAGGGTCCTATTTCTACATAATATATTATTACAACTCATATCGGGGGAATTAATATGTTAATTTGTCAGATTATCAACATAAAATAAATGTCAAACTGTCATGTCTGAAAATTCAGTCCCTTTAAACTTACCTAAATTCTTGTGTGTTAGGTAATCGTTTACTATATTACACCTACTTATACATCGAAACTAAACATCTGTCTTTAATGAGTTAACGACAGCAAAAAGTAGTTTCGTCAGGAATGGATCCTAATACATATGAAACAAACATGATTTATTTTATTCATTTGAAATTCAGGCGCACATCTTGAAGGTCTTTACAAAATCCAGTATGTATGTTGATATATACCTACCTACAATTTGTAGATTCACATATTTCGAATTATGTAACATCGACCTGTATTTAACAAAAGAATACTACAAAGAAAATTTAATATATTACCATAACTTACACGGCGTAGAAAATTGACATACTTACTTACTCATTATTACTCAAATGGAAGTTGGAACTAAACGCTAAAATATCTATTTGATGTTCCAAAACAAAAATTACAGCGTTCTAATAAAAAAAACACGTTTTTAAAAAAATAATTACTATTTTAAAGAGGTACGTACTATTTTAAAATAAGAACGGTGTATCAAAGATCTTGATATAGGAAATGTCTAGCAACCATAACAACCAATCAAAGCGTGTTAAATTGACATAAAGTAATAACGTCAAACATTCATGACCACTAACAGAATTATTGGCGTCAATAAAATTAATTAACAGATTCGTAAAAAAAAACTCTATATTTAATGACAGTAAAGAGCTTTTCATTTGTAAATACGGGCTACGTGAGGAACCCTAATAGACATTATAGCCAAGTCCTAAGTAGCTGTCATAATTGATAAACAAACAAATCGATAGCTGTCAAAATCGTTACGTCAGTTGGTCTATCGATTTGATTCTGTTGAACCAGTCAATCTGTTATTTCACACCTCGCACAAATATTCATAACTACAAAATTACGTAGCAATTACCATCAACATAGCTTACTTAATTAAACATGTTAATTGCGGTAGTATAGACGAAATACCAATTTACATATGGTTTAGGGAAGGGTAGACCTTATCAATCGACTAGTTATTGATTTAAAACCAACAAAATAAACAACTTGTTTAAAGAAAACTCAAATAAAATTACATTATATTCAATAAGGTATTTTACAAAAAAAAAAAAAAACGAATTAATCCGTCAGTTAGATTATCGAAAAATATTGGATACATATTTTTTGTTTTATCAAATCAATAAGAATTGACGAAGATAAAACGCATCAAAGATCATGAGTGGGGGTTTGTGACGTCACTTCGCCAGTATATGTGTACTGACAAAGTGATGTCACACGAGTTTTCGTCGCACTGTATCGTCTTCATTTTTGTTTACGTGAAAAAAGAAAAAAACACGTGTCCAATATTTTTTGGAAATCTATCTGCCGGACTAATTAGATTTTTTTGGTAAAATACCCTATTACAACCATGGAAATATTTATAATTTTTCTTATTTCCACATAGTTACAGACAACAGCCTGCTTCACATTAAAAACGACTATTAGGTACTTATAAGTAAGCCATTTTAAATAAAGCGGTGTAGTTTTTTGAAAATAAGACACTAATAAAATTTTTGATAAATAGACAATCAATACCTACCAGTATTTTTAAAAAGATGATCGAACGATTTGAACAAACAAAACTAGGCCTGCTAACACTGGCAATCGATCTGAACTTGACCATAAACTAAATAAAGATTCAAACCGACATTCCTTCCATATTCAAATTCTTCAAGCACAAATCCATCTCAAGTGTACCGGCTCGGACATGTGGTAGGTACTCTACAGACAGACGTACTTAAAGTAGTCATAGTAATGAACGATGCATTATACTAATGGGCACGTGCGTGAACACTTTGAACGTTTGTACCGTCAACTGCAGGATTATGATTAGCGTTGGCAACTTTTTTTTGCAAGAAAAACAGTATATTCAGGTTGGAGAAAGAAAATCAACAGTATATCAATAAAATAAACAGTACTTTATTTTTTTTAGTTTTAAAAACATATTTCTCGGTGCTTCTCGCACAACTTAGCCATTTAGTGTGTGAAGGCTTCATGAGGAGCTAATTTTTTGTTAAATTTATGGAAGATCTATTTCTGTAGGCCCGCTACTTTGCATTCATGACAGAAAAGAAAGTTCTTTCTGTGGCGGGAACAGAAAGTAGGAATAATTTTGTAATATTTTAAATTCTTCTGAAGTGTTTACTATCAATTAATGTTTCCACTTTTCGTCAGTACTCATATGGATACATTTTTTGTCTTCTTCTGATACTCTTTCATAAATTACTTTGAACTATGCTAATTCTGAATATAAATCATCCATGCCAATACAATAGTAGGTCATTTAAATTTGCATTAGAGTATACGCAAATTTAAATGTCCTACAATTTTTTCAAAATGCGTTTTCGTTCTGAAACGAGGGAAGCCTGCACTGCATGCACTAAAAAAACAGTACTTTTTATACTGTTTTTTTTGTCCCACAGTAAAAAGTATAATATAGTGAAAAACAGTATAATACTGTTTTTAACAGTATAGTTGGCAACCGTAATTATGATACCAATTTGGCTATGACGGCATCTTTATTTCGTAGCAGTAGGGCGGTTTACGACGTTCAAATGTTAGTATTACATGCGGATGACCGTACCAAATGAAGGTGAATGTTAGGTTAGCAACCACAGGGAGATGGGCAATGGATGATACGTATAGAAATAGCTTTGACCGCTATTAAAGTTTTATTTTATAGCCAGTAGGAGATGAAAGAAAATTTTTCTTTTTTTTTTAATAGCTTTATCTTAATAAAAGTTTTATTAATACCTAGCGTACATTCCACAGGTGTGATAGACTTTATAAAAATATTCTATTGGTATTTTATTTAAATTGACGAAACGGTTGGCGCAGTGGTTGATCGATTGACTGCTGCGCTGCGTGTCGCGGGTTCAATTCCCGCACGGAACAAATTTTTATATGATAGATAGTTATTCCGGGTTTGGCTTTTGAGTAACAGACCCACGATACAGGAGAAATTCCTAGTGTGCGGCAACGTTTTTTTTTACAGAAAATATATCAATTATGAAACAAAAGCTAGGGGGTAGGGTAAGGTAGGTATTCGTTTTTTAATTTGTATTTGCTTTGGTGGCTTCACTCTCAGTATTCCGCGCGGTCTATCTGCCTTTTGTCTCATATCTGAGATCAATAAGTTTAAATAAGTCCATGGTCCTGGTTTTCTCCGACGCCATCATCACTCTGGTCATTAAATTAATTAAATTAGAAAGTGAAGGTAGCCCCATTATGGTGGAGTTCATCAAGATATTTAATAGTACCTAAAACCTGATGGCAAAGCTAAAGGTTTAATTAAAATGATTAAGATAAGCTCATGTAATTGCTTGTTCAGCTGATTGAAGAGAAAGTAGATATGTACCATGTAGATAGAAGGTTTTAAAGGTAGATTAGCCTACGGGACAGGTAGAAGGTTTAAATACAGACTTGAAATGAAACGAATATCCGGCATTTATCCTTTATCCAGTCTATCCGTACGGATACCGAAAACCAATTATTTTTCATACATAAAATAAAAAACATGCCACAATTACTTATTTAAACACCATCACTACATATTATAATAAAGCTTTTTTACAAAAAAGAAAACCGCCTTCAAAATCTAAAAAGTGATAAATAACAGAACACACACATGAGTTTAGATTTGGAAGTCGAGTCGGTTGCCACCAACTTCCAAATCTAAACTCATGTGTGTTCTGTTCTAAAGTTAATTATCACTTTCTAGATTTTGAAGGCGGTTGTCTTTTTTGTAAAAAAGCTTTTTATTTATCACTTTTAGTACCTTCTTATCATCCATTTCCATTAAGAACCGGCAACACAGTTAAACCAGAAGCACTCCAAAGATTGAAGAAACTAAAACGTCGTCTACGTAGATTTTTTGAGATTTTGTTGATTTTTCAAAAAGTGCTGAATCATACACCCCTGCACCTAATGCACCCCTGAGGCATACCCTATCCATTTGCCGAAGAAATCGCTTAACAAATATACAAAAAGTTCCCCCGCTGCGTCTGTCTGTCCCTATGTATGCTTAGATCTTTAGAACTACGCAACGGATTTTGATGCGGGTTTTTTAATAGATAGAATGATTCAAGAGGAAGGTTTTAGTATATAATTTGTTAAGCAGGCGAAGTCGCGGGCATCAGCTAGTTGTTTTATAATTCAATTCTTTTTTTGAATTTCCTAAAAAAATTTCACTCAAATCAAACTCGTCACAAATATCCGACCAAACCACTATCCGTCTCTAATACAGACTCGTTTATGAATACTATGTGATAATAAAAGCACATTAGCTCAAAATATCTTAATCGTTCTGGGACGAGCGTGTAACTCTGTGCAATTTGCTTCACGAAAAACACTTACAGCTAAATTATTTTGTGTTGAGTATGGCCCAAACCTCATAAACACAAACGTCATTTGGTGAACAATATGACCAGTTTGAAAAGCTCCGCATCTTCATCTTATCGTATGTTAGTATTATTAATATCTATGTTATCGTCTAGCTCCGTAGAGTACGTCAGAGTTACTAAATTATTTTTAATGTGGACGCTAGACGAAATAATATGCACACATTTTTTGCAAGCCTTGGTCATTACCATTATATTATGAACATTTTTGGCAAAGTATCAATAAGTATTTTGAATAGCATCAAAAAAGTATAAACTAAAGTATGACAATTTGTAGCACCTGAGCTACACTTGTACCAAGTACGAATTACCGAGAGTCTAAGCTACGTACTACAATGAAAGATATTATCGGCTCATCGAAGACTATATTAATAAGATTAGCGAGAGGTAAACTTTATAAGACCGCAGCTCTGAGCTTAGCTGGGTCTCACTCTGACATATTTTACCAAACAAAACAGGCTATACGGAAGACAGTACAACTTATATACTTTTGGGTCCTATCAGTCTCTCATCTATAGTAGTAGGATCTCATCTGGATACTGACTGTATTGTTTTTTTTATAATAATTAAAATACGTAAACATAAAGAATTACGAAATGTCAACACTATAAATATTATATAGACGATTCTATTTTCAAAGGTTGTTTATAAGGCACTTCCGGCCTCTGCGCATAGACAAACAAGATGACGAAAATATGTCAAACTTTATGACATTTTCGTAGTCGCTGGTTGGTATCGAAATAAATAGTTAGTTTATAATTCTGTAACCGATCGGTACATAATAGTTATCTTACTTATTTAATATTTATCGATCACTGTTTGCAATAAGATAACCGTAAGATAGCAATGTTTTACTTTAATTTCCGTGTTCTGATAAAACTTGTAGGTATTTTTGCTACTCTATATTGAATTTAGAGTGGACTCTCTGAATTCAATAATTATTAAGTTGGTACATACACCAGACACCTGGTTGGTAGAGCCGTAGAGGGCTTATGGCGGAATTAATTTGCCAACTTAATTTACTATTTGTATTCATTCTTAATCTTGCAAATACATTACCTATTCTTATTCTGTAAAAAAATGAATTTTGGAAGCCGTGTAGAGTCGGCCAGTTTCTTTTTTATTTTAAACACATTGAAAACTTGGTTGACTGGTAGAGAATGCCTGAGGCATTAAATCCGCCTTTGTACCTTTGTGCATGAAGTATAAATAAATAAAACTTGATTGAAAAGAGTACCTATGAATAGAGTACCTACTTTCTTGCTCAGAGACCTACCTACTTTTTGAAACGAGGAACTTACTCATTGACAATTCAAAAGTGCCTGTAAATTGTTTAATTTCAATAAATGCTTTGAGTTTGACATTTTAAATTGGCAAGAATTCAGTTTTAATCTGTTTCAAAATTGAAGTCGAATATTGGCTTGGGACTAGTGCAGTGACATCCACAAGTTCCAAGTTCATGATAAACTATATCAGTGTAATACTATGCGAACAAAATATCGAATGACCTTTTGCTATCTATGGTCATATTTCAGTCAGATTAGTTTCAGTTCAGCTTGTATAATTATGTGTAACTCTTCCCTGGTTTCAAAGATTTTAATTGTTTTTTTTTGGAATGGCATCACGTATGTCGGTAAAAGCTGCTTAACCGGACTTTCCTGTGGTGCCTTAAAGTGAATTTGAGGCCTCCAGAAAGGGTAATTAACTAAGCGACTACACGTACTAGGCACCCCCTGTGGGGTACGGGACGGCCTCGGGACAAGCTGGATCGGAATTAAAGCTACATGCGCGGTTTGACACGGACAAGGGTCGCGTTAAGGGTTTCAATTTCAAATAACGTTTTAAGTACTTATTCTCGCGATGACGTTGTTTGATAACTCGTCGCAATGACATCATTGTTCTTTTTTTCCAATAACACCAAAACCGCTTGTTTCTAGTCACATATCTTGAGTTGAAATTAAAAACAAATGAGTGGTAGTTATTATTCTATTCTCAAGTTCTTGGGCAGTTGTTTCATTTGTGTATTCTGTTATAGATTGGCACATAGTTGTTAATGTATTGTGTTAAATAGTACAATGTAACCTTCCGTGATACTATGTAGTAACAAATATGTGTTTATTCAAGTGTTAAGTTTTAGTTTTATGAACTGTTGAACGATTGTTTCTTTGTAAGAAAACACGGTTTCGTAAAATGTTTGTGTGAAAATTAAATTGTAATTCTCTAGAGGAAAATCTGTTCCAAAGATTACGTCTGTGGCTCAGCAACAATATAAATAAATATTTGTTAAAATATTTGTATGCTCGCACACGTTTCTAATGCATTTTTGTTTATAACTTCGTCTTTAAAAAAAAACAATTTTGATATTCTTAAAAAGAAACTGCAATTTTGAGTTAACTTTGATGACGACTGCAAAACAATTTTTAATTGGTGTTAAATAGGGTAGGTACAGTAAAACCCTACTAAACTTTGAACGCTGAAAACATAACCTTAATTTATTACAAAGAGTTTTTCAAAAAATACCAATTGCATTAAACCTTTCCGCGTGCACGGCCTGTCACTTAAACACTGCATAAATAATTGAGACATAATAATAAAAAAAAATTGACACTGTTTCAATGTTGTCAGAGGAAAGTCAAATTGCTCTAACGGATAACGGAAATTGAAAATTTACTTTCATTCTACACAAGTAAACAGAGTCGTCTCATAAACCTCTTTTTAGCTTCCTAGCACTTTCCTCGCGACTTCATTCGTGTGATTTTGCTTACGGATCCCTAATTGGTTTGACAATAAAATATAGCCTATAGCACTCAGTGGTAACGTATCTTCCAATTGGCGAAATAATTTTCAGAATCACAAAATGTGTCACGTTCCGCCTGAGTCAGGCTCAGGCGGAACGTGACACTTTTTCGTGCGTACAAGCGAGAGCGTGGAACAAGCGATAGAGAGGCACGATCGGCCCAAGCAATAAGCTCCGCCCTCGACGGAAGCCATTATTTGCTTATGTTATATTATGTTACCATTATGTTTCTTTATGACGCTAGCACGTAAAACTATCGTCCATAAACCGACTTTACAGAGAACCAATTTTTTATATTAAAAAAGATATGTTATATTAGCTGACCCGGCAAAGGTTTTTTGCCATATAATTAAAAAATAAACAGACCTACCATTTGTACACAATTGTTTTTCCGAAAAGTCGGTCAAGCCGTTTCGAATGAGCTCGATAACACTATGTGACACAAGATTTTTATATATAAGATTAATTATGTTTATTTAGCTTACCTATTTTGTTTTTTGGTTTACTATACACCTTTGATTATATATAATGTCTAGATGGAGCGTCAAGTGCACGCAAACGGGTCAAAAAGTGCTTATAATCAAAGCCCAAATGCGTAATAAAATAATAAATGATTAATATTATGTATAATAATATATGTATATTAATTTATGTATAATTATATACATAATTGCTTATATAATCATTATTTACGCACACAGAGACGTAGATGCACAGTGTAAAACGACGCCTGCACGCACACATACTTGGAATTGTTGACTCGTTTTCTTTGTTATGATTGTAGGGCGACGCTCCAGCTAGACATTATATAATCAAAGCTATACACCTACCATATTATCTTTTCAGCACCCTTGATTGACTGTTAGAGCATTAAGTCCGCTGTTTTACCTTTGTGCATGAAGTATAAATAAATAAATAGATAAACACTGAAGTGTGTTCATGTTTCTAGGAACGGTCTATAAAAAGTACAGACTTTTTATATACCGTTCCTAGAAATAAAATCGATGGTGTCGAATTATTCGACAGTATCAGCGGAAGTCTGGTTCTAAGAACTTGTAACACTGCACTGTAAGTAGCGACCATGTCGTGCGGAACGCTAGACGATGCTGGAGTGTAGTGTACATGATTTGTACATTTTTGAGTTAAACTTTTTAAGGTTATTTTTTAAGGCGACGATATACGCCGGCGACCTTGAGTGACCAGAGAATAATATGCGCTGCGTCCAAAACTCTCAAAGTTTAATCGAAAAAATTAAATAAAAGATAGTAATCTTAAACTTAAAAAAAGGCGTATACTAAAAGATAGATAATAAAATTGTCTGTAAGATAGTAAAAGTTTCATTTAAATATTCCTGGTAGATTTTGTGTGATTATCAATGTTTTGTCCGCGTCAGACGCAACTTCACGAGTTAATTAAACTATTTAATATGTTAATCAAATATATTCACATACAAAATGATTAAGAGAATGTTCTAGTTTAACAAATATTTTTTTCATATCATTTACACTACACATTTTGACGTGATTGTCAGTTTAAAATCTGCAAAAGTTGCTTGTTAGCGCCTTAATGGATAATCACGCTGTGTGTAGCTTGTGGTTAAGTAAAAGACGTACAGTTCGATCGGTCAAAGGTTAGGCTACGCTTGCCGCGGTCGGTCTGTGGATGGGTGACCATCCATTGCATACCGAGTTTCCTCCGTACTTCGAAAACCACGTAAAGCCGTTGGTCCCGACTGCCATTCGTAGATCTTTGGCAGTCGTTATGGGTAGTCAGAAGCTAGAAAGTCTGATAAACTGTCTTATCTAGGGGTATCGTGTTAACCGGTAACTGGGTAGTGGAGGTCCGATAGGCAGTCGCTCCATGTAAAACACTGGTATTCAGCTGCATCCGAGATTAGACTGGAAGCCGACCCCAAGTTGAGAAAAGGCTAGGCAGATGAGTGTATACATTAAACTTGGTCTACTATAAATAGTATGACAGTTTCTTAATTCATTTGGAAGGAAATAAGGAATATAAAGTGGAAAAAAACAATATACCCCCTATTTACAAGTAAACCTTAAAAAAATTACTTTAATTTTGAAAGTCGGTGGCAATACAAATAACAAACAGAAACAAAACCGCAGACATGTGAAATTAAAGTTACTTTTTAGTTTTTGAAGGCGGTTGTATTTTTTGTAAAAAAGTTTTGTTTTCTTTTTGAGGAACAACACAGAGACACGTCTTTTAAGTATTCATTGTAGAGATATATTACGCCATGTGTTATTTATTACTTTGCGATATCTTCGGACAATAGCAAAAAACTAAACTCACTAGATAGAGACAACGCACACATATAAATAACACTTTTTAATAAGTAATTTGAAATTGACATAAAAACTGAGATTTCCCACTTAATTTTAACAATCGTATATGATTAGAACTAAAACTTAACCTTGTGAATTAGATAAAGCTACAATAACAATTCATTTTACGCACATCAATTATTATTAACCATTGCCGTTTATCAGAAAAGATAATTCGTACTGGATAGGTACTTTATACCAAAGCCTAGTTTGGTAGCCCTGATAATTCCTCCTCTTTGCGTCGTTCCCCCAATGCTGAGGGTCGTAACCAAAGAGAATTTATAGCCTTTGGTCGTAACCTATCAGAGAACAAACTTTCCACCATCATCATGTTGCGCCATCAGCTCCGGCTTTCAGCAATGTGAACCGCTTCGACAATATTTAAATTGAGTGTTTTGCAGATCTGGGCCTGTATAAAAAATCCGACGGAGTATGCAGTTGACAAATTTGCATCACATGATTTTTTCCTTTGCATTAACGCTAACAGAAAAGGGATTTAATCTCTCCCCGACCCTTGCTCGTGCCAGCCCGCGCCGTTGAGCCTGTAGCTTTAAACTCGTCCCTAAATAATCGAAATCCTATCCAGCCTGACCCTTTGCAGTCCTCTCCCAGCGACGCCTTAAGCCGAGGCTTGTACCCCACAGGGGGTACCCTCAGCTTATAGTCGGTCAGTTTATAAGATTTTTGCCCTGGCTGGAGGCCTTAAATTTATTTATGACGCACCACAGGAAAGTCCGGTTAAGCAGCCGACAACCTCCTAGTTGACCTGCGAGATGCCATTTCGAAAAAAAAGGATCTGCAGTGCTATTCTGTTACAATCTCCATCGGTGAACACCTAGGTGAAGTGAGCTGTCATCCGTCCCGATGCTAAGGATTGACAAAGCAGAGGACGGATGACAGCTCACTTCCCTAGGTGTTCACGAAGAGGGAGATTGTAACAGAATAGACATAGGTACTGGTCAGTCTTCCATTTTCCAGGTAACTATAAGTTTCTGGAGGTTATCACCGGGCTTACGAGCGATGTGACCAAAGAACGAAAAGATCCCAGAGCCCTGATAATAGTCGGGTAATAATCGGTGAGGCGTATCGAAGTATTCGAGATGCATCGATTCTTCATTTTATTCGGTCATCGCCCGCGGCCCGCGCCTTATTGCACGGCTCATTTCTCAATGGAAAACCCAACACTATAATGCTTTTGGTTGTTGTGTTATACTTCCTGTGTTTCGTGGAAATTGGGTTACCCTGTTCACACTGTATTTAGCAGGAAAGCCATTTCTGTCTTACATTGTGTTTTTTTAAATCGAATAATAAACAAGTTTAATGTTTTCGCTGGTCGGTTTTGTATCTAATTGAAAAAATGAAATACATCATTAAGAATTGACCTCCTAGCTTTAAATATGATATCATTTGTATTTCCTTATATTTGTTCAGTAAAAATACCTACAAACAAAATATGAGACCAATTTAAGTCTTATCAGTTTTAAGCAGGAACTAAATACGAACTGCTACCGAAACTATTATTTAAAAAATGAAACTAAACGAAACTAAACTAATATTATAAAACTAATGATTTTTTGTGCGTATGTTTGTAACGGATGAACTCAAAAAATACTAAAGCGCTTTTAAAAAATCTTTCACTATTAAGAAGTGACGTTATCTTTCAGTTCAGACTACATTTTCTATCATAATTAGGGATATGACGCGGGCAGAATCCTGTTTATAATAAGACCATTATTATACTATTATTTTTGTTTAAAGATTATAATAAATGACAATGCCAGATCCTGCCCCACCCATGTACAGAAAAAGTAACACGTGTACAGAAAAAGTAAATTAATGAAAATAATTGTAATGAATATAGAACCTTTCTATACTAAATTGTTTTTCTTTAGAACTTGCGGATTACGAAATACCTACCCACAAAATACAAACTCATTTTACCTAAAATACAATTTAACCTAAAATCAATGTCATCATTGTTTTTAGATTTAAACGAAAACCGCAAGTTCTACAGTCACTAAGACTAATGTTTAGTTATCAGCAATAAATAAACAGTAAGATGCTGCATATTGCACATGACTTTTATTGAGTGGGGCAAAGTTCTATAGAGTTTCTGGCATGATCCTTTCAAATGCAATGCACACCGAGATAGCAATACAAAGCTTACATAGCATCGCCACCCAGTGGATGTTACACCTAATACCTATAACGTTGATGGATGTATAAACTAAAAATAGGGCTGTAATTTTAATTTAATAGACGCTAGTAACTGTATTAAAGCAGGGCACTGCTTTTAACGAAGTCGGTAGATATTATATGTAGCTACCGTTATTAATAACGTTATAACGCTATTTTTTGTTACCTATGAATAAAATGTAGTGATGTAAAAAATACCATAATGATTGACGTTCGTTTATGTAGATAAGTTATAACTATGATGAGTGTAAAATGATACATTTTTGTAACAGTAAAATATGATTAGATATTTATAATGAAACTAACAATTTGTGTGAACAAATTCTGAGGATAAAATTGGCTGTTTTATTATTAAAAAAATATTACGTTTGATACTTTTGCGAACGAAGAATAACAAAAACAAAATGGAATCAAGATTTTTAAATAAACAAACATTTTATAAACAAAAAACAAATTTCAATTTGCGATAATTTGCACATGGTGTTAAAAGAAATATGTAACGCTATGATTTGTTTAAAATTATGTGGATCATTTAAAAATAAATCAAGCCGTAAAGATGTATTTAAAATACCACAATATTGATTTACGTTCGCTCAAATATTTACGCATTCCAGTATTTATTTGAACTTGGCCTCATTTCAGTACCAACTGTAAAATTTATTATCATAGACAGTCATGTTCTAACTAAAATAATTACTTCGTTAATTTTAACGATATAGTTAGAAGCCAACTACTTACTCCGATTTTAGGTTCAACTATTTAGGCCATCGGTTTACGTCTGTGATCTCTGGTACAGATAATAATATAATATTGCATAACTGTCATAAATGTCATAATGGATTGACATTCCTGTCACGCTTGTGAAGTTTGTAGGGTTGGGCAAAGGTATTCTAATATGCAGCCTTCGATTGTCAATGACTGTTAAGATGTCACGAAGTTTCTGATCTAAAGAGGCTTGCGTTACGGAATATTTTTACCACGAGATAATACTTGTAATACCTACCTACCTATATTGGCAGCATGTAAATGCATTTTTATTTTATCTTACGCTGAGTTCACGAAGTTCGACTTTGATGAAAGGCAGAGCTCACTGTGTTTTCTTCAATGATCCCTGCTTTATCAAACACATGTTTGTACTATAAATAGTTGATAGTAACTATCCACAATGTTCGCAATTTTAATTAACATCTAAATGAGTTTGACGCCATGCATTAGTGTTGCCAAATTCAAGTTCATAACAATTAAAACCTAGACCTCTATTTTCGCTAAATGTTTTGCTACCATTTGACCTCTTCGCTCGACATAACCTTGACAACGAATAATGATGAATATGCTGTAATTAACGTGCCTTTAATTGTATAGATCTTTTAATTAACTGATCGACTGATAAAGTCCACAGAATTAATAGTGACGCCGGTGACGTCCATCTTGGCGCCAAACTCAACTAAAGAGAGATGCCAACTTATCTGAGAAATGGCAGTTTTTGGAATTAATACTCTTTTATAGACGGAAATACGGTCATCTTTTGTTTAAACTTTTAAGTTTGTTTTGCCCACCCATTTTACATGTAACTTTGTTGAACTGAAACTGGGCCCTCACTCATTTACTTGGTCAATTAGCGAGAATAAATAATACACCAAAATAATCTGTCTTATTCACGCTCTTTTCAAATAATTAGTTCATTATCAACATCATCATGTCAACCTTTAGTCGCCCACTGCTGGGCATAGGTTTCCAAGGGGGTTCAGCTGTAATCGCCATGCTTGGCCGATGCATGAAGGCAATCGCAGTAGGGTTATGGTACTCAGAAGGCCGCTGCTGCCCATCTTCTGGTCAATATCCCTCTATCACCTTCTACGACACCTACGGGTAGAAATGGGGTGGTGCTATTCGCAGCCGGCACCACATGGTCCAAATAATTAGATAATATTAAGTAATCATGTGGAAAGAGTGCGAACTGCTGCAATTCTGAATTCACTTTGTTGACAATGATTTGCAAACCAATATACTTAATAGATAGGTTATCAGCCCAGTATGTATTGTATTGTAAGGCAAATTATATATTATTGTACTAATGGATCAGTCGAAAGATCAAATAAAAATGTGTCTGATAAGAATGTTTAATGGTAAACCCTTCGTACCGATACCTGATACCCATGAAAATATGGTTGGCAAGAATGTCTTTGTAGGTGAACCCTCCGTATTGGTAGGTGAACCCAAGATAGAGTTTGTCTAGTTTGGGGCCAAGTTTTTTTAATATTGAAATTTTTTATTTAAATGTTTTATTCTTAATCAGGCACATAAACTGTTAATTATTTAGGCAACTTAATCAGAATAAAATATACACGAAACTTAAGAATAAAAATAAATATAATATTATGAACAACTAACATATAGAGAGATAAAAAAAGAGATTATATTTATATTTATCGATTATTTTATTATTATTTTTAACTCCAGATTGTAGAGTTAAAAACCACTCACTACTGCAGCTGTTGAAGGGTTAAGAAAATCGTTTAAATTACAAAACGATTGATGAAGTCGTCGTAAAAATATTGATGTATAGCGCCTTGATTGTTATTTATTGTAATTTGATTATCAATCAATTTGTATCGAAAATTATTATTTTTCAATCTTATTGTATAATTTTGTATCATTCAATTAATGATTAATGTATTTTTAAAATAACGTGTCTAATAATTAAAGTTTCTACCAACTTTGTTAAAATGTAGTTCCTTCTCTAGTCTACTCACGATAACTAACTTATATTTAACTTGTATAAGTACTTATAATAAACATGACTTATAAATATAGAATTATATTTCTAAGAAAAGTATTTTTATTTTATTTTGAATCCTTTTTATGATAGCGGATTCTACCCGAAAATATATAACTACCCTACCAACCTACCTACCTGACTATCCTACCTGCCTACCCTACCGACCTACCCTGCCCTAGGTAGGTTGGTAGGGTAGGTGTACCCTACCAACTCTAGGTGGGTTGGTAGGGTACACCTACCCTACCTAATTACCTTACCAAACTACCTACCCTATATTTTCATGAGTTATTGCGATTTCCTCACCATTTAAACTTCAACACACAACATTATTTCCAGACCAAAATACCCGCCGTTCTCGAGTTTTAGTCAGACTAACAAACAGTACTTAATTATTTTTTTAATAATACTAGCTGACACGACAGACGTGGTCCTGTCAATCGATTTATCAATTTTATTACCGTATAAACCTTCCCTGGTCTTCCACAAATATTTCAAGGCCAAAATTAGCCAAATCGGTTCAGCCGCTCTCGAGTTCAGCGAGACTAACGAACAATGATTCATTTTTATTATATAGAAGATAGATTACGTGCATTGATTGAAAAAGTTTTATCTCATAAAAGAAGGTGATTTGCCAATCGCTTCACGATTAATGTAATTAACTATCAAGATTAAAAAAAAAAAAAAAAAACCCCACTGCGTAAAAAGCGAAGTTTAAAAATAAAAACTGAAAAAAAAAAATAAACAAGTCCTGTAGTCTAGAATTATGTTTAGTATGTTGAATAACTATCCATTAAATTATTAATTTATATTAACCATTGAAATAAAAACCACGCCAATAGCGATTTCATCAGTCGGGACCCATTATAGGGAAGATTTGAGCCGGTCTAGACTTTAATGGGTCCCGACTGATGAAATCGCTATTGGCGTGGTTTTTATTTCAATGGTATAGTTATTCAACATAGTAAACATAATTCTAGACTACAGGACTTGTTTATTTCTTTTCAGTTTTTAATTTAAAGTTCGCTTTTTACGCAGTCGGGATTTTTATTTTTCTAATTTATTTTTTTATTTGAGACTTTCCAGTTATGAATACCTATTATAAGTTACGTAAGCTGTCTATTCTGTTGCAATTCTGGTGTATCTTTACTATTACGTGTTTTTAGAGTTTCGAAGTCAACATAGAACCCTTTATAGTTTCGCCATGCCCGTCCGTCCGTCGTCGGTCCGCAGTGTAGTTTCAAAGACGGAACTCTACATTGCGCGTAGCCCACCACGCACTTGGCCGGCCTTTTTATTGTTATATTACTAAGGCATTGTAATACCTTTATGGAATCCTTAAAATGAGCTCTTTATTTTAATACCCACATTGCAGATATCGAAGAAAAAATAGTTTTATTACGTGATATATTTTTATTTTTTAAGGATTACTGTCATGATATACATTTTTAGAATCCTTAAAATAAGCCCTTTATTTGATAGGTACCCATAGCTTTAGAAAAAAAACTTTTTTTTTTACTTCAAACAATGGCATTTCCCAGCTGCCACGTTTATTTATTTGTTTCGTCACCTATCTAAGAACACTTGGACTAATGAGACGAATCTAACGATACCTTAAATGACATAAATCCGTTCGGTATTTTGGTTGATATCAGGTAATAAAGAATATTTTATTTTATTTTACCGGCGCGAAAAACATGACCGTTTCCTTGCAGTCGGGGTAAAAAAGCACTTACAATATTAGTATGGAAGGGTACGTCTAAAATCGCCAATCTACGTTGAGCGCACGTGGTGACCAATGCTCGTGCCTTCTCTGTATGAGAAGAGGACTTTGCCCAACAGTGGGACAATAACAGGCTGGTATTATTATTACCTACTCAACCAACCTAACTGCATTGAGATCATCGACTCTAAAACCACAATGCATTATGCTTCAAGCATTTGTATCGGTTGATGTAGCAAAACTGCATTGAGATCATCGACTCTAAAACCACAATGCATTGTGCTGTACCGGTTCATGTAGCAATAATACATGCAATATCACAAAGGACAAGGCCGAGGAATAATAGTCCATGATCAGTAGGTCGATTCTGTAAAATTCAAACAACAACTCGCATCTCACATCGCTATTCACTCTTACTTCGCATGAGGTTCAAAATGACCTTGATGTATTTGACACTTTGAATCGGGTTCGAATGCGAAGTGAGCGTCAAAGTGACGGGGAAATTACCTTACAGAATGCCACTTCTAACGTCATCTCATACTTTATCTGTCAAAATCTCCCTGTCAATTTTGTTCAACACGCTGACACGCTCGCAAGGGTGGCGCTAGTGTAAATTCGAAATATCAACCGAGTTTTTAGAATGCCAATCAAGAAACTCACAGCGGATTCAGATTCGAAGTTTAGAATGAGGTCTTACAGAATCACACTCCTGTATGCAGTCGGGAATGTATTGGTACATAAGCCAGCACATCAAGTCATACCTAACTGTCAATTTTCCAAATTGAATATGAACCTTATGTTTTGGTTGTAAAGTTGAAAATCTATCAAAGAAATTTGACAGATTTTTGTAGTTTGATGTGATGGCGTCTGTACATATATTGGAATATTGATCAATCTGATCGTAAGGAGATCGGGGAGGGGTCATGAACCTATTTTTAGACTGGTATAATGTAGATATTTGAATTGCACTAAAAGGATGGGCTGGTAACTTCAAGCCAGCTATTACAGATGCCAATTCATGGAACAATGTTTGTTGTAATACTAGAGGCATTTCCCTTTTTCAAACCCTAGGAATTCCTCCTCTTTCGTGGGTATACGAATAAAAAAACTGACATACACAGAGACATCCAGACCCGGAACAACTAACTGAAGGCTTTAAAAGTAAATCTTTGTTTGAATCCCCGACATGCAGTGCAACAGCCAATCGCAATAACCCAAAGACGAAGACTATCATGATCAATAATGATGCCTGTAATGACATGCCTATATACCCTACAAACCGGAACACGTTAGTAACACAGCTTGGTGTCAAAAAGGTAAGGTGACGGTCTTCGAAAGAGCTCTTTCCTAAAGACGAAGAAGAATACAAATTGCAAAGTTGAAATGTTCGAAACGCCAAAAGTTCCAACGGAAATTCTGCATGAACAATTTTTTGACGTCCCGTTAGCCGAGCAAAAAAGACTAGACGAGTAAAAAACACCTAAAAAGCCAAGTTCATGATAACGGAATAATCAATTTAGTATGCTATTGTAACGCTTTTTTACTGTGTAAGATAAAAAGTAGTCGTGCAAATACAGTTCAAAGACACCGCCAAAACTCACGACTGATCAATTTATATTACTCATTGTCTTTTCTGATTTGTCTTCATAATGTATCATTTGAGGTTGTAAAAGTATCTGGTTATTCATACAAACAACTTTTACCATAGTATGAAAGTGCGTCCAACTCTAAAACATCGAAAGAAACTTCCAAGCAGTTAGTGTTACATAAAAATTCACCAAGTAACTCGTACTGCACTCTACGTATCGGAATGTCTAGTCTTGATAAAGACAGATTTGGGTCTTTAACAAGCAGATAAGAAACCGGACAAGTGCGAATCGGACTCGCCCACCGAGGGTTCCGTACATATTTGTAGGTACATATCCATACTTCTATACTAATCCATACCTACTATCCATACTAAACGGCCGTATCTTTTTTTCGCGTTAATATAGAGGGTTGATTTTTTTACAGCATCAAGAGACCGTAGACTTGAGTATATGGTTTTAATTTAAATTCGATACCTTCACGCGTTCCCGAGATAAAGGGTCTTGACAGACAGACGGACAACAAAGTGATCCTTTAAGGGTTCCGTTTTTTCCTGTCGAGATACGGAACCTTAAAAAAGATTGCATGTTGAGTTGAGATAGATATGTGGAGTAACCAGAAAGGATATGGTCAGAAATAAGTAAGAGGCAGTTTAAAACTGCCTCTTACTTATTTCTGACCATATCCCAGGTGCGCCAGCGACAGAAAAGTTGATAGGGAATCGTTTGTATGTGGGGGAAGAAACGCATGTGACCAATAGAGTACTGAATACAAATGTGGATTATTGTGGATGGATAAATTGTGTGAAGAATGATATGAAAAAGAATGGAGTCAATGATATAATGGCGGTTGACAGCACGGAATGGACGAAAAAAATGTTTTGCTCCGACCACAAGTAACACGCAACAAGGACAGAAAGATGATGAACTCAATCAAAATGTATGAAAACATGTCAGAATTTTTTTCTATAGTTTAGAGTTGGTCTTATACTATATAATATATTATAGACATTCACCGAAACTGCGGCCCTCCTAGGTTTGACTAGTCAAACTTTAGGTCTGACAAGAAATATGTCCAAACCAATAGCATGTTAGCACTACAGAATTTAATTGAGACACTTTTCAGAAATAGGTGTAATACCCTATTATATCGTTTTGTTTCTATGGAGTGTCGCGGGTGTGCCAATAGTATGTTTCGACCTAAGACTAACGAATTTATGAAAAATCCTAGCAAAGACATGCAAGGGGCAATCTTACAGCAAAGTTCATTTTGATAAAATTGAGGTTTCACTAGTCAGACCTAAATTAAACATAGGAATGTGCCTACCTAGTTAGGATTATTTTACTTTCGACGTTTCACTAAAAACTTTGGTACTTCTAGGTTTCTGTGGAATTCAAGTCCTTATACAATATAAATCAGTTTAAGCACCAATTAAAATCTTTTCTAGTAGAAAAATGCTACTATACCGTTGATAAATTTCTTACTGACATGTTCAATTAGATCAATTATTTACCCATTTACTTTCTGACCAACCATATTTCATTTGTATTATTATTATTGAATATTATTAGTATTAAATATTTTGGATAATGAACGAATTTAAATGTAATTTATGTAGAGGTATATTTTATTTTTTATGATTATGGTTATATTTTTATTTTTATGATTATATTTTTATGATTGAATTATTGTAAATGAATTCATATTTGTGACGAGATAGTTTTTAAATCTGGAATTCGTATGTGTAATGTAAATGCGTGTTTTTAGTTACTTTGAATTATATTACTTTGCATCGACGGAAACATTCAGACACAATGTAAATTGTTATTGAATAAATGAAATGAAATGAAATGTTTTTTAAAAATACATTCGTCATAGGCCAAAATTAAAATCTACGTAGGGGTTTACCTAAATGCGTTGGTCAAACCTAGAATAAACCAGTCCATTCCGCGAAGAGGCTACATATCGATCTTTGACTGTAATGTATATTATATAGAGTCAGACCAGTACATTCCTTTGGGATAGTAGTTAGTTAGTTAGTTTGTCGGGGCCTTTTCCGCACTTAGCCACTCGATTGGGCCATTGTACGTGAAATCTGTCTCTTCTTTTATTCCAGCCATCCTAGTTCCTCCCAGAAGCCGAGCAGCCTTTTCAGGTTGCTGCAGACTTCCGATAGTGATACTGGAGACTGGAGAATCTGTGCCCGTTGATCCGCCACGCTCCTGCACTCCATGAGCACGTGCTGTGGCGTTTCTTCCGCCTCCATGCAGCCTCTGCACAGAGGGCTATCTGTCACACCTATGGTGCACAGGTGTTTGTTTAGGGGACAGTGTCCGGTTATCGTACCTAGTACTTTACGGATTTGGTCCCTGTTTAGTCTTGTGAGGTTGCGGGCAAGCTTCTTCGAAGCTACCGGAACAGCATTCTTTGTTTGCCTGCATCCTGCGCTGTTTCTCCATTCTGTTTGGTGGTTAGCTTCTGTTGTAAGGCGCAGCCATGCTCTGATTTGTGCCAGGGGTATAGGCAGTAGTGGTTCCGGGCCGTATACCGCCGTCCTTGAACCCCTTTTGGCCAGTTCATCGGCTGCATCATTACCCAGTGAGTTACTGTGTCCTTTAATCCATTGCAGAGTCACCCTTTGGGATAGTAATGGTACCTGATTGCAGAGGCGGTATAATAATGATATCCTGCAGTTTCCAAACTTGCAGTGGCGCAATACTACCCACTACTAACAAGGTGTTGGCCGCGTAAACTCTTGCGCAAGTTTGTTAAACGGAAATAAGTCCATAACTAATTGATAACTGCTTATACAGGGAATATCGCAATGCGCCGGAGTCTTACGTTCGATGCAATCAATATGACCCCAAGGGCAAAACTCTGTTGTCGGCAACTCAAACATATTCCAATACTTTTAATCAGAATCAATTATTATAATTTCAATTGGAAGATTTCTTGACAAGCTTTATTAGTCCGTAAGATATTACAAGTAAAAACGTTGCAGATAGTTACCTAAACAAGATTCGAAGTGTGCTTGCCAAAACTTCCTATCAAATGATTTGATTGGCTTATGATAATTCAGTCAACCAATTAGAACAGTGACTATGTTCTTTGACAGGATATCTATCCATCTGAGACAATAAAAAAAAAATAGAATCCATATATGATTCAGATCTACTTAAACTGTTTATTTTTTATTTGCGAAAGTATTGCTATCGGTCTGGCTACCAGGGCCTCAAGTCTGCTATAACAATAGTGTCAGAATGTTCTATCATTGATTTCATAATTGTTGATTTTGACAAGTTTGGTAATCTACTAATATAATGGCGTCGTTATGACTTTCCAATGGTCTACCACTGACACGCCATTGAAAGAAATGATATAGATGGTGCCTAATCTCGTACAAAATGACAACTGAATTGCTAAAATTTTGACAGTTCCTTTGATCAGTGACCTACCATTAGAACCATTATGCAGTCATTGCTTTTAATTCGA
Organism: Charanyca ferruginea; assembly: GCA_947361185.1. Lineage (NCBI taxonomy): Eukaryota > Metazoa > Arthropoda > Insecta > Lepidoptera > Noctuidae > Charanyca > Charanyca ferruginea. The sequence continues at coordinate 18,836,415 of OX376079.1, read as the reverse complement.
CCGACCAATGATCTACCGTTATGAATTCAGCAGATTACGAACTTTTAGCAAAATGACAATGGAATCGTGTTGGAATGACGAAATTATAAAAATAGCAGACTTGGTCCCCTGTTGCAAAGCGGTTGAACCAATTTTGAGGACATGTCATGTCAACCTTTAAACGCCCACTGCTGGGCATAGGTCTCCCCCCGAAAGTGTATGAGGATAGAATGTTGAATGTTGTTGTTATGAATGTTTAATAGATATTGATTTAGCTTAACTTAGGATACTTTTGTCATTTGTATGCAGTAGGATAATTTAGTACTTTATTTATTAACACTTCAAGCCAGCCCCGGATCTACGATTTTCTCGAACCGGGGCAAAACCTTGATAGTGGCGCCCCCTCTCGTAAGATTTTGAGAAAAACTGTTATAACTGCCAATGAGTAGCATTTTTGTGACCATTTGTTAAAATAATAATCCTTTAATAAATTTAAACTTTTTATTAGGTATCTAATATAACTTTCATTTGTGATAACAGAAACACAGAAAAAATTGATGTGACGGGGATTCCCCTGGCAAAAAGATCACGGACACTACGCACGCTTTAAAAATATTACTTGATCTGTTATGATGCGTTCATAAATCACTAAGTATGTGTTCAAAAACTAATTGGGCGTATGGAAATAGAAAAGTTTGTTTTTCAAACATTTGAGATTCGTATACTTTATTTCAATAAAAACTTAACATTTGATATTAAGATTCGATTACTTGATAAAAACCTATGAGATTGTAGGAAAAGAGGCTTTATTTGTTCGATACTTCGAATTCTTGTCTCAAGGATTTGGCGCCCCCATGAAACTGCCGCCCGGGGCAAGCGCCCCGGTTTGCCCCCCCTTAGATCCGGGGCTGCTTCAAGCACAAAGTATAGAGGCGGACTTACGGCGGCGACGGCGTGGGCAGCGGGGTTTTTTTTTTAGCTTAATCTTAAAGACTACGCAGACGCAATAGCGGTCGAAGCTAGTCATCGTCAGTCAGCCTAGCCTTTTCCCAACTATACCAGTATTTTACATGGAGCGCCTATGGGACCTCCACAACCCAATTACTGGGTAACATGATACCCCTTGGGAAGACTGGATGTCAAACTTTCTGGCTTCTGTGTACCCATAACGACTGCCAAAGATCCGGGACTTACTGCTTTAGGTGGTTTCCGAGGCACGGAGGGAACTCGGTATGAAATGGATGGTCACCCATCCGCAGACCGACCGCGGCAAGCGTAGCTTAACCTTTGACCGATCGATCTGTACGGCTTTAACTTAGCCACGAGCCTCTAGCGGTCGAAGCTAGTAATAATTATAAATGTCACGACTGCTGTTGAAAAGTCAATAGATCTTCAAGAGCGAGCGCTCAAGTGCATTGACACCACTTAAAACTCTTGCGCAGCGATCTTGTTCCAAGTACCCACCGCTACTTGAGCGCTGACGGGCTGATTACTTGATGCCCTGTAGCTGTGCCATTAAGTTATTATCCGAAGCCAGTTCTATAGCACACGTAAATTGAAGATATTTATCGGTAAGGTCAATCGTAAAATCAAATCTGGCATACATCATGTCTACTAGTATTTGTAACAAACAATGACGACATCATCAATGGATACATATTTTTATAACTTATACATCTTTTTGTAGTCGACTGTACAGTTTATAAAACACACATTAATAGTTATTGATAAAATTGCAAGTGTTATCTAGGAGTAGGATGTCAAGTGGATTTGTAATACGGTTATATTGTATTTCCTCTCTATTACTGGAGTGGTACCTACCTTATCATCTGCCTAGCCTTTCCACAATGTTGGGGTCTGCTTCCAGTCTAACCAGATGCCGCTGAATACCAGTGTTTTACATGGCGCGACTGCCTATCGGACCTCCACAACCCAGTTAATGGGTAACACGATACCCCTTAGTAAGACGTCTGGTTGTCAGACTTTCTGGCTTCTGTCTACCCATAACGACTGTCAAAGATCTGTGAATGACAGCCGGGACCAACGGCTTTACGTGCTTTCCGAGGCACGGAGGGAACTCTGTATGAAAATGGATGGTCACCCATCCACAGACCGACCGCGGCAAGCGTAGCTTAACCTTTGACCGATCGAACTGTAAGGCTTTTACTTAGCCACGCTAAGTATAGTGGCTAAGTGTAGTGGTCATTCATCTATATCTATCTATCTATTTCAGAAACCTGATTCCAAAAATTCATTACATCCATTACATTTTCACATAAAAATCATAGGTAATATAAAAGTTAGAATTTTGAATCACAAAGTCTAAGCTGAAATATTATTTTATTACCCAAATTAAATCACAATAAAAAATAGGCTCGAGTAAAATATTTAATAGTATCTATAGATTCAGAACCAAGGACAATAATAAAACATTCATCATGTCATGTGTGTTGCTATAAAACCATACAGAGCTCAATTATTGACATTAGCGATTTGTTTGGCAAGGCTCCAATTTAAAACTGAGAATTCCAGGGAATTCCAGAATAGAAAAACCCGATTGCAAATCTAATTCCTGGAGATACCGATGGAAATTTGAGAATAGGAACCTCAAATCGTCACGCACATGTGTTGGTTCTAATTATTGAAAATTAAAAGCAATTCTTCTAGTTTTTTTGCTGAAGCCATGCTATATCCAATTCAAGCAAAATAGCAAATAAAAATGATTCATATCATAACATAGTATTATTTTGGTGCAAGTAATTTGAGCAAGTCAAGTTGCCGAGGTAAGCCTATCCAAGTTGCAGTATTATATTTTTGTTTATTCGTGATTTTGACCGATGTTCATAAACATGTTCTATCTAATAAACTAATAAACGGGTGATATGTAATTCAGAGTAATAACAGGAAAAAAAAAATGTTTCATCCAACGCAATGTTCTAAAACAAACAAGTGAGTGAAAATTGGTGAGCGAAGATTTTGCAAAACTTGTTTCTGGAAATACATGTTTTTGAAAATGCCATGCAAGTTTTTGGTAAATAGCTTTATAATTTAAAATCTCCATTATATATACAGGGATTTTATGATGACGTTTTCTTTATTTTTTCAATGTAAGAGTAGATTATGAACGGCCAAATTATGTAATATAATTATTATATAATATATTATAACAATAAATTTTGTGCAAAAAACTGATTTTTAGACGTCTTCACTGAATTCGTTTTTCAAAATGTTTCTTTTTTAGGGTTCCGTAGCCAAATGGCAAAAAACGGAACCCTTATGGATTCGTCATGTCTGTCTGTCTGTCCGTTCGTATGTCACAGCCACTTTTTTCCGAAACTATAAAAACTATACTGTTGAAACTTGGTAAGTTGATGTACTTATTCTGTGAACCGCATTAAGATTTTCACACAAAAATAGAAACTTAGAACTGAAACTCAAAAAAAAATCTTATCAAACCCATACGTGTGGGGTATCTATGGATAGGTCTTCAAAAATGATATTGAGTTATCTAATACCATTTTTTTGTAAATTGAATAGTTTGCGCGAGAGACACTTCCAAAGTGGTAAAATATGTCCCCCCCTGTAACTTCTAAAATAAGAGAATGATAAAACTAAAAAAAAATATGATGTACATTACCATGTAAACTTCCACCGAAAATTGGTTTGAACGAGATCATAAATCTTAAACCGCAATTTACCTTTCAACTCAAATATAAAAATAAACATTTAATTTCTAATTACAAGAACTTTTATATTTTGTTGTTTTCTGCTACGGAACCCTTCATGGGCGAGTCCGACTCGCACTTAGCCGCTTTTTCGTTACATAGAAACCAAGACTACAAGTAAACCACAAGTTACCTGTGTGTTGGAAATACATATTTGGAGGAACATTTATTGTTATAACGCCATAACCACGTACAGACAGCGTCATGAACTGCTTACCCCCCATGAATTTCTTCGAATAGGCTTTTGATAAGGCCGGGTTGGCCGCTCTTATAAGTTCAAGAGAGCCGGGTAATAATAATTCATACTTCATGCATAAAAGTACAAAGGCGGACTTAATGCCTTAGGCATTTTCTACCAGTCAACCAAGGGTAGTGATAACATGGCGGCTGCATAGCAAAAACGTAATAATTAAAAACGTTAAAAATATATAAGCTAAACAGTTATAATATTAAAAAATAATTACTCCATTAAAAACAGGATGTCAAAGCCATTATTCCTTATAGCTCGACACTATTCTTGGGGTCATAACTTTAGCCAGACGCTTTAAAGTTTCGACCTGCAAAGCCAGAAGCCTTATTGCGTAAGTGAGACGACTTTAGGACTTCAGTCCATGTTCGATCTATAACAGACAAAGTTTTTCCTCTGATGTGCACACTATCTAATGCCTAGAATATTCCTAACCTATGGGTGGTCGCTACTAGTTAGGAATATCGATGATCTAGGTACCAAGTCATCTAGCACTGACATCGTCACTGTTAATAAATTCGGAACATCTAACCGTTTCCCTAAAGAGGCTTTACACCCGTATCCTACCATTTTAGGTGGCAAACCGCATTCAAGAACTACTTCTTATTTGGCAGTAAGCAGTTAAGAATTACGTGTTAAGTATTTACTAACCTTATCTAGGCAAATGGTTAAACGACTGGGTGTTGTTTTGATACTAGATAATCTACAATGATTACTTGTCTAGGTACAGACTAAGTCTGTTAATGTTGGAATCTGGAATGGTTACCCAAGGAGAGAAAGAAACTTCGAAGTCCCTAACGAAGGTGAGATGAAATGTCGCACCTGATGCCTTATCATCAAAGTTCGGAACGCATCACTAAACAGGAGTGGAATAATGAAGGGAGAGTGACCTTTGTCTAGCAGGTACAGGATGACATGATGTAATACAAAAAAAAAATAGAAATAACCCATCATACATGTTGAATTGGTCCATCATCGGACGAGCAGAGATACAGCGAAGCGTCACCACTATATGGTTGAAGATCCACGGTCTCCAACCAAGCACTTTGCTTACACATTTGTATGGTGCGAACTGCCAGACTGTGGAGTTCACTGCCAGCCTCTTTGTTCCCCGATAAGTATAATCTGGGTATCTTCAAGGCACGAGTTAACCGGTTCATCTTAGGCAAGCGTGCTCCACCTTATGCCGCATCATTACTATAGATCAGGTGAGGTGCGACCAATTGCAAGCCTATAATAATATTTAAAGAAAACAAAAACGTATTAATGAGTTGTGTAACGGCTAGCTAAATCCACATTGAAATGACTCAATGCCTTCATCATCGTCATTATTAAAGCGTAGACATGCACGGGCTATGATTCAAGATATTTGCATTGAACTTGTGAACTATCAACTTACGGGTCGCTTGTGTAATGATGCCTGTCTCGAACGTAATAATGCTCAGCAGGTCGATTCTGTAAAATTCAAACAACAACTCGCATCTCACATCGCTATTCACTCTCACTTCGCATAAGGTTCAAAATGACCTTGATATATTTGACACTTTGAATCGGGTTCCAGTGCGAAGTGAGCATCGAAGTGACGGGGAAATTACCTTACAAAATGCCACTTCTTACGTCATCTCATACTTTATCTGTCAAAATCTCCCTGTCAATTTAGTTCAACTCGCTGACACGCTCGCAAGGGTGGCGCTAGTGTAAATTCGATTTATCAACCGAATTTTTAGAATGCCAATCAAGAAACTCACAGCGGATTCAGATTCGAAGTTTAGAATGAGGTCTTACGGAATCACACCCCAGTTGTTATTTAATGCCCTAACGGACATTGTGCTTGAAAGACCCCCTTGGGGCATAGAATTAAGAAGTACCTTATGGCTAGTGGCTGTTCAAAGGTCGGACTTTGTAAATCTACTTATTTGGCTACTGCAAATATTTAAGATGACTTACAGAGAAAACACTGACATTTTGATCCTTTGGCAAAGTAGCATAGGACCAAACAGTCATTCATGTCATGGAAGTGCCAGAAAACACTGACTCCTATGGCTAAGTACCAAAGGATCAAAATATCATGGGTGGGTGAATTTTGGATCGGGATATGGATATATGAAGTGTCAGGTACGATTTCGGATTATCCGATAGTTTTGGATAGTTTCAGTTACGGATAATAGATTTTTTAGTTCAGTTACGGATAATAGATTAGAAGAAATTGTAAACATGACGTGTTTCATTTAGATTCCGCACCTATCCGAAATAATTCGTACCTCTTATTTCGGATTCGTTTACAGTTTCGGATAGATTTTATTTCAGATATCTGACAGTTTTGGTAACTGTTACAACAGTCTATAACGTCCCTGGTAGGTATCAAACCAACAAGTAAACAAATAGTAATCGTCGAGACAAGGGTAGAAAAAATCGTGACTGTGCCTCACAAGTTACAAACACTAGTAAGAATAATACCTATTAGGTAACCATTTGATTGTGGAATGAGGCCAAAGCAAAACCGCTTGAGTTGGTAATTACTCTCCCTAAAAAAAAACTTCTCAGTTTAAGATGGTAGACAAAGCAATATAAGATAAGTGTTTTAGGACAAAAATGAAGGAGAATTAGGGCCTCTTACCACACATTGTCATACAAACAGTGATAATGATGTTATCACAAATATGTGATGATTACCTTACAAGCTTAATAGTACATTGGGACGTCACCTTGGCCCCTTTGGAAATAAAGTTACATCATCAACAGAAAATATGTAGAGAGCTAATCTTGCTAGAAATATTGTGACAGCAAAATATGAAAACAATGAAAGGGGTACCTACAGAAGAAAGAGTTGAAGAACTAGAAGAATAACACCCATAGAAACCGAGAGAAATAAGGTAATTTAAAAAATTTTAATGCTGAATGTAATTTATTTATTTATTCTTCATGAACAAGGGCGGACTTAATGCCCTAGGCATACTTTACCAGTAACCCAAGGGTGGTGAAGAGATAACATGGCAGATGCATGGATAAAAAGACTAATATTGTGTTGTTTGTTTCAAGTTTTACAGCAGAAGCTTAATACTTCTTCGGGAAAGGTATATTGCATATTATAAATCGAGGGAGGAATGTTAGACCAATGCATGATGTAGTACGCACAACCGTATCCATTATACTTGTTTTAAATCTTGTAGTAATTTAGCAAGTTTAGAACCTGTGGGGCTGTGGGGTATCCGGACCTGAATAGCACAAACCCATTTCATTCCGAAGGAGGCGTAGAAGGCGACTAAGGGAAAATTTGGAAATCGGGCAGCGACTTCCGTGTGTTAACAACCTCATTGCGATCCCCAAGACGTCTGTCAGGCGTGCGGATATTGGCACCCCCTGGGGGAGGCCTTCTTCTAACAGTGGACTTCTTACGGTTGATGATGAAGAGAACGCCTCCTGTCTTTTTAAATCTGTATCTCTCTCGTACAACATATAAGTGTTAACTGTCAAATTGCAAAATAGCTGTTCTCTATTCCAGGAAGTGCCAACCCAGCCTTAATCGCAGACTAGACATTAAGTGGTAATAAAAATGTCGTGTAGTACACTGTATGACTGTCGTACTACCGATCGGTGTTTGTAGTTCGGAGCGAGAAGCGACCCTGAACATTGTTTTGATTTTAAGCGCGGATTTCTATCCAGTGGTGGAGCGATACTATAAAGGCTTTAGCAGAAAATCTTGTATAGATGCAAATTATTTGTATGTTTATATGTGTAGTCTACTTATTTTTGTAAGTTTATATATTTGTAATGCATGTGGTGCCAGTCGCGAATAGCACCACCCTATTTCTACCTGTGGGTGTCGTAAAAGGCGACAGGGGGATATTGACCAGAGGATGGGCAACAGCGTCCTTCTGAGTTGGTAATACCTACTGCAATCGGCAACATGCAATGACCAAGCATGGTGATTAAGGCTGTATATATTTGAAATTTCATAATGATCATTATATTTTAAGCTTTTTACGAATCATATTTTAATTAAATGTTATTTTTGACTTACCGATGGAAAGATAATAGAAAGGTGTGGTGGCTGCGAATAGCACCACCCTATTCTAACCGTGGATGTCGTAGAAGGCGACAGAGGGTTTTTGATCAGAGGATGGGCAGCAGCGTCTTTTTATGCGTCTTTGTAGGTGAAAACACCTACTGTACTGTGATCGCCAACATGCATCGGCCAATCATGGCGATTACGGCTGAACTCCCCCTTGGGGAAGACCTATGCCCAGCAGTGGGCGTCTAAAGGGTGACATGATGATGATATATTTGTAATTGTTTTTTAAATGCACCTGCCGTGTTATCTCTTCACCAACCTCGGTTGACTGGTAGAGAATGCCTAAGGCATTAAGTCCGCCTTTGTACCTTTGTGCATGAAGTATAAATAAATAGATACATGGCCCAATGGGTCGACTGGAAGGAAGCCTAGCCCGTCAAACTATTCCGAAACCACTGCAACTCCTGAAAACCAGAATTGTACCACCTGAAAAACGCCGAGGCTATCTTCTTCTTCTTCGTATCGCTGGTACGACGGTCTTTTATATTTGTTTGGCCCAAAATTTTGTCACTTCCACGGCGTCGTCGGTGGCAGCGCATAATTTACTCCGATCGCATGCTTTGCGGCACAAAGGACATGACATGAGGTGCGGCATGGTTTGCAACTCGGCGCCACATGCACACCCTGCTGCTGCTCTGTCGAGGTAACCCCATTTTGCGAGGTTGGCGTTACACCTTCCTACTTGGGTTCTTAAACAGTTCAGGGACTTCCAGATGGACCACGGAAGGTTAGACCCTGCGGGTAGATGCTCGCTTGGTGATAGATATTGAGTGGGTGGGGGAAAAGTGTCCTGCCACAGTTTGCAGCGTGCATCAGCCGGGTCTCCTGACAGGGAACTACCGATGTTAGGAAGCTGTATCTGCTTTTTAAACGCTGCGTTAGTAGTTGTGCACCGAGAGAGGGTGCCTTGTGTCACGCTCCTGTTCCGAGGCTATGAAGTTGAACAACTCCCGGAGAAACGTTACAACTAAATAACAAAATAATAATTAATAACTAGGTATCTTCGATAACGGAACAAAATTAATCAGCAAAGAAGGAGTTCGAAAATCAAAGAAAAAGGAAGGAAAGAAGCGGCTAGTAATGTAAGTAAGAGAAGGCTTATGTCTAGCATTCGACTGTAATAAGCTACTTTCATTAATCCTGTAACCTATCGTCTGGGGTAAAATACCTATGCGTTCTCAGCGGATTTTAAAAGACAAGACAAGTTTGATGTTTGAAGAGCAGAACAAATTTGACTACGATAGACATTGACGATGCCTTTACCTTTTTATAGCTTTCAATGGTATTCAAAAAAATAGTTTATTTCTCACCAGTACAGCAACAAGCATTACGTATTAATTATACTTAATACCAGGTAAGTATACTATAATGTCTAGTACAGTCAACAGCAAAAGTAGATGATCAAAATCAGAAATTCAATACTAATGAACGGAGATCGCGTCAGAACTGTGTGGCGTCGAAGCGATTCAAAAGTATGTGATTGTCACACACTTTAGGGCTTGATTCAGAAGGCCAGTACGTGCCAGGTGTCAGGAGATTTCTCTCTCTGGAGCTCTGACCCGTGTAGCTTGGACCCTGTTCCCGATACGGGTGGGCTACTATTTTTTATATTTTTAAATGTTTTTATTTTTTTATGAATATTAAAAAATATAAATTATGTGTATATAGAAATAATAAATGGAAATAATAATAATATGTGGGGACATTTCACACACGGCCATCTGACCCCAAACTAGGGAGACACTTACAATGGGTGTCAGACAGCTGATATACATACACAAATACATTATTTAGACAATTGGCATCTCTTACTACCAGCTAGCTGAAGAAAAGGACGGCGACACATAAGGACTAAGTTAGAGATATCAAATTAGTTTAATAATAATAATAATAATATGTGGGGACATTTTCACACACGGCCATCTGACCCCAAACTAGGGAGACCCTGTACTATGGGTGTCAGACAGCTGATATACATACACAAATACATTTTTTTTGTAAATACATACATATATAGATAAGTTTTTTCCTCTATGGGTCTTTGTTGTCCGAATTAAAGGTTTATTATGATTATATTATTATTATTTAACTTGGCGGGGTTTTTTTCGATACGTTCTGAAATGACAACTATAATTGGTTGAACATTTTAAATCAACTAAAATTGACCGCTCTTATTAATACACGTCTATTTCTTATTTTATTGGAGAGAAAGAGATGTAAATAGCTTAAAGTAAGTATAGGTAGTGCTCAACAGAATTGACACCATTAGCTTAGTATAGCTTTCAATGTAGTGGAAGCCTGATATTCGACACCTAAGTAAGAATAGGCATGTGCAATGCAACGCATTAAATTGATTAGGCTATAAAAAGTACACTACAGCGGAATAATAAACCCCTCGTATTAACTTACCTACTGTTTCCTTGAGTCTTTTTGATGAGCATACCTAATGCTTGATGACGTCAGATATTTGTAAACTACCGTTGCCAATCCAAGGAGATCGGTAATAGATCGTTATACTTTATTATTGGCTTTCTGAAGGTTTTTAGAATAAACTCGTAAATAACTCGGTCGCTTTGACTTTTTGACAAGGATCATTCTGGTAATAGATATAGTGTCACTAACGGCTGAAACCAATTACCTACCTTCACTGAAATGTAGATCACTACTTCTGGAAGACCATATATGTTTCTATCTATGTTTGATCGGTATCTCACATTCATCAATAACGGTCATATAAGTGACGGAAACAATAGATAGGGGTGGCCCTCCCGTGCGTTTCGTTACAACCAACATCATCATAAACAACGTGATTTTTATAAAAAAAAATGTATGTTTAAAGTATTAAATTACTGGATTTAGTTATAGTTTACATAAAATATAAAACTCTGCGAGTAACTCAAACATTATACAAGATTTTACTACATTTTGCTAAACAAAGCGGTAAGGCTAGAGAGTAGGAATTAAACGTACCTAAATGACAATTTAAAACTCAAAAAATTTTTTTTTTTGTAATTATTTCGTTGAGTAAATAACTTGCTATTGATTTATTTAAATGGAATCTATATGTAAATTCATTACAAGTTAATTTGCTCATATGATCGATACGGTTTTTATTGTTTGTTATTGGTTCTATGTTATAGGACATCAAAGGCAATTTCCTTGTGGGATAACTGAGGTACTATTTCAAAATCAGTAGGTACTTTAACTTGAGTTGGACAGGTTTCATGAGATTATAAATAAAGTTTATTTTAAAAGCAAACCATTTATTCCTAGAATTCGGCGATCAACAAGTCTGTAACCTTAGTTACCACCCTATCAAACAAATAATTGTCAACACGTCTTTGGGACACATACTTTGGCTTTTTCATACAAATAGTTAACCGTAGTAAGCCACAGACCCTCTCATCGATAGATATCGTGTGCGGGTAAGATTTCTTACTCTCTAACAAATAATTGGGACACTATAACCACAGACAGATAGGTTTTTCTATTACCAGTATGTCAAAATTGGAGATAGAATAGGTAATTGGGTTTGGCCGTAAGTAAAGGCTGCGGCGCGGCGCGCCCGAGCAGAGAGACCACTCAGAACCAACCGCCATTTTTGCACGGACGCACATTGATTTTACTTTTACAGGCATTCTCAAGCAGTTTCAAGCAGACTTCAGTATCGACTAACACGTGTTTTCAAAATGAATAAATAATGTAATTGACATTTCATGACGAACAGGAAAATTTTGTTATATAAAAATTGCAAAGAGTTCCAACCAGTGTAAATAAAATTTCAGTCACAAATAAAACCAGAGTCAACACAGTAGCAGCCCTAGTGAGTCTGGCAAGTTTAGGTAAGATTTTTGAAGATGACGGGAGCGGTCCTTCTGTAATCTTTATATTTTGTGATTTTATGGTTATGTGTTGATAGAATCTGACTTTAGACTGACTTTCTTATAGCTATGGTCTGATCACTAATAGGTACTATATTACAAAGGACAGTCGCGACAAAAGACAATCTGCCTAGCCTATTCCCAACTCCATAGTTGGGTAATGTTGGGTTCGGTTTCGGTTCTAGTCCCTAGAGCCCTTCTCTATAGGAAAATCTCTACAAATTGATGAAAATCAATATTTTCTTTTCTTTATCGTTCAGTAAAGCTGCCATTATAATGCACCTCATCATCATCATGTCAACCTTTAAACGCCTACTGCTGGGCATAAGTCTCCCTCAAGTGGGGATTCAGCCGTAATCGCCATGCTTGGCCGATGCATGTTGGCGATCGCAGTAGGTGTTATGGTACTCAGAAAGACGCTGCTGCCCATCCTCTGGTCAATAACCCTCTGTCGCCTTCTACGACACCCACGGGTAGAAATGGAGTGGTGCTATACTGTGTTTTAAAACCAAAAATATAAATACATAGATACAAAGCAGTTTTATTTGAATCATACAAGACTAAAGTGGACAACATTGTCATTCGTTGTTAGATTTAATCTAATCAAAATCTCAACTGCAATTAGTTACAATTAAAAGCTTGTTTAACGACATTCTCTAATTGATATGTCCTAGCAATGTTTTAACGAGAATTACTCTGATTGACGTGATTGGGTTTGCAGTTGCAAGTTTTTTGTTTATTTATTTAAATGCCTATAAACTAGCTCACTAATTTAAGGCGCTACACCGACCAGATGTGCGTTATTTTTCGTTATTCAGGGGTTATTAACTCATTAATTACGAGAAACAAACAACATCTAAAAACATATTAATAATGTTCAATATCCTATCATCACATTCAACGTTCTTATTTTTTTTTATGTACGCTATATACACCTAAATCTCCATGTAAAAAAATGACTACAATAATTGAAAACATGTATCTTTTGCTAAAGTTGACGTGCTAATAATTTAAGGATTACCTACACTAATAGATAGGTAACTTATTTTTTTTATAATTCACGTTTTATTTTATTCCAAAAGATCGTTTCTCTTTTTTTATAACAAAATACCCCAAAAATTGTGCGAATTTCGATTCTGCGGCAAAGAGGAAATGTATGGTCAAGGTTATTTCGTCAGGGAAGCGCCTTAAGGCGATAGCTAAGTTAAATACTCAAAATACATCACAAAAACGTAAAAAACAATTGTTTGTAACAAAGTATAAACAATAGTCCTTTTGCGAATTCACTCCAGTAACATGTAAATAGGATAATAGGATATTAAATTCGACCTAAATATATTTGATGGATGGTTTTGGCCAGTAGATTGGTCCTGGCTGATGGTACCAGTAGTAGCTGGGGCCGTCGCCTCCACACATAGCGAGTGGTAAGTTAGAATATCGAATGGAATTAATATTGCATAGGTAGATACCGCTTCATTGATTCTTTGAATTTTTAGATTGAACTAGTTCATGTACTGACTACAAGGTGGCGCTTAATTAAACCAATACTAATTCGCCTGCAAACCGCTAGATGTCGCTTTTCCAAGTTTTTTTTATCAAGACGTCAAGGAGAGCAACTATGTTCGCGTTAAGAATGCAGTGAGTCATCAGTGCAACTGCAAGACAAAGGTGTATTCACAGTAGTGTTAAATTCAAACAAATTATATTTTAAAAGATTAAGTTTAATGAAAGTATAAAAATACACTTAAAAGTTTAAAATAAAAATTAAATCATTAATAACATATTTTAATCACTCACTCTCACTGCATTCTTAACGCGAATGTACTATAGTAAATTATTAGTGTGTTTATTTTGTGTGATGGCCCAGTCGTTAAGGCGCCCGTCTCTCATGTAAGAGGCTGTAGGTTCTCAACCGGGCACGAGCAAATACCAATGTAACTTTGTCAATTTCATATGTTGATACTGCCGCTACCGCTACAATACTTTCTAAGTTTATCTTAAACATTACTGACATCGGTAAAGGACAACTTGAAGGAAACCTGGACTTATTTAATATAAATCTGAAATCTCCAATCCGCCTTGAGCGCACGTGGTGATCAATGCTTGTGCCTTCTCTGTATGAGAAGAGGCTTTTGCCCAGCAGTGGGACAATTATAAGCTGGTGCATATTATTATAAGTAGATATATTTCGTTTCCTTTATTTCTCTGAATTTCCAGATTGAACTAGTTCTACTGACTACTAGATGGCGCTTAATTAAAAATATTAATTTGCCTACCAACCGCTAGATGTCACTTTCCCAATTTTTTTTTATCAAGGCGTCAAGAAGAATTTCTACTAAATAGTTTGTGTGTAAACTTACCTCATCATTGGAAAGCGAACACCAGGATGAGTATCGGCACAGTGACGACGCACGCGATGTAAACTGACGTGCGAGGTTCGCACTCCGATATGATGACGAACTGTTCGTTCCATAGCGAGTCGTTGTTGCGCAGAGGAACCTCCAACACTACCTGGAAGATGAAAGGAAATAATGAATTAAGAATATTTTGTATTAAAAGCCGTTGGTCTCGGCTGTCAATCCTAGATCTTTGACAGTCGTCACGGGTAGCCGAAAGTCTAACCACCAGTCTTCCCAGTAACTGGGTTGTGGAGGTCAGATAGGCAGTCGCTCCATGTTAACCACTGGTATTCACCTGCTTTCAGTTAGACTGGAAGCCGACTCAATATAGTTGGAAAGGACTAAGAAGATGATGGTGAATTTAGAATATTTTCAACTACTACTACTTCTATTCAACATTATATTCAGGCAGCCAAAGAAGCGCTCCCTCAACGTTTGTTTTAAGTCGGCAGCATTGATGCCTAAGGCCCGGCGCCGGCATGGCAAGGTATTTTTGGGCAACGAATAAAAATATAATTTAAAAATATATAAATAAAGTTGAAATTTCAATACACGGCATGCCTAAACATACTGCGGTATTGTTTTTGTACTTACTTACTTGAAATATAAACTTTATTTCCATACTTTTAAGTTATATTTTTATTCGTCGCCTAAAATACCTTGCCATGCCGATGCTGACAGTGGGTGCCGGGCCTAACGCTGTCGTCATACAGTCAAAGTCAAAGTCAAAGTCAAATCATTTATTTCAATTAGACCATTATAAGGCACTTTTGAACGTCTAATGAGAAAAAAAAAAAAAAATATTCTAGGTGCAGCCAGCATCACCTCTATAATATTAGTATAGGTAAAGAAAAAAATCGTCACCTTCTGAGTAGAGAAAATATCAAGGGACAGGTCACATCTCTCCGTGCTGTTGGTGCATTCTCTGAGCTTGGTCCGTGCCACGTCATACTTCGTCTTCTGCAGGTCGAACCGCGCGCGGATGAAGTTGCGTTGTACCTCGTTCTCGGAGTTGAACACAAAGAAGTAGTAGCCGTTTGCTGGTACCCTGGTGAGAGATAAATTGTAATAAATATGGGGATGCCCTTGAAATCAACATCTTTGTCAATTTGCCAATGAGCAAGAGTCCACTTGTTTTAAACCGACTTCAAAAAGGAGGACGTTATCAATTCGAATGTTTATATTTGTTTTTTTTTATGTATGTTCGGGCATAACTCTGTCATATATAGGCGGATTTGCAAAATTCTTTTTTTTTTCGAAAGTGGTTATTTCGAAATGGTCACATATAAATTTCACTAAATTTGATACAGCCCTTTTTGAGAAAATCAACAAATTCCCACATGCCCAAATTTAGATGATGTTTTAGTTTTATCAATCTTTGGAGGACTTACAATCTCTTTCAAGTGTGTCGCCGTTTCTTAATGAATTTGGATGTTAAGGCAACACTAACTTTAGCACAGAACACACATTACTTTACTTTTGGAAGTCGGTGGCGGTGGCTTTATGTTTGCTGTTTTGTATTGCGGTTTTCTTTTTTTTTTTAACTTTTTATCTGATTTCGTCATGAGTAAGCTGTGATCAATGCTCATACTTTCTTTGTATGAGAAGAGTCCTTTGCCTTGCAGTAGGTCAGTAAAAGGCTGGTATTATTATTTATTATAATAATTATAATTGTTGACATTGACTCCTGAAGTCATCATGTCATTGTTGCTAATTGGACAGTTTAGCATATAAAGCAATGGAAACCAGTTTCGGAAGTCGGTAGCAATACAAAACAACAAACAGAACAAAGCCAACGACTTCCGAAACTAAAGTCATGTGGGTTCTGTGTTAAAGTTATTTATCAAATCCTTATTTATCAAAATTGGAGAAACTTAAAACATCATCTATGTATATTTTTTTTGAATTCTGTCGATTTTTTTTTTCAAAAAGTGCTGAATCAATTTCGATAAAATTTACATGGGACAGCCCCTGAGGCACACCCTATCCATAATAAAAATCGCTTTACATTTGCCGGAGAAATCACGTAACAAAATATACAAAAAAAAAACATAAAATCGAATTGAGAACCTCCTTCTTTTCTAACGCGGTGGCGCGGGAAAATATTTCCTTGAGGAAGGTCTTTGCCCAGTAGTGGGATAGCTTAGGCTAGCGAAAAAGAAACCTATAAAGATAAAGAAATGTGCAATTTTCAGAACCTGTCAGCTATATCTTTTCACCTATAAGTAAGTGCATTAGCCTTTGCAGCAGCGAAGCCGTCTCCCTCCGAGGCATCCCTGTGACAGTGCCTATGAGGAGTCAGAGGCAGGTTGAGGATCAGACCCGCGCACTCCAACAGAGCCTCCTCGCTGCTGGAGAAGGAAGACCAGAACTCCGAGTTACTCATGTCGAGTGGAGTCGTTTCGTTGACTATCATGTGGTGGTCTGCGTAACCGTCAACGTCCTGGAATGAGAACAAGGACTTTGGTAGAAAAAATAGAAGTTTTAGGACATTTTTACTTTAGTTACTTAGAAGGTTCTACCGATTTACGTCTTAATATTAATCATGCTAGTGTCTCCGTAGATTTCAGAATTAAGCTATAGTCCTAAAATTCCATGGGAACACAAATACGTAATAAAAATTCTAAATCCTATGTGTTATGCTATATCAATATCTATGCCATCAACACATTGGCATCAGTTCCATGTGTGTTGGTAGGTGGGGACGAAGTCCATACCTTTTTGCCCAAGGACCTTTCAGCTAATTCGGGGTTTGAGGTGTGAAAGAGTAAAAAACATCCATCCATCCATCGATTCATCCATTCCATCCCTTTCCATCCCAAACTTTCGCGTTTATAATAATGTCTAGAAAGTTGGAGAGCACGTCTAATAAAATTGTGTGCGTTAAGTTTCTTTTAGAGTGTATATGTGAGTGAAAATCATTCTATTCTAGAAAAGATGGACGAGTCCATCAGGATGTCTTCAAAAGCAATCTCATCAATATCATCATCATGTCAACTTTTAGACGCCTACTGCTGGGCATAGGCCTCCCCCAATGGGAGGTTCAGCCGTAATCGCCATGCTTAGCCGATGCATGTTGGCGATCGAAGTAGGTGTTATGGTACTCAGAAGGAAGTTGCTGCCCATTTTCTGGTCAATATCCCTCTGTCGCCTTCTACACACGGTCTCAATATTGTAATGATAGATTGGTAAGGGGAGGAGCGAGTCAGCCTTAACACAAGTACTGGGGCTGCCTTAATTTATGCTGTAATTGCAATGTTAGTGATAATATTTTTTTATTTTTACGACACCATCGGGTTGATATGGGGTGGTGCTATTCGCGGCTGGCAGCACACGGAAAAAGCAATCTGATCTTGGTAAAAGGCAACCTCACCAGAAAGGTTCGTAACACTACGCAGGCCGTTATTACGAATAGGAGGATGATCATCAAAAAATATAATTACCACTTCACCAGCGTGGTTCCTTTCTTCATCATTTTCGTTGAACTCCTTCACTAAGTCTATCTGGCCCAACATTGATTCTCTTTTCTTTCTTGCTTGGTCTACTGCGTCGCGGCGTTTTTCTGTAAAACACATTTCTTTTAAACATAAATTGTAATCATCAGTACCTACTGTAAAGGTATAACGCCGTACGTCATGAATTAAACCACCTCTAGATCTTCTTCGTATCGCTGGCACGACAGTCTTTTATATTTGTTTGGCCCAACATTTAGCCAAGTGGCTAAATGTCCACGGCGTCGTCGGTGGCAGCGCATACCTCGAGATAGGCACACCCAATGTAATCAGCCACAGGTAGAATTTAGGAACTTTGACATGATTTGACATGTAATTATTCTTGTAGTAGGATAAGTTTGTAGAGTGTTCATTATGCATACATGAGACATACTCTGACCGACCCTGACGATGCTATTACTCTCCTCCAGGAGAGCAATAAAGCCACCAGTACAGTTAAGAAACACAGACACAGACCGCCGTCATTCCGTCCTCGCCGCCGAGGCCCGCCGCGACGACCCCGTACGTCCCCTCCCCGACCCTTGCTCGTGCCAGCCCGCGCCGCTGAGCCTGTAGTTTTAAATTCTTCCGTAAATAATGGAAATCCGATCCAGTCTGTCCCTTTGCTGTCCTCTCCCAGCGACGCCCTAAGCCGAGGCTCGTACCCCACAGGGGGTGCCCTTAGCGTGTAGTCGCTTAGTTTGTAAGATATTTTGCCCTGGCTGGAGGCCCTAAAAATAATAATTTTTAAGGCACCACAGGAAAGTCCGGTTAAGCAGCCGACAACCTCCTAGTTGACCTGCGAGATGCCAATCCGAAAAAAAAAAAAAAAATAAAATCGGAATGTGCATATTCACATCGCGCCTATTAATAATATCTATAGGTATGTATGTCTAGTCTGTTACAATCTCCCTCGGTAAGCACCTATACCCTGTTCACAATAAGATTAGACATTTACTCAAACCTTTTTTACAGTCCAACCGATTTTGACTTCTATTGCGTTGGTGGCATGACAACTGGCAACTGCAGTAAACAGTTGTTATTGTAACCACTTTTTTACCCCTAATGTCATCCTTAAGCCTACGGAATAGAAGTCAAAATCGGTTGAAGTGACTGTAAAAAACGTTTGTGTTTATGTCTAATCTTATTGTGAACCGGGTATAGGTGAAGTGAGCTGCCATCCGTCCGCTAGCTTTGTCAATCGCTAGTATCGGGACGGATGACAGCTCACTTCACCTAGATGTTCACCCAGGGAGATTGTTACAGAATAGCACTGCTGATGACATCGTAGACCACTTCTGGTGCCGGACCACAAGTGATCCGGGGAGCACAGGTTAAGAACCACTGCATTAAAGACTGGTTACACGAAAGTTAACACTAGTTTGTCCCAGGCGTACTAAATGAAGCCGCACAGTTAAACATACTATACACATACTTTTCGTTTTGATGGGACAAGTCCGCTACACTATTCTCAAACCACAGCAACTTCTGAAAGTCAGAATCAACAGTGGCGACCACAAGAAAAGCGCTGAGACCCCGAAGCTAGACGAGTCCATGAAAAACATTACAACTGTCTTGGACCCCGCAACGAAATTAATCGGAAAAGAATAGCGGAGAAGTAAGAAAAAACATATTTCTACTTCCCTCCAAATCAAGTAGGAGACAGAACAGAATTAGGCCAATAGGACCAAAGGGACGTTTACAACTGGGAGAAGCCCAGTTGCTAAGCACCACGGATTACAATTAACATTAATGGGTCCACACTACACTTACGTTCTCTCTCTGCTCTGTTCTTCTCCTCGTCAATAGCCTCGACGAGCACCTTCCTCAGCCTGTCCAACTCCTCACCACTTCCCGTCACCACCGCCATGATGTCTGGTTTTGGTTTTGTTGACGCCTGAAATTGAAATAAGAGCTAAGTTATTCTTGAGTTCATCTTAATGAGGCAAACGGCGTTTCTTCTGCGATATGAATTATTATTATTGTAGTTTGAGTATTCTCAGATTTTTATTAGGGTCCCGATTTACCAGAATAAAGGTGATCCGTCTCTTGATTTTCTGAGGAAGCCTACTATTTGTAAATCCATGAGAAGATTTAATTTTCATGCCAAGAATTAAATTAAGAGCACGTGCGCCTGAATTTTGATGAATAACTAATGATTTTTGGAAAATGCAGACTTTGTAAACTGCTGTTACTATTGTAATGCATACCTTTTCGTGGTACTCAACACCCATGGTTGTGTGTAGTTTAATCAGCACCCTCTTTCCTTTATCTCCTAAAGCTTGGAGTCTGTGCAAGACGTCTTCGAACACTTCTTTTGAATTCGGCTCCGTTGGATTCTGCTGAAGTATTTAAGTTAACAAATTACAGAATACTATGATTTAACTATCTGTAAAAATATGTTCAATATTTTTATTTAGTAAGAAAAGAAACCTATAACTATTAAACTAAAAAAAAAGGCATTCAATCATTCATCCGTACCGCCGCGCCGCGCCGTCATCTGGATATGTGCCCAAGAGACTGGCGTCATTGTCACGTTGGATGGCAATGCTTAACCTACGTCTAAGGTAAAAATCAGCTTTAGGATCACAGGTGTCAACCAACTCATTTTCTTAAAAAGAGATGAGCACTCGGACCTGGTGACCCGTGGGTTTCAACCTCAAACGGCAAGTTTACTACTTTCGACGTTTAAAATAATAATAAAAACATACAGTTATAATGGAGGAATATTATTTCAGATCATTTATCAAAACCCAAAGTGGGTTTTATTACACTAAAGTCTAATCCAAATATTGATATTGTTCTAAGCAAGACAATGCACAATTCACAGATTACTATTAACCTAATAACTATGTAGAATCGACACAGATAAGAAACTTTCCGTTACATCTACAAATAATTAACTGTCAATTATTTGCTCTTTGTGTGAGTTTATAAGTATGGGGATCATTATTATCATCGTCACTTTACCTACTTTCGCTTTGGCGCAAACCAAATGTTCGTTGAGAAATATTTGAAATATACTAGCAGATAAATTAAAGCTAGAATAAAGAACATGTATGTGTGTATGGAGGAACTCATGGCTAAGTTAAAGCCGTACAAATTGATCGGTCGAAGGTTAAGCTACGCTAGCCGCGGTCGGTCTGTGGATAGGTGACTGTCCCTTTCATACCGAGTTCTCTTTCTCCGTGCCTCGGAAAGCACGTAAAGCCTTTGGTCCCGGCTGTCATTTGTAGATCTTTTGCAGTTGTTATGGGCACTTAGTCAGAAGCCAGAAAGTCTGACAACCAGTCTTACCAAGGGGTATCGTGTTACCCAGTAACTGGGTTGTGGAGGTCCGATAGGCAGTCGCTCCATGTAAAACACTGGTATTCAGCTGCATCCGGTTAGACTGGAAGCCGACCCCAATATGGTTGGGAAAAGGCAAGGCAGATGATGATTAAATTAAAGCCAGAACAAAACCAACTTCAAGGATGAAAGTTGTAACAATATCTAAGTATAGTAATGTTTGCATCACTCACCTCTGATTTATAATCCGTAGTCACTTTCTTCACTTCCATAGAAGATTTATCTTCTAAATCTTGAGCATTCAAATCAATTTCTCCTTCAGTGTCTACATCGGTACTTTTTTCAGCAGTGTCTTCTTCTCCCATCGCTTCTACATTTTCTTCGACATGTTTATTATTACTTTCAACGTTTTCAATATTTTTATCGACTGCTGTGTTATTTAATTTAGTTTCAGCGTTATTCATTTTTTCATGTTCCACAGTCTTATTTGCAATTTCATTCGGTACCCTTTCTGTAGTGTTACTTTCTGGTTTTATTGATAATACGCTGCTGTTGCCATCGAGATCTGGAAAATAGATACATTCTAGTGTAAATGTTTGGTTTAGATTCTTTACATTCATTGTCTTGATGTATGCAAATGGAACAAGTTTGATGACTTTATTATTAACACGCGTAACCATAGAATTGTTGTCATCGAGTAACTCAATCTGCTTGACGCTATCAGTATTTACAATTACCACAGCTTTATATGTGATTGATAATTAGAAGGGGTATAGATACATAGGTATATAATAAGCCGATGTTTAGTCATGGACGTTTTGTGGGAGTAGAATGAAGATAAATTCGTTCTCATAATGTGTAATCTAGGTGTTATAATATTGGAGTCATGACCTGCGTAACCTGTCCCTAACAATGTGCGGGAGGTCAAAGTCAAAGTATTTATTTCAATTAAACCATTTACAGGCACTTTTGACTAACCGGTCGGCTTTCAGTCTAACCGGATGCAGCTGAATACCAATATTTTACATAGAGCGACTGTTGTCTGTCTTCCCCAAGCTAGTTACTAGGTAACACACGGAGGTAACACGAAACCTCTTTGTCAGGCTGGTTGCCAGACTTTCTGGCTTCTGACTACCCATAGAGATAGTTAAATATCTACGAATGATAGCCGGGACCAACAGCTTTACGTGCTTTCCGAGGATCTCGGTATGATTTGGATGGTCACCCATCGACGAACCGACCGCGGCAAGTGTAGCTTTACCATGACTGATCAATCCGTACGAATTTTACTTAGCCACGAGTCACACTGATAATTAGAAGAAATAAAGATGCATTTATGATTACCTGATGACATGGATGCTGTGGGTTTAAGATAAAGATTATTTTGTTCGCATTATAATGTATGTATTTTAATATTCGAAACTTATTGAGCGCAGTCAAAATAGCGCATTTCATGATGACATAATATATTTTTTATCAGAGTTACTGTATTTTCTTTCAGATACCTACCTACCTATGCAAAGAATGTGTTTATCTACGCGTTTTATTATTCTAATATTTATTGAATCCACGAGTAAAGCTTTTGCAAGTCAGCTAAATCAAATAAAAGAGTAACCTTAAGATTATCACATCGTCGTATTCGTGATCAATAGGTGCTGAATATTTAAGTCTACTTTGTTTCTCCTCATTTCTATTGTTATTAGGTAAATGCTGGGTCCAGAGGGTGCTGCTACAGGCTCCTCTGTATTATCATCATCATCATATTATCAACCTATTGCTGTCCACTGCTGAACGTAGGCCTCCCCCAGAGCTTGTCAACTAACCCGGTTAATCTCATCATTCCTCTTATTATTCCCGGTTAAATCATCGTCAATCCAATGCTATATCTATGTATAAACCTTTTGGTTTCTATAAAGCTATTTGGCCCTGTTTTGTACGACAGTAGGTATTTTGTTTTATAGTATAGATGTATGTGTGTTATTCAGAAGTGCATTGAATTTGTGCAGATTACACTGTTTTTTTTTCTTTATTTTCTTTTCTACATTAATTATTAGGCAACATTATCTTTCCGACAAACTTTATTTTGACATCATCATCATCTTTTCGACTAATCTATACGTTGACGTTCTTTACTCTTTTCTATAAATCCAATTTTCTGCAGTTACCACAAGTAACCTTTTCGAATAGACATTTTACTTTCAAATATTCATTGGTGCACTTGGACTAATAATCCTACGATACTCTATAAGTCTATTAACAAGCTATAAAAGATAATAAATTCAGTGGGTTTGTACCTATAATTTTCATATCTTGTTTCTGTTCTAATATTTAGATAATGTTCTGTACTTATTATCAGATGAAGACTTACAAGGATAATTTCGACTGTTACACTTATCTTTATCAGAATGTGCCAAAATTTACGCACTTAAAATAATATAAAGATTAAGTTTACTTGTACATATTTGAATATAGTTTTTGCGATAGATAGTTGTATCTGTGTAGATGATGACAAAGAAGAGCTCTTATCGTAAGATTAGGATAAGAATAGGATGCCAGTAATAGATCTTTCCTCGGAGTCGTTTGAAGGAGATAATGAGTATGATGTTAAGAAAGTTAATGCACTAACTGCACAGGATAATGTAAAACCAGGAGATATTGAGGCAATATGAAGAAAATATATGAATAAATATATGAAGAACATTGTAGATAAGCAAGACAACTAAAGTAACAGACATATCCACGCAGCATGTTTCATCCGAGCATGGCTATCTACAAGCATGCTCGATCTTGCGCCTACACGTAAAAAGCTTGCTCGAAGAACATGTTTAGTGTGCGTTGAAACTCGTCGAGCAATAGACGATTCGATGTTGTGTTTGGTAACCCTTATCACATATTCTTTTAACGTAGTTTTCCACAATATACTCTTCCTCCCGACACATATGTATAAATTGTTCCACAAAATCCCGAGAAAATGTACGAAAGTTCGACATTTTAGCTGCACACTCACACCTTCTTGACAAAAATATCAATCACGACTAACATGCTCGACGTTGCGGCTAAACGTACAAACATGTTTGCTTCGAACATCGAGCAAGAATTATGGACGTTTGAATCTTTTTCGAATCGAACATTTTGGTTGGCTTTGATCACTTGTCCTGAGATAGCATAGTACACACGTTCGTACTTGCTCGAGATCGAGTAAGTTTATCGAGCATGTACGTACAGACAGCGTCATCAACTGCTTACCCCCTATCCGAAGAAATTTTAATGCGTGGGGGTTAGCAATTGATGACGCTGTCTGTACGTGTATATGTATACCCACTGTATTGTTCGCGGAACGATTGACGTCTCACAACTAAAAGATATTGTAAATGTGTACATACCTTGAAAAGACAGCCATTTCCTTTCATCTTTATCCACGTTGACATCCCTGTGCCTATTAGTTACATGTAGCGGAATAATGTTCGGTGGCGGTTTGTAGTTCTTAGCTATCTGTATCTTCGCTGCTTCTCTTAAAGCGTGGAGACGTTCTAAGATTTCTCGAAGTTCCTGGAAATAATTTGGTTTTATTATGAGAAAAAATCATATAGTTTCTAACGCCAATAATGTTTAGGCAGTGTCGATTGATGTAACCAAAGATACTTATACGATATAGACAATAGTCTGATGGAAACTGTACTTTTATTTAACTTATTACTAGATTCTGCCTGCGACTTTGTCTGCGTAGGGGTCAAGTAAGTACACCTAATAAGGCATAAGTCGGATTCAGGCGTAATTGCCATGCTTGGCAGATGCATATTGGTGATTGCAGTAAGTGTTATAGTACTCAGAAGGACGCTGCTGCCCAGCCTCCGGTCAATATCCCTCTGTCGCCTTCTACGACACCCATGGGTAGCAATGGTGCTATTCGCGACTGGTACCACATGGCTTAATGATGACAGCCTTTATCATAGACATTTGCTATACAATCTACTGCAACACTTACCTTGGGATCATGATCCGTGACGTCGACAGAGGCTAAACTGTCAGCTGATGCTGATGACGTCTCATTCTCTTTATTGTTTGGGTCGTGGAAGCTGACGCCTGACTTGTGTCTCCTCATCGTATCTGTTTTGAACAAACATGTATTAATATTTGTATCTTTGAGAATTTACCTTGAAGATGTGAAAGGAAAGTGAGATTTTGATTCTGTCAGGTGTTTTGTTGTACAGACGCCAGCACATCAAGCCATACCAAAGTGTCAAATTTTCCCAATTGAATATGATCCTGTGCTGGCCTCTGTACAACGACAGCAATAGTTATTTGTAACTTTACCCAAAGTTAGGCATTAGTTCTCTTTGGTTGTGCCAATCTCAATAAACCTCATTCCTGATTTACTAGTGGTAGCAACAATGTTGTATAAAACTGCAGTCATCATCAACATTATCAGCCGAAGGAAGGCCACTGCTGAACGAAAGACCCCCCCCTTAGGAAGAGTACTCTTATTCTCTTCTTAGGAAGGAGAGAGTCTTGGGAATCGTAGTGAAGCCGTTGCTACCTGACTTCCGGATTTTCCTTAGTCACCTTCTACGGCACCCTCGGAATGAAATGTGGTGCTATTCGAGCCCGGACACCTCACGGTGAAAAATGCAGTACTAACAAAATTTTGCTGTTTAACTCACCAGGATCATTAGCTTTTCCTTTGACCCGAGCTAGCTCTTTAATCTTCTCATCCATAGCGGCCTTGGACAGCAGCCCGAGCTTATAGGCTTCCTCCAACTCTTCCACTTCCTCTGATGAATCATCACCTATGTATGCGCAGTCCTGAAGGTGCTTGTAGCCCTTGATCATGATGAGCGACGCGCCGGGATAGCTGGTGAAGAAAATGTCCTTATTAAAGTATGTATGGAACATAACAAGTACCTATTAAAAAAAACTGTCAAAAAAGGACTTTTTTGTCAGTTTTTTCTTAAATAACAAGAATTTTGCTTATACCTAATTTTGGGAATTCAAAAGTTAAAAGAAAAAACTAGACACATGGTTTATTCCTGCACAGAAGGCTCATCGGTCTCGCTGCGGTCCACTGAACTCCATGTGTTGCGAGACCATCGCAACACCTTTTGACCTTTTGAGCAGTACCTACAGTATCTCTTACCAAATCATCCTTAGGACGCTATTCGGGCTCCCGCGTTCTCGTCGCACCACCGACGCAACTCTTTTACGCATAATTGCGTAGAAGTCATCTACGCAGGCGTCAAAGATAATGAGAATACAACATTGAATATTATATGTATGGCTATAGACCCATTGTCGGTTATAAGGAAAAATCCAAGAACGCTGGAATAGCCTACAGGCTTCAAATTCAATGACTGTAATACTTCCACGCCATTATAGGAGAGACATAGAGACTGCCATCGCTGATAACAGATGTCCATCTCCCGTAAATAAAACGTTCGCATTGTAATGTTAGTCTCAAGGATGGTCCTATATAAATTTTATCGAAACTGATTCAGCACTTAAAAAAAAAATAACAGGAAGCAATAAAATTACACATTGATGATGTTTTAAGTTTCTCCAACTTTGTACTTTCACTCTCTGTTTTGACTGTGTTGCCGTTTCCTAATGGCTTTGGATGATAAGGAGGGACTAAAAAAGACTTTAGTTTCGGAAGTCGGTGGCTTTGTTCTGTTTGATGTTTTGTATTGCCACCAACTTCCGAAACCAAAGTCATGTGTGTTCTGTGCTAAAGTTATTTATCACTTTCTAGATTTTGAAGGCGTTTTTCTTTTTTGCAAAAAAGCATTTTTTCTAACAAGTTTTAAACCGCAACAATCAATGTCGCTAATATGAGAGTCAGTAGTTAGTTGTGGAATTGTCCTCCAGATGGCCAATTCAAGCGCTTAAAATCTAATCGCATTTTTTGACAATCAATGCTGATGCTATCCTAAAAAATACTAGGATTGCTCCGTAGCTACTGCTACATATTGCTTTGGTACGCCAACCCACTGTGGCGGAGCGATATGCTGAATGCCAGTTTTTGTCATGGTACGGAACGCGGGCTTGCGGGTTCACAGTTGTCTACCATAACACGGGCGGTGTTAAGGTAGACGACGGTAGGTGACGTGTAATGTCATATTTAACTGTACCGTTTTAGTGAACCTTTGTAGAAAAAGAAAAACAGTTATTCTTCATCTCAGTTTGTCCTTCTAAAAAATCCTTCTAAATTTACACCTGTCTGACTTTCAACTAACAACACACACAATAATACCATCGGTAAAGACCACAGAAATCTAAATATTAAATATGTCGCATCCGGTCAATAGTACGAACATACAACGAATCGCAAGCCCGCCATTAGCGACAACACGTGATCTACCACCACCATTTTGGTGCGTTTATCTCTAGAAACGCTGTGGCTGTGGGCTGAAAACACTACGAGTCTGTACTCGTAGCGTTTTCAGCCCACAGCGAGTAAGACATTCAGAATCCAGTGTCTGATCGCAACGGAGCTAAGAAGTCCCGGAACTGTACTCGTTTCGTTGTGTTTAAGTGTTACTATGTCTTTTTCAATTTGAGTCTGAGTTTATTTTTAAATTGAGTTTGTGATAAATTGTGGTTATAATAAACAACATGTATTGTACATTTGTACCCTATACCCAGTGTGTTTCCATTGCACGAAACACAACTTCTGCCCACATGATGACCGAATCTAACAGAAAAAATGCTGACGATCCGACAAATATAATTATTTAGATTTCTGTGATAAAGACGGATATTTAGGGATACAAAACTCTCACCTAACACACGCAGAGACGGTAACAGAAGATCCTTTCAGCAGGTAGAAGCCCCAGTACTCCTTCATATCGTCTTCTAGCTCCAGTTCCCTGGTCATGGACACTGGCACCAGGTCTTCAGTGAGCTCCGGAGGACCTGGCACCACGAACGCGTTGAATGTCGTGTTGGAGCGCACCACCTGTGTCTAGAAGAAAGGTGGACGGTCAGATTTTGGTTAGAGTTTTTACGTCAATACCTGAGGTAGCATTTTCGTCGTAAGCCCGAATTATTACTAGTACTTATCTGAATGAATCTACCCATATTCAGACACCCATCATACAGATATACATACGGCTTTCACGAATTTTGGGTGTATATGATTAGATGTCAAAGATCAATGAACCTGCCCAAAGGTGGTTGTTCGTGACATTTTTGGTTGACTACCCTGAATTCTAGGTAGGTAGGTAGTTTTAGTTGGAAGTGATATTCATCACCTGTGAATGTCCTCCACTGGCCTTGTCGAGCATGGGCCTCAGCGAGCACAGGCCTTGGGGAGCGCGGGCCTAACCGAGCACAGATTTTGTTGAGCATTGGCCATGTTGAGCATGGGCTACCATGAGCTATGTTAAGCATTAGAATTTAGTATTAGCGAAGCATATGTCTTCTTCACTACTTAAATTGCTACCAACAGCTACTTTACTATTTCCACTATCTCTGGCCATAGCTGTTCTCTTCTATACAGCTTTTCGACGTAATTTCGAGATTTTCTTGAAGTTCAGGGTTTCAGAAATTGTTTATTTTCAAAACATTGTAAGCTAGTGGTTCGACGAGATTATCATATTTATTATCTGTTGCTACGCATGTCTACATCTACCAGTAGTAGCATCTAGATCTAGTAGTAAAACTCATTGAGGAGGAGCTAGACCAGGAAAATAGTACCACCATTCCTATTTCTGCTGCAAAGTAGCATTGCTGTATTTTAATGTTGTTTGATTGGTATTGGTACAGTATAAATATTAGTACTACCGTACAGTAGCGACACGCTCCGCCTCCCTCTGAAACCGTTCCTCACCTCTCCCCGCGTCGAACGACTGCTCTGGGAACTGCGTTTTTTTTCGAGCGGTGCGTAGACATGCACACACACGCACGTATCTATACAGTCTATTATGTTAGTAATAGTGTAGGCAATTATATCGTTTCGTTTCTATGGAGTGTCGCGGGTGTGGTATTGGTGCCGGTATCATTTATGGTTGCGATCACAATTAATTATGTAAGACCTCTGTTATGTAGTATTGCCTATGATTCACAATAAAGATATTGATTAATTGATTGAATAAATTGTTTGTTACATGGTAATTTATAGGGTTGACAAACATGTGTATGTGCGCGCGCGCGTGTGTGTTTGTGAATGTGTGGGTATAATTGCTTCTGTGAGAGTAATGCTGTAATTTTTATGTATATTTTTATTTATGTTGGGAGATAATAAATTATTTAATCGATTGACGCAACGAAACGCATTTCACGCAAAGATTGTGTTTATTATTTTATTTTATAATAACTCTTAAAACATTTACTAAAGCCTCTAAGACTAACTGTAAAGATTATTTATTGAAGATAAGGTTATCGGTCAGAACATTAAATATAATTTGGTTCAAGAGCTACTCTTTTCCATTTTAAACCGTACTGTTCTGTCACTAAGGTGTGTTTCAGTATGTAGTCAGGAGATATAATAAATATGTTACTAGTGTTATCAAAAGTATTTATTTCATGTTTGTTTTGTGGTAAAAATGGACTAATTAGTAATTACCTACAGCACGACTACTCTTGCTATTCCTTACCAAATGGGTAGTTGACGGTTAACACATATAAGTCACTAATTCGTACACAGTTAAATGTAATGTAAGTGTTGGACTGCCTGACTAGCAATTTTTTTTTATTTTAGCTGTAATTTTATTTGTCTGTAAGCATAATTTGTTATAGTATGCTTTCTTCGCTTTTTAATCCCCGACGAAAAAGATACTGGCACTAAGAAGAAAAAGGCACTGTAGCTCTTTAACGGGTGAACCGATTTGAATGCGGTTTTTTTTATTTGAAATCAGGTTCTCTAGCGATGGTTCTTAGACATGTTTCATCAAAATCGGTTCAGCCGTTTTAAAGTTATCAGCTCTTTTGTTAGCTGCGGTAGGGATCTTAGACGCATACCGGATGTTTACTTTGCTTTCAAACATATTACCGCTAAGTTTAAAGTAATAACTAAATAGCTAAACTAAACTAAAAAATAGCGAACTGATGGTAACTAGATTTGCAACAAGATTAACAACTAGATTAGCAACAAAAATTTGATAATATCGAAGCAAATTGGTCGGAAATGCTGGTAAATTAATAGACAGTGAATGACATTAAGAGGGACTGACTTACTTACGGCGGTATCCCGCCGCGACATTATAGCGCCATTTCAACGAACAAATATTTGATGGCTCAACAAAAGGTATTATTTTTGACTTTTTACATTATCGCTATTATGTTTTGCGTTGGGGGTTTTTTAAATTTTTATTAACCTTTATTTTTATTCCATTTAAATTCAAAATTATCCATTACCTATTTAGCTTAACTGTTTGTTTTGTATTGCATGATGTGGTCTCCTTTAATTGAGGAAGCACATAGATTTATGTTCTTGTCCTTTATTAGCATGTAAGGTGTATTCTTTGTTGGAGATCCTAATATAATAAAATAAAATAAAAATAAACATCATCATCTGCCTAGCCTTTTCCCAAGTATATTGGGGTCGATACAAAATAAATTTTAATAAATTTAAATTAAGAAAAGTGTTAAAAATTTCAATAAATATAAATTAATAATAGTGTGAATAAAAAAAATATATTTTATTTTGAAAAAAGCGTGGGGTGCATGGTGTCAATAGTTATAAATATTTTATTGACAGATATGAGTAGAGTGATTATCATTTTGATAATATCTTAAAAAAGCACACCACGCTTTTTTTAAAAAAAATATTTTTTTTTTATTCACACTATTATTAATTTATATGTCGCAGCAAGCGATAATTTAGCGATAAAGAGGATTCAAATTGATTATTGTAGTACCTACAGAAGAAATGGTAAACGCCGTGATGTCAGCAGTCGGTTAAAATGGCGCCATGTGGACAGAGTCGTGTTGGAGAGTGGGGACCGTGCCAAGCTCACTTTTGCTCGAGACACCAAGCAGGACACTCATCTAGTACGAAACTGTCGGTTTACCTATTTGAATTGTATTGTACGATCACATTTAATAAAGTAAGGTTGTTAGTACTGCACTGAATATTGTTATTCTACAATGAACCCGATACCACCGAACCCAAACGATGTCGGCGCTACCGCTCAGCCATACCTGACGCCGACATCAGAAGTGGGATCTGAAACCCACTCGCACACCATGTTCGAGATGCAGCTAAGGAATATGATGCAAGTGATCGAAACATCAAAACTCAATCAACTGCGGGTAAACCGGCGCGTAAGGCGGTGAACTATCGCAAAAATCACATAGCATCTAACGGAACGTCGCAGGAACAATCTAAAGGTCAGAGTGTTGATTTATTAACAAGTGAAAACAACCGTTGGAAAGTTTTATTCGAAATGCAGCAACGCTAAATAATGAAATCAATTCACGGGATTAAAGCACCTAGTTTAGAATACAATAAGCTATCTTTACCTGAATTTAATCCCGATTTTCGAGAAAGTGATACTAGAGTTTGGTGCAATAACGTTCATTTGTGCATTAAAAAAAAAACTAGCAGTTGATCAACTATTACAATGAGTAAAGCCCTCTGCTTCTTGGTTAGCTTAGAATACTTTACCTGGAATAACCTGGCATGTCAAGGTGTTGTTACAACTGTGGCAATCTGGGTCATATGACAAATGAATGTTCGAATAAAAGCTACCGTGATTCTTCTGCTAACTCTCAATCTCAGTTTTCAGGAAACAATGGATCGCAACGGGTCAAAGACAGCATTTTTAAGAAAGCATGATGCCGACGATGACCTGTTTCTTCTGTGGTGAGCCAGGGCACATCGCAACACGATGTCCAAAGAAGGAGGCGGACTCCGTTAAAAGTCAAGTTGAAAAATGAGCGGATAGCTGTACCATTAAGCCAGCGACTGATCTATTATCTACCGAATCTGGTGAGTCGTATTATTTTTATTTTGTTTCTGGTGCCGAATGCTCTCTTGTTAAGCAATCTGTTAGCCGTAATTTCGTAGGTAAACATACCTACATTTGCTTGTTCAGGGTATAGGTTTTGCTAAAGCAGACTGTACCTACTGAACAAATTCTTTGTGACGTATTAATTGGTGGTAATCTTTTACGATTTTTATTTCATGTGTTACTCGGTTATTGTTTGAAATATAATGTGATCATTAGCGGACTTATTTTAAAACTTAGTTTTACAATTAACGTGTCTATTTCGTGTACTAAGGGCAAGCCCTATTTAGGTTTTTGATATGATGCGTAACTAGGCCATTAAACCTTTTGGCATTAATAAGATAAGAAAACAAGCGGCAACGAATATGAAAGTGAGTGTTTCAAATTTGATTTTGATTCTGGCTTTGAATGTTCTTTAATGAAGGAGAGTATTTCTTGCAAATTTAGAAGTCGAAGTAGAAGTTGAAGCAGAAGTTGAAATAGAAGTAGAAGTCGAAGTCGAAGTAGAAGTAGACGTTGAAGAAAAAGTCGAAGTCAAAGTCAAAGTCAAAGTCGAAGTCGAAGCCAAAGTCGAAGTTGAAGTAAAGTCAAAGTCAAAGCATTTATTTCAATTGGACCATTTGCAGGCACTTTTGAATTGTCAAAGAGTCAGTCAGTCAGAAGGTTGAAGTTTAGTTGCTTGTTCGTTTTGGAACGTCGTCGTCGTCGTCGTTTTGGTTTTGGAAATTTAAATTACGTAAAGTTTGAGGTCATAGTTTTACTTGGCGGTGATCGCTATAATTTAAAAGCACTGAACTGTAACAGAACATAAAAGTATGCTTATGACCGCATAAGAAGGATGCCACAAGGTGATAACCCTAGCGAATTAGACGTGATTAGTGAAGGGTTAGATGTTGAAGATGCGGGTGAAGGCCCATCAACTCGTTCTAAATGTTAATGCACAATGTATGTCTTTTGTCTATACTTTTGACTTACCGAAGAGAAGGACCAGTAATGGCCATTCTGTTCTGGGCCTATCAATGTGAAGGACTGATACTAGCCATCTGATACTGGGCTTGCCAGACAGAGGAACTGGTACTGTCCCATGTAATGTAGGGCATAGCAGCGAGAAGCGCTGTTACTGACCCACTGTTTCACAACAGATGACTTACCGGAGAGAAGGCTCGGTAATGTCCATTCTGTTTTGAGCTTATCAGTGTGAAGGACTGATACTAGCCGTTTGATACTGGGCTTGCCAGAGAGGAGAACTGGTATTGTCCCATGTATGTAAGGCATGACAGCGAGAAGGGCTATTATTGATCCACTGTTTCATAACAGATTACCAGCGAGAATGACGTTGACTATTGTTAATACTGGGTGCATTAATATTGTGATTCAGTTCCTTTAATTTTTTACCTTTATGAAACCTGTAGTATTCCTTCTGATGCGAGTTTATTTATTGAGATAGACAATTAGTCAGGTAGGCCGAGCCTAATATTGTCAACAAATGGATTTTGTTTGGTTAATTATTGTTCTTCTTGATAAAACTTATGGCCAGGTTAGCCGAGATCGCTGTGATACCTCAAATTTGGTTGCATTGTTCACAGGTACACACGAGGACGTGTGATGAGTCAGTATGGCCGTGTCGCAGCAAGCGATAATTTAGCGATAAAGAGGATTCAAATTGATTATTGTAGTACCTACAGAAGAAATGGTAAACGCCGTGACGTCAGCTGTCGGTTAAAATGGCGCCATGTGGACAGAGTCGTGTTGGAGAGTGGGGACCGTGCCAAGCTCACTTTTGCTCGAGACACCAAGCAGGACACTCATCTAGTACGAAACTGTCGGTTTACCTATTTGAATTGTATTGTACGATCACATTTAATAAAGTAAGGTTGTTAGTACTGCACTGAATATTGTTATTCTACAATGAACCCGATACCACCGAACCCAAACGATGCCGGCGCTACCGCTCAGCCATACCTGACGCCGACATATATTTATTGAAATTTTTAACACTTTTCTTAATTTAAATTTAATAAAATTTATTATCTATTTTTTAGTTTGGTTTTCTATAAAAAGCGTGTTTTTAGTTTTTTTAAACTATTATTTATTTTTTACTTTTTAGTTTGAAAAATGGAATAATTTTATCAAATTAGTGTATTGTCATCGGTCCTCGATAAATCTACAAAGTTTGAACGAAATCTGGCCGTTTAAAGTGGGTCAAAATCGCGCCCAAAGAAGTCGGTTACAAACAAACATACAAACATACAGGTGAAGCTAATAAAAAGCGTGTAAAAAGAAAAAGATCTCTACATTATTCTACTTTAAGTGGCGTGCATTTACTGAGCCAGGAGCCTCTCGCACACACATACACACATTTAAAGTTAAAGCATTTATTTCCCGTGGGGTGTCCGGTCTAGAACAGCACCCCCCGAGGGTGTCGTCGAAGGCGACTAAGGGAAAATCCGGAAGTCGGGCAGCAGCAGCTTCCGTGTACCTACTTAACAACCTCACTGCGATCCCCAAGACGCCTGCGAAGCGTGGGGATTATGGCAATGCCCCCCATTTAAGGGGGGGGGAGGGGGGCTTTTTTTTTTTTTTTTTTTTTTTTTTTTTTTTTTTTTTTTTTTTTTTTTTTTTTTTTTTGAATTGTCAAGAAGTCGGTCAGTAAGTTGAAGGTAGTTGCTCGTTCCAAAACATAGGCAGGTCAATATAGGGACACATTAATTACAATTTGGAACTATTTACTGATTTACGTTATTATATAATTTATAAATTAAATGACAATACGACAAGTCTACATAATAAAGTCATAACATTCGAAAAAGAAATACAATATGATTAAACTTTCAGTAGGGTCAATTAACATTCTTTACCACCACACAACACAGCCCATGCTCAACATGGCCCATGGTCAACGTGGCCCAGACTCAACATGGCCAACATGGTCAACATGATGCTCAACCAAATCTTTGCGCGGCTACAGAGTCCGTGCTCAACAAAGCCCACGCTCAACATAGCCGTTAACTGATGATGAGAAAGGTTGGCATACAATGGTACACACCTACCTGGCACCAAGTGGGCGATATCTTACTGTCTATCAGCCTCATGTCCGTCATACTCATCGGGTACATCTGGCCGGAGAAGACGCGGTATCTGGAACAAAGAATATTGTTCAGGTTAATCTGTAGTTCATCTTTTTGGTACGGACTGGGTAGAAATAGTTCAAGCCGTGGTAAGAATCTTAACTTGTCCGTAAAGTGTAATGTGCTTCTAAAACTAAAGGCCTTGGGTGAGTTGATAACGTTATAGTATTCTCCCGAAATGTCGCACGCTCGTTAATAAACAGATCTAACTGTCTAATTCATTTTGGATCTGCAATGGTTTACATCAAAATGAGTTAGACAAACAAAGAAATACGTTTTAACGGGTTGTACGTTGTTTCATAGCTAATAGTTTTATAGAATTTCGTTTCACATAATTTTTTTCTAATAATTTCGTTTCATAGAATAATCAATACGCAGAATACTTTCAAGATTTTTAAATTCTTGATTTTTGTTTCACATAAAGTTTATTGTTAGAATAATCATATCATAGAATAACAAATCAAATATTCTTTATCCTTATATTTTTTATTTAATATAAAACTTATTCCCAAGAATGGGAGTCTCAGTTCTAACCAAACCTACTGCGCGTGCGTGCAAACAACCATGCAGCATGCAAGCAAGTATGCAGCTTGCAAGCAACCATGCAGCGTGCAAGCAAGTATGCAGCATGCAAGCAAGCATTTATTAGCGTGCAAGCAAGCATGCAGCGTGCAAGCAAGCATGCAGCGTGCAAGCAAGCATACAGCATGTAAGCAAGCATGCATCATGCAAGCAAGCATGCTACATGCAGCAGGCATAGTTTCTGTCACGGCTCCGGCGTTGCGGGGCTCCGGCGGTCCCACGCGAGCTTCCTCCCCCCCTCCCCCCCGCGCCTACGCAGTTTTAAATTACACTCTAGGCGTAGGGCAGACAAGACTACGTGGAGTCGGTTTCGCAGCGATTCGTTTCTGTCATTAACTTTTGTAGCACAATATATTGACTTTTTAGGACATTTTGTTATTTTCTATTTATATACATATTCGTTAAAAAATAATTCTACTGTTTGATAAGTTTGTTAAACAAAAAAATGTGATTAAAAATTCATTGAATTGTATTTCTGTGAAATATTTTTGTTCAATAATAGTCGAAATAAAAATATGAGAACCAAGTAGTATATGAAACATTTTCTGGGAAACGAAATTCTATGAAATTTCTGTCTGCGAAACAAGGGGACAGCGGACACCGTTTTAACGCCATCCATCTTTCTATTTTCGATTTTTGATAAACCATTACGTAAGGCGAGTAAAGATTGCTAAAAAGTTTTGCGATTGTTTTTTCGTTCGAAAGTACCGGTCAGATTTAGAAAATTCTTTGGTTAATAGAAAGCTACGCTATTCCTTAGTGCTACAGGCTATATTTCATTGTAAACAAAAATGGGATCCATAAGATTCACGCGGAGTCACGGGAAATAGCTAGTAAACGATAACATAGTACTAGTAAAATTCAAGAATTGTTTTGCAGACAACAGCTGTTCTTATCTAGTCTGTTGCATGTATGTCAACATTGTAGGGATTAATAGATATTAATATCATTTAATTACTAGTCAAGTATAATATGGCGATTAAAATATGTAGTCCAATTAAAAGGTTATCATAATTATAACATTATTATGAGGTAAGTACAATGACACAAAAATCTGGTCCTTAACTGCTGGCCTCCTACAGAAGCTCTGAGTCACTCAGCGAGCCATGGAAAGATTTATATAAGAGTATGCTCGGAGTTTCTTTGCGCGATAAAATCTGGAACGAGAAAATTCACCGAAAAACTAAGGTCACCCTCTCAGTCTATGCAAGTTGGAGTGGCGACCACGAACAGGAAGACGCGGCGTTGGTAGGCCTCCCACCAGATGGACCGACGACATCGTTAAGGTCGCGGGTAACCGGTGGATGCAAGCAGCAGGTTGCCGCTCGTTGTAGCTTTCTATGAGGGTGGCATTTATTCAACAATGTACGTCTTCCGGCTAAAGAATAATATCAATTTTTTAAGATCTCAATCATTTCATAGTTAAGCTGCACTTGCCGAAGTCGCTCCATAGATATCCATTCATCCATCCATTTCATACTAAAACCCTTCCGTGCTTCGGTGAGCACGTAAAACCTTGGTCCCGGCTGTCATTCGTAGATCTCTGATTAGGGGTAGTTAGAAGCCAGAAAGCCTGACAACCAGTCTTACCCAGCGGTATCGTGTTACTCAGTAACTGGATTGTGGAGATCAGGTAGGCAGTCGCTCCATGTAAAACACTGGTATTCAGCTGCAACCGGTTAGACTGGAAGCCGACCCCAACATAGTTGGAAGAAGGGCAGATAATGATCTGTGTGTCTGTCTAGACGTGTTGTTTTTAGGGTTCCGTAGCCAAATGACAAAAAACGGAACCCTTATGGAATCGTCATGTCTGTCTGTCTGTCCGTCCGTATGTCACAGCCACTTTTTTCCGAAACTATAAGAACTATACTATTGAAACTTGATAAGTAGATGTATTCTGTGAACCGCATTAAGATTTTCACACAAAAATAGAAAAAAAAAATGTGAGCCGTTACGGGACGCCTGGCAGATGTGAAACATCGACATTATTTTGTAAAAGTAATATGCAGAAAAGAACAGATTGTGATAGGAACTAAATATGTCATAATGATAAAATAAAATACACTTCTGGACACATCTATTGGCCCACCTTAGAGTTTAGGTTTCGATGGCCCCTACCGAAATATGATTGCTAGATTGAACAAAAACTGTTGATGCAGTTTTAAACCTGATACATTTTACCATCTTTTTCGATCGTATTGTTTTAAATTTGAATTCAGAATACCATACGACATGGAGCTACGCCTAACAAGTCGGATATGCGCCTTGTTAAAGGCAATTGATTTTTGAATTAAAAACATGTTTTATCAAATAAAGGTTTAATTTAATAACGCGTGTTGCCTCCATGGGCATCTACCACAGCTCTCATACGATTAGGCATAGAGTTTATCAACCGCTCTATGAAATTTTGAGGGATCATCTCCCATTCCTCTTCTATGGCAGTTTTCAACTCCTGCATCGTCTGGGCAACTGGCTGACGAGCCCTAACACATATTTTTAGCTCGTCCCACATGTGCTCAATGGGGTTCATGTCTGGGCTTCTGGCTGGCCAGTCCATAACTGTGATGTTCACATCCCGAAGATATTCCCTGACGATGCCGGCCGCATGGGCGTATCACGTGAGGTTCTAAGCACTCACGAATGTACCTTTCAGCATTTAATGTTGGCAGCCGTGGTCCTGTAACAACCTCAAGTTGAGTTTTGCCGCTCGCGGATATACCGCCCCAGACAGTCCATGAGCCACCGCCATAAGCAACCCTCTCTTCAAAGCAGCATTGTGCGAAACGCTCTCCCTTACGTCGGTAGACCTTCTTCCTTCCATCATTGCCATGTAACACAATTTTAGACTCATCAGAAAAGAGTACACGGCTCCAATCTTGCTGTGTCCAATTTAAATGACTGCGTGCGAAATGAAGGCGCGCTGTTCGGTGGGCTCGCGTTAGTTTGGGCCCATTAGCTGGCTTGTGTGGTACCATATCGCGTTCTTTTAACCTTCTCCGAACAGTTCGAGCGCTCACAGATACTCCGTGGAAGTCGCGAAGTTGGTTTTGTATCTCAATGGAGGTAAGGTGACGATTTCTCAAGCTGGTCGTCACGATGAATCGATCCTGCCTTTCAGTTGTGACCCGAGATCGTGGCCTTCCTTGGCGACGAACAAAGCCGCCAGTCTCTAGGTACCTCCGATAAACATTTCGGACCGCAGATCGACTTAAATTAAGTTGAGCACTCACGTTTCTTTGGCTGTGTCCGGCCTGAATAAGTGCCACAGCTTGGGCGGCGACTTCAGGTGAAGTATCCATAGATTATTGATAGAACTTCACCTTAATGTTAAGAATAAGTAATGTTTGTTGCAAAACCAAAGACATCAATCACTTTTTCAAGAATTAAATCCAAGTAAACCAATAAAACCAAGTTTTCTTAGTATTCGATTGTTTGATATCAACAAACAGGCTCCAAATTGTCTTTTGTTTCTTTAAATTCTGTGTTCGAAATTCAAAAAAAGACTATTAAATGAAATTGTGAATGTGCCAGGTTCAAAACTGCATAAAAACTTTTTGCTCGACCTAATATAAAATTTTAGCTAGGACCAAACGAAACTGAAAATACAAGGTGGGCCAATAGATGTGTCCAGAAGTGTATTACGATTTTTTTTCCAGATAACGATGACTATTTATTGAATAAACATTTATTTTCATAAAATACAAAAATTTACGAATTTATTTCGAATCGTCTACGGTAATCGCACAGTCGATTGCGCATGGCGACGCGTCGCCACACCGTACACACTACTGCATATAGACTGTATATATATACCATCATATAGCGTGACGACGCGTCGCCACGCCAGAAATCGGTTTTACGTGTGGCTATAGATGTTTCACATAAATAACAATAAATTCTGGGGGTTCCCCATACTTAGAACTGAAACTCAACATTTTTTTTTCATCAAAGCCATACGTGTGGAGTAATTATGGATAGGTCTTCAAAAATGATATTGAGGTTTCTAATAGATTTTTTTTCTAAACTGAATAGTCCGTTTTGTTCTTGTTTTTTGTGTTTTTGCCCTGGGAATAAATGCTTTTTCTTTCTTTCTGTTTTTGTTTGTGTCGTTGGATTTTTAAATAGAGACATTGGAATACAGAAATCACTACAGTCCCTTAACAGCAGAAGTGAACTGATACTTAGGTTATTGACCAACACTTGCATTCAAGTGTCTGTCTGGAGACAGATAATTAAATAGTTCACTTTGTACACGAATACTACGATAAATACTGATAATAACTGTGTCGAGAGAGGCTTGACTAGACATGTTGTTTTTAAGTAACAGGGACATCGGCTAGTAGTTTTAATTAAGGGGGAGGCGTCCGGTGCAGCTCGCAAAATTAAAATTTTAGAAAAGTTCGTAAATGTGCCTATTTATTGAGAATATGACGTTTAGGAGCTTTTCTAACTTGGACAGTAATGTTGATGATTTTATTATTGTAATTCTGTAAATACTTATTTGTTACACCGGCGAATATTTTTTATAACAATACTTACAATCTGATACTGAGTTGCAAATTGCAAAAAACTTTAGAAAATTTGAATTTCCCTTAAGTTGACACTTACTAGGCTTTTCCTGTATCATGGGTACGTCCATAGACATATAAACTCACATACACAAACAGCAAGAGAACTACATGTAGGCTAAAAAAATATTTGTTCCATGTGGAAATCGAACCCGTGACACGCAGCGCAGCATACTATCGCTCAGCCGCTTCGCCTACCGTGTCGTCAAATCTAAATTCTAGGCAGCTGAGAATTTTTCCTACTAAATATGTAAAAATATTATGAACTGCCCAACCCCTTCGGTTTATAAAAGCATAGCGTATATTGTACTGCAATATCGCCATTAGGAGTTTGTCACGCACATAAGTTGCCAGGGATTGAACTTGCTTCGTCGTCTTTAGTAAAGGCGAGCATGATTGAAGAAAAAAATGTTTCATCTAACGCAATGTTCGAAAACAAGCGATTGAATTAGAATTAGAATTTATTTATTTGTGGGAACGCGATAACATCGCCTGAAAATTGGCGCGCGGAGATTTCACAAAACTGGTTCCAGAAAATGAAACGGGTTTTTGAAAAAGCCTTACAAGTTTTTGGTAAAAATGTTTATGATTTGGAATTTACATTACATGTGCAAGGTTTTATGATGATGTTTTCTTTAGTTTTTTAATGTATGAGTGCATTATGAACGGCCAAATTTTAGATAAAAATTGTGGAAAAAATAAAATGATTCTCAGACGTCTTTATTGAATTCGTTGCTCAACAAGGTAATTCTTTATTACATAGAAATCTAGATTAATGATCCACAAGATACCTGTGGGTTCCAAATATCTGGCGAAACATTTGTAATAACTCCATAAGCACGTACGAGCGTATGAATGGGAATTATGGTGTATTGACAGCCCATGAGACCTCACGCTCAGCAGGTTTGAGAACCAGACTTCACCTTGTCTTTTATCAGCATAATTACAAAAATATATTCTTATCCAGTGTTAGGTACAATCAGCAGGTTTGGTAGCGTGACTGACAGACGTATTAACTACAGTCAGGCATAGTGTATATTTTAGTACATTCTAGAGGCAGAATGAAGATATTCTTTACCTTAAATAGAGTGGAACCATGAGAAAGGTGCACGGCAGAAATGTGAGCAGTACCAGGAGTCGGCACAGCCTCAGCGGTGCTGTGTAGCAGGTGCGAGGAGCTAGGTAGCAGTTCCTGGTACTGTGAACTGCTCGTGGTTGGCGGAGACCCACTGTGGAGATGTAAGAGAGTTTAAGTGTTGGAGAGCATCGGTAGCAGAGACCAGAGATATAGGTAATGAATGCCCTAAGCAAAGAAGATTCGTTGAGAGAAATTACTGGAGCTGAATCAGGAACTAAAGACGGTCATGGGTAAGCTACGCTTGCCGCGGTCGATCCGTGGATGGGTGACCATGCTTTTCATATCGAACCCCTCGTAGATCTTTGACAGTCGTTAATACCTTAACCTTACTTACTTACCCTTAAGTTAATTTAGTCAGAAGCTAGAAAAATCTGACAAGCAATCTTTCCATGGGGGGTGTTACCTAGTGACTGGGTTATGGAGGTCAGATAGGCAGTCACTCCATGGAAAACACTGGTGTTCAGATACACCCAGTTAGACTGGAAGCCGATCCCAACATGTTTGGAAAAAGGCTAGACAAACGACAGAGACGTGGAAGAAAAGTAGAGAGGCCTTTCGACTGCTCATCAAAAAATACTTAAAATAAATTTAACACAAATAATTAAACTTACATTCTAAAGGCACTAATTCTTGTGGATCCATGATGGAGTCACATCACTTCGTCCTGATCACTCGATGAACCTGCAGACAATTAGAATGAAATATAATTTATACCAAACAAACCACTTCGCGAATACCTTGGTTTGCGATAATTATGTCAATTTGTTAGCAGTCTTGAAATCAAGTATTTTAAGCATTTTGGCCTTATTACATATACAAGGTGTAACGTCAAATACGCAAAACTTGAAAATAGTTTGATTAGAATAACGAGCACAATCAATTGAACCACTTGACACGACACGACACGACACAGGTGGCGCAGTGGCTGAGCGATCGACTGTTGCGCAGCGTGTCGCGGGTTCGATTCCCGCCCAGGGTAAACATTTGTGTGATGAGCACTTGTGTTTTCCTTGTGTGTCTGGGTGTTGTTTATCTATATATGCATGTATTTACAAAAAAAAATGTATTTGTGTATGTATATCAGCTGTCTGACACCCATAGTACAGGGTCTCCCTAGTTTGGGGTCAGATGGCCGTGTGTGAAAATGTCCCCACATATTATAATTATTATATTACTTATAATATAGGTATGTCACATTTTTCAAGAAATCTTCATTAAACATGTTGCCCTGCCTATTTATTTAAAGGTCAAGCCATCACGTGCGCAAACCTGCCAAAATAGGTAAACAAACACAAATGGTTGTCGTCCAATTTAAATTTTCTCATACGCGTGATAATAATAGTTCTTATTTCAATGCATGTACGAGTCTTAGTAAAACTAAAACAGCACATAAAACCTTTAATTTTTTTTATGATTTTCTTTTTCTCGGAATTAGGTTAATTGAATTAAAAAACATTTGGGGTGTCTGAGGTTTTGCGTGTTTAACGTTACACCTTGTAGATAAATATAGATGAAGAGCTTAGCCATCGTCATCATGTCAACCTTTATAAGACACCCACTGTTGGGCATAGGTCTCCTCCAAAGTCCACCACCCGTGTCTCTCACCCGCGCCGCGTTCATCCAGTGGCTTGGGGGGGACTAAGGCTGGTAAGTAGTCTTAATCCCCCTAGGTAACGTTAAATCTCGCATTTTTCAAATCTTTAGTTGTTGGGCCAAATTGTATGCAGTTGACGTATTTGCATCACGTGACATCTAGTAAGCAAACGCCAACTCCATACAATTTGATTTTTCCGTTGGCGTTAACGATAACAGGAATGGATTTTGTCGACAGGCCCTGGTCCTTTAAACGTATTGTTAGTAGCTTAATGTATACCAAAAGACAACCGCCTTCAAAAAGTGAAAAATAACTTTAGCACAGAACACACATTGACTTTAGTTTCGGAAGTCGGTGGCAATACAAAACAACAACAGAAAGCCTCACATGTGTGTTCTGTGCTAAAGTTATTTTTCACTTTTTGAAGGCGGTTGTCTTTTTTGTAAAACGCGTTTTTATTTTCCGCTTTTTAGTACCTCTTTCTCATCCAAATCTATTAAGAAGAGATTGAAAGTTAACTACTACATTGATGAAACTAAAACGTCGTGTATTTAAATTTTTTGGGTATTTGTTGATTTTTCAAAATGTGCTGAATCAATTTCGATAAAATTTATATGGGACCACCCCTAAAGCATACCCTATCCATAAAATAAAGATTTTTCAAAATCGGTTTACGTTTGCCAGAGAAATCGCGTAACAAATCGCGCACATACTTAATGCAAATTTAAGACTTATACGGTTTTCTCATGGATGCCATTGTTAAAACTGGACCAAATTAAAATGGGACCACATGGGAAGCACTAGCTTTCAAATAAAGAAAGAATCATCAAAATCGGTTCACCCAGTCCAAAGAAATTAGGTAACAAACATAAAAAAAAAAAATACAGACGAATTGATAACCTCCTCCTTTTTTGAAGTCGGTTGAAAAGTCAATAATATTAGTACACACATGGACTGTGTAAACGTTCCGCGTCGTGCAAGTCGCGTGGTGAAATGTAGATAACCTAGAATGTAGGTAGGTACTAATTAACTTATCACTACATTACTTCATACTTTCTATCTCCTCGTCAAATTGAAAGAAAGAAAGAAAGAA
This sequence comes from Charanyca ferruginea, assembly GCA_947361185.1. Taxonomy (NCBI): domain Eukaryota; kingdom Metazoa; phylum Arthropoda; class Insecta; order Lepidoptera; family Noctuidae; genus Charanyca; species Charanyca ferruginea. The sequence goes on along the minus strand of OX376079.1, from coordinate 18,792,284 downwards.
AAATAATTTATTCGCCCCCAGGACAGAAACACACTAAAATAAAATAAACAAGAAAACGAAAGTTGGTCCTGTATGAGGCCAAACAGGAACTTATTACAGTGCCCAAAGTGCCCCTACACCTGCACCTTAGAGGACATTAAAAACGCCACTGATGCTGCGATAAATGTGGCTACCTACTGGGCCCAAGTAGTCTAGCATAAAGGAAAACCATCGATTCGAAAAGAAGAAGAAGATGAGGCCAAAAGGCTCCTATCTCAGCATGGTGCTGAGATAGGAGCCAGAATTGCAGTGAATTGCAATTTGAATTGAATTGCCAGGATTGCAGTTCGTCACAGTCCGTTATTGGACTTAGGGTACCTCTAAAAGGATAATACTATTACTGTTATATGGAATTTCGAGTATCATAATCATTAATTTGTCCTGTTTTGCTTTTTTTTGTTGTGTTGTGTTGTGTTTTTTATGCCTTCCCAGCTGTCATTCGTAGATCTTTGGCAGTCGTTATGGGTAGACAGTAGCCAGAAAGTCAGACAGTCAGTCTTACCGGGTTTTTCCCAGTAGACAGATTGATGGTCAGACTAGTCTTTCTAAAGGGTTTCTTTTTTCCGTTGGTCTGATCAGCTCGTAATTTAGTAAAGTAACTAGGTACTGTTGAATATAAAAATACGAACAGATAATAATTCACCTGCATCCGGTTAGACCGGAAGCCAACCCCAACAAAGTTGGGTAAAGGCTAGGCAGATAAAGAGCACCATTAGGAAAATCAACATTACCTGTCTAACTTAATGAGAATTATAAAAATATTTACGAAACTTAAAAATAAAGTTATTGTACAACTAAATTACAAGAGTGGGGCTCATAGGGCTTCAAAAACTTATCCACATCGCTGTCAACAGAACACGTGCCCAACAGCAGCTGGCAACATTGCTACGTTGTATGGCAATGATGATTCTTTGGCGAAAGAATAGACCTGCCTTCAAGATACGTAGAGAGTCGACCAGCCGGTTGGCGATGTCCCGAAAAGCAAGATGAGCACTTGGACCTGACCGGATGGATTTAGTGTTAATAAATTAACATTGATTTAAGTCACTGAGTCAACGTTTATTCTAAATTGGTAGTTACAGCAAAGAAGCGTTTCAAGTGCCTAGTGGTGTTTATACATAGGAGAGCAGCACTGCTATTCTGTAAAAATCTGCCCCGGCGAATTTAGGTGGAGGTAGCTTCAGATGTGCTGTAAATCCGTAGCATTAAGTAGGTTGATTATTGATCTGGCGGATAGAATTTGCAATGAAGTAATTCGCCCGAGAACTAAAGTCACTGACGTTGCGCAACGAATTAGCACGCTGAAGTGGAAGTGGGCCGGCCATGTCTGCAGACGGACAGACGGTAGATGGAGCAAACACGCTTTAGAGTGGAGACCGCGTTTGGGCAAGAGTAGTGTGGGACGCCCTGCGGCACGATGGACCGATGATTTGAAGAAGGTGGCTGGCAGCGGATGGATGCGGGTTGCCCAAGACCGGGTTGGATGTCGATCTCTGGGGGAGGCCTACCTTAAGCAGGACGGCAATAGGCTGATATGAAGTAGGTTGACATCGACGAGGTCGCCGGATAACCGGTGGATGAAAGCGGCAGATTGTAGCTCGTTATGGCGTTCTACGAGGGAGGCCTTTGTTCCACAGTGGACGTCTTCCGGCTGCTGATGATGCTGATGATGAATGAAATTCATCGACGCAGATTTAACAGGGTACACCGGCAGATACGGATATCGTTCTTAGGAGATTTGGGAACATTTTAAGTAATTTTTAATTTTGCATTCACAGATTTTGGAAGATATAATCAGCTAGAGAAACGAATCATAACGTATTATTTTTATAAATCATGCCAATCGATGTTGTTACCTAAGGATTAAAAGATTATTTTTCTAGAATCCATATATCGCATATAAAGCTTTTCTACACAATTGATAAGAAATTGCAATTGCCAGAAAGAACAAGTTAATTTAGGCAACTTGTTCGTTTTATATTATTCTGATAATACAATAATAATAGTTGTCTATAGTTCATTATCAGACCACTATCTGCCTGATTGTGGGGTCTGACTTATGACATTAAGGCGATTAACACAACAGACCTTTTGTTCTGATAATTATTTAGTATTAAAATACAATTTGTTACAAGTATCTGGTACTTACATAATAAAATACTTATATTATAAATGTGAAAGTATGTTTGTTCTGTTTGTTAAGCTTTCAAGGCTAAATTACTGAACCATTTTTGATGAAATTTGATACAGACTAAGCTTGAACCCCAAGAAAGGACATAGGCTACTTTCTAGGTTTACAGAAACGTTTAATTGATCTCGAAAACAATAACTATTTTCAAATCACTGTTTGTAGTTTTGACATCAAAGAGATTTTAATAAAATCTGAAAGAATCTTGTATCATTTAAAATTTTGTTCCTTACGACATTTCAAACTCCAAACTTTGTCCCTTACAACTTTAGAAATTTCAAATTTTGTCCGCACGACATTCGAAATTTCCTCCATCGTTATCACGACCCCACCTGTTACCTTATTTATCTAACGAGTGGATAGTATGTACCATTGTGTGTACGCCAAAAGCCACGACTATTTACTATGGAGCATGCGTGGACAGAGCGTCCACAGAAGCTGATATTAACCAACATGTTAGATTATCTACTATCTATTACCTACTTACTGTATTTAGTATCTATCAATAAAACAATCGGTCAATATAGCTTTAGTCATCATCAGCTTTACCTTTTCCAAGTATGTGGCGGTCGACATCCAGACCAACTGGATGCAGCTGAATACCAGTATTTTGCATGAAGCAAGTTACTGCCTATCTGATTTCTATTTGATGTTTATCGGGCCCAGTTACCGGGGCACGGCAAGATTCTTACAGATTACCACAACTCAACGGATAAAGAAATTGCGTTCAAAGCATAAAAAAGTGTATTATTAGATCAATATGTGGCATACACCATATAGACTCATGTAAACCTCACTTCATAAACCTCAAGTTATTAACCCTCCCTGCTCTATATATCTACGCAGCCTCAATTTTAGTTATATCAAACATCAGTAGCTATGACACATTAACAAGCAGTAGACTTAAAAGTACATTACGCAATACAGCATCCCACACTGCAGTATATAGCAATAGTATATTTGGTATAGGCATAAAAATATTTAATAAGTTACCAATAGACATTACGAACCTAAATTCAATTGGTCTTTTTAAAAGAAACCTAAAAGATTAAAGACTTCCTGATTTAAAAGGCATTTTAAACAGGCAACTAAGTTCTAAGAACAAACATATTATTAACATCTTCATAATGTATATACACTTAGTTCGCAATAAAGAATTTGAATTTGAAAATTTGAATTTGAACAGTTCTCAAATAAGAAATTGCCATTGCTTTTAGATTATGGTAGTTTAGTAACTACCATAATCTAAAAGCTGCAGTGTTCATCAAAATGAGACAACTTTCTCATCACCCTGATGTCGTCCACTGACATAACCGCACACTTTTCTATGTTAGTACGCTCTAAGGTGATGAGGATATTGATGAGTCAGAGTATTAAACATGAGCATCTTATACGCAGTTGAGTATGGTACGACTCAGACTCAGAGATCTCGATAGCTTATCAGACAGCGATAATGTCATGAAGTTTTTCTTGATAGGTTTTATATTCATAGATCATCTGCCTAGCCTTTTCCCAAAGTCTTTGCCTTTTCTCAACTATGTTAGGGTCAGATTCCAGTCTAGCTGGATGCAGCAAAATACCAGTACCAGTACCAGTTTATATGGAGCGACTGCCTATGACCTCTTCAACCCAGTTACTGGGTAACACGATACTTTCTTAATCCTTGTAGGAGATTTAAATTAGGTACGTTTCGGGGAAGCGAAGTGTTATAATTTTTTTCTGACGTCAAGTTTAATATTATCGCCGTTTTGAACTTTAAACTTTTTGATCTTTACTCGTTTCTTTAACTCTTTTTAAGGCCTAATTCAAGAAGATTGGGTATTATAGTATTATAGTTAGTTAATTCTTTTTAATGATCTAATTTAGGCATCCTACCTGTTTGTCTCGAAGGGAGCGAAGTGTCTCCAATTTTTCCTATCGTTAGCTTAATTTTGTCGCAGTTTTGTACTTTTTAACTTTAGAATCTTTAAACGTTTATTCAACTTTGTGTTCAAGGACTACTTAATCCAAGAAGAATATATATTAAACCTGTATTTTATCCTTTTTGACGATGTTGATGAGGTATCCTATCGGTTGTGTCTCGGGGAGAGCGAAGCGTAGGTAAACAATCTTTTTCTTGCTTAATTTTATCGCGGTTTTTAACCTTTATAGTAACTCTGTGACTAGGGGTCATGGTTTGACTGTAAATCTGTGTGTAAAATACCTTTTCTAACATACTTACCAAATTATGTTTAGTGACATGACAGAATGCTAATATCAAATTCTACGGTACCTTTTCGCTATTCCAATTGGTAGATATTGACACACAGAGTGACAGCACTAGGCAGCCAAATTCTTACGGGGTGTGTGTTTCTGTGACCGAATTCTGGCAGTTAATACTACTGATACTGAACCCTCAAAGCAAGTATCTCTTAGACTCTTGCTTCACCGATATTTTTCGCAATGTTTTCATTTTAAACCAGATTGAACTGGCCATTTATCATAATGAGACCAAATAATCACTGTATTGTTTTTTTTTAATATGTTTAATATTACATTACATTATTATTTTTCGTTGATTACTCACCGCCAATTAGTTTAATGAGATTTTCTTATAGTCTTAACAAAGTAAAGTAATTCGTACTTTAATGTCTATTATTTAAAGTTTAAGACAAAAGAAAGCAATTAATATTAATTGAGCCAGGCAAACTTTTAGCTGTTTTCACTAAAACATTTTATGCAGATTAACAAATCTCAATATCCTATGTGCTAGTTTAAATCAGGCAAGCAGACAAGCCTAGAAATACCTGTAATGGTCTAGTAGTAAGTAAGAATTATTGTAAATTTTAATGTATTAGCTTGCTTACTTCGTTTTTTTTAAAGTATTTTTTTTTTTGTCTCTCTTTGTAATACACATGGCAGACTATACTGCCGATGTACCTTTATCGTAGACTCAGAAACATGAACGCAACAGTGTTTTTGCTACCCCACTAGGGAGTGGAATCTGTTTTTCCTTAACACAGATTACTTTGTGATCTAGCTAGGAGAACAGGGCTTCACGCAACAATTTGTGTGTACAACATGTTCCTAGTTTTGTTTTTATTATGTCGCTACTTTCTAAGCACTTTATGTACTACAAATAACCTTTTATTGTCAATAAATAAATATATTTTTCGTTGATTACTGAACCGGTTTACTCGTGTCTTGAAGATACCTAGAGAGTAATTATTGACGAACAGAGAGCCAAACGACTAACACCCCACAGTGAGGAAATCCTGTGTCCCAGGAATGGGACTATTATGGAATCAGGCCGTATACTAAACGAGAAAAATAAAGACACCAAGTGACTTTATTCACCCGTTTACGGCAATGTCAAAAGGGGTTTCATGATTTTAGGAGGCTATATAAGTATGTATGCTCGGATATTCTCTTAATTTTCAAGTATATTTCAAACATGACTTTAGTTAGAGATGTATGTGACATTTAAATATAATTTTATGTTGATTAGCGAGCCCATAACGTGAATAGTTTGAATACAATATTATAATCAACGCCAAAAGCCACGTTTTTAGGCATTTTTGGCTTTTCACTTAGATGTAGAATAGAATCCTCAAGAAGCGAAATTATAATACTTTCGCATAATTGAAAACTTTCGCTGTACATTTTTCTTGTCGAAAAAATGTTATTTTCGCTTAGTAATCCGAAGTTGTGAAGTGTTATTAGAATGTCTTTGCTCTCGATTTGAAAGTTATCAGTAGAACGGAAGAATGGATTTGTGATATTTATTCCTAGTAAGTGTTTATTTACTCAAGGTCTGATCATTACTGTGAATAAGAAAGTTAATACTTCAAGTTGTGTCTATGTACTTATTTACTTAGTTGTAATGTCTAAAAATAAAAACTAGCATATCATTTAAATATCTACATATTACTAAACAAAACATTATATTAAACAACAGCTTTTGTTTTAAGAATAGCTGAAACAACATCTGTTAAACATAATAAAACTAACTCACTTCTATTCCTTGAAGCCAAATTGTCCACAAATCACAATAAACACAATCCAGTAAATTATTTACACTTTTATTTAGAAAAACAAACACTTTACAGTCTTTTCATTACACAACATCTAAAAATACCAACAAAATTCGCAAAAATGAAACGTTTATCACAGAACAAAAAATATATTCTGGTAAACTTCTCTCGTAATATCGTTTACGTAAATATAAATAAATATATAAAATAGTCGATCAAGCGTCGTTTCGCGTCGACGACTGATGCGATACTAATGTGTTTATGGTTCAATATTTATCACGAGCGCACATTCAAATTATCGAATAATACAGATTAAAATGGTGTGGCTAATGATTTTGTTTTTTTTTGTCTTTTCAAACACGAGGCGTTCACGTTTTTAGTTTGTGGGTCCATATTTTAGCGGGTTTTGAAATTGATGTTGCAGTTTTTGATTTAAGGCTTTACATTAATGTATAAAAACACAGACAAAAAGTCGTTGACAGTCCAATTCATTGTTGAATACCGCGAATTTTCACCTTATGTAAAATCACTGAAAGTGTACATTCGTACCTACAAAGATTTTAGTAATGCGAAATTGAACTATGAACGACGTCTTTTGATTTCATATTGTTTGGACAGGAATTATTTTGAGAATTCTTTGTGAGAGATACTTCTATAGTCATATTTATTATAAAGAGGTAATATTCATAAGTTTGGATGTAGCAGGTTTTCTCCAAAACTACTCATCCGGTTTAAAAAATTCTTTACTACCTGAAAGGTAGTCTTATACATATGATAGTCCAAAGGTAGTAAATTTTGTCATCAAGTTTGAAATCTTTTCTCAACTATGATTGGGTCGGCTTCCAGTCTAGCCAGACGCAGCTGAATACCAGTGTTTTACATGGAACGACTGCTTATCAAACCTCCACAACCCAGTTACTATTATAGGTAACACGATATCCCTTGGCTGATACTGACTGTCAGTTAGGCTTCTGACTACCCATAGCTACAGCCAAAGATCTACGAATGACAGCCGGGACCAACGGCTTTATGTGCTTTGAGAGGCACGGAGGAAACTTGGTACACAACACAACATGTTCATAAAGGGAATGTAAAAATTATCAAACAGCCAAAGATCTACGAATGACAGCCGGGACCAACGGCTTTATGTGCTTTGAGAGGCACGGAGGAAACTTGGTACACAACACACAACACAACATGTTCATAAAGGGAATGTAAAAATTATCAAACACGATATACTTAATAAGCTTAATTTCTGCAATAAAAAACTTTAGATTGACTATTTTGAAAATCTTTCGACTTCGCTCTACTTATATAGATCGTATATAACTATGTTATATTTACTATTATTATTATTTATTTTATTATTTTCAGCCTGTATTGTTCCACTGCAGGGCAAAGGCCTCCCTTTCTTCTTTCCAATCCTCTCTGTCCAAAGCTAGTGTGGACCAATCCCTCTTGTAAGCGTCAAGCTCATCCCGCCATCTTCGCCTAGGTCTATCTCGATGTCGTTGGACGTTTTCCGGGACCCACATTGTGGTTGCTTTAGCCCATGATATGTTCAACATATATTTAGTAACTAATATAATTTACGGAACTCGAAGAGGAATTGAGCAGGCTGCGATGGAGTATTGTGGGATTATCTGAAGTCCGAAGAGAGGGGGAGGACACGATAACCCTGAAATCCGGCAACCTGCTCTATTTCCGAGAGGGTGACCGGCAGTCCCAGGGTGGTGTTGGGTTTATCGTTCACAGGTCCTTCGTGAACAACGTGGTGAAGATCGAGAGTGTGTCGACCAGGGTGGCGTACCTTATACTCAGAATATCCTCAAGATATTCGCTGAAGGTCATACAGGTCTACGCCCCGACCTCGGCACACCCCGACGACGAAGTGGAGACCATGTATGAGGATATCTCTAAAGCCATGCATGGTTTCAAAACTCGCTTCACCGTTGTCATGGGGGACTTTAACGCGAAACTGGGCAAACGAGACGGTGATGAGCTGCATGTGGGGCAATTTGGGTTTGGACGTCGGAATCGCCGGGGTCACCAACTGGCTAGTTTTATGGAGAAGGAGGGCCTCTATATGACGAACTCCTTCTTCAGAAAGCGTGAGCACAGAAAGTGGACCTGGCAGAGCCCTGATGGTGCAACTAAAAATGAGATTGACTTCATCATGTCAACCAAGAAGCAAATGTTCAATGATGTCTCTGTGATCAATTCGGTGAAAACCGGGAGCGATCATCGCATGGTAAGAGGCACATTGAACATCAATATAAAGCTTGAAAGGTCTCGACTGATGAAGTCTACGCTCCGTCCAGCACAGGTCCAGATTCAAAACCCCGAGAGCTTTCAGCTCGAACTCCAGAATCGTTTCGAGTGCCTAGGAAGCTCAGTGGACGAATACAACGACGAGTTCGTGGAAACTGTCCATACGACTGGGTCTAAGTTCTTCAAGACACGTCGTGCAGATAAGAACAAAAAACTCTCTGATCGTACTCTCAAGCTCATGAAGGAGCGGCGTGAGATGATCTTGCAGTCTTCAGATGAGGCGTGGAAATACCGGCAGTTAAATAGACGGATCTCTAAATCCTTGAAGAGCGACCTCCGCCGCTTTATTACCGAACGTATTAAAGACGCAATTGAGAAGAATAAAGGCTCCAAGGTATTTGCAAGGGATCTGGCTATTGGGCAGAGCCAGCTCACGAAACTGAAGACCGACGATGGCAGGATTGTGTCCGCCAAACCGGAGCTTCTGAGGGAGATCGAGAGATTCTATGGGCAGTTGTACACGTCAACCAGTAAACCCGTTGTAGATCTAGCGAACGACCCAAGAGCTAGACTAACCCGACACTATACCGAAGACATCCCGGACGTCAGCCTGTACGAGATTAGGATGGCTCTGAAACAGCTTAAAAACAACAAGGCACCGGGTGATGATGGAATTACGGCCGAACTCCTGAAGGCGGGTGGAAAACCGGTACTTAAGGCCCTTCAGAAGCTGTTTGATTCCGTCATACTCGAGGGAAAAACGCCACAGGCATGGTGCAGAGGTGTGGTGGTACTCTTCTTCAAAAAGGGCGACAATGCTCGGTTGAAGAATTATAGGCCCATCTCACTTCTGAGCCATGTCTACAAGTTGTTTTCAAGAGTCATCACGAATCGTCTCGCGCGCAGGTTTGACGACTTCCAGCCTCCCGAACAAGCCGTTACCGAACATACGCTGCGGCAGGTTATACAGAAGACCGAAGAGTATAACCTGCCTCTCTGTTTAGCGTTTGTGGACTACGAGAAAGCATTTGATTCGATCGAGACTTGGGCTGTACTGCAGTCTCTCCAACGGTGCCAAATCGACTATCGGTATATCGAGGTGTTGAAGTGTCTATACAGAAACGCCACCATGTCAGTCCGGCTTCAGGACCAGACCTCGGAACCTATCCTTCTGCAGCGAGGTGTGAGACAGGGAGACGTCATATCTCCGAAACTGTTCACCGCTGCATTGGAGGATGTCTTCAAGTTTCTGGACTGGAGCGGACTAGGCATCAACGTCAATGGCGAGTACATCTCTCACCTTCGGTTTGCCGACGATATAGTGGTCATGGCTGAGACCATGGAGGACCTCAGTACAATGCTCAGTGACCTCAGTAGAGCTTCCGAAAGAGTGGGTCTTAAAATGAACATGGACAAAACCAAGGTCATGTTGAATGCCCATGTAACACCCACTCCTATCAAGATCGGAGACTCTACACTCGAAGTTGTAGACGATTATGTCTACCTGGGACAAACGGTCCAGTTAGGTAGGTCTAACTTCGAGAAAGAGGTCAATCGTCGAATCCGACTCGGCTGGGCAGCGTTCGGGAAGTTGCGTGGTATCTTCTCGTCCAACTTACCGCAGTGTCTCAAGACGAAAGTCTATGACCAGTGTGTGTTGCCAGTGATTACATACGGGACCGAAACGTGGTCGCTCACAATGGGCCTCATCAGAAGGCTTAAAGTCACCCAAAGGGCAATGGAGAGGGCTATGCTCGGAGTTTCCTTGCGTGATAAAATCAGAAATGAGGATATCCGCAAGAGAACCAAGGTTACCGACGTAGCCCGAAGAATTGCCAAACTTAAGTGGCAGTGGGCAGGGCACATTGCTCGCAGAACAGATGGCCGATGGGGTCGAAAAGTTCTAGAGTGGCGACCGCGAACCGGAAGACGTTGCGTTGGAAGGCCTCCCACTAGGTGGACCGATGACCTGGTAAAGGTTGCGGGGATCCGCTGGATGCGAGTCGCACGGGACCGGTCAATGTGGCGCCACTTGGGGGAGGCCTATGTCCAGCAGTGGACGTCTTTTGGCTGAAATGATGATGATGATGATGAGTATAATTTATATCTACAGTAGATAAATCGTTGATCGTAACCTATGTATAACTATCATCGTTTACATAATGATAGTGAATTGACTGCAAATTACATTTAATTTCTGTGACAACAAACAGCTACAAAATATTCATTTATGATAATTTATGAAACTCAACAACTAAAGTAACAGGGAAACCACATATTATCATCATGTCTACCTTTAACCGCCCACTCATGGGCATAGGTCTCCGCCTAGGGGGGGTTTAGCCGTAATCGCCATGCTTGGCCGATGTATGATGTTGGCGATCGCAGAAGGTAATTTGGTACTCAGAAGGACGCCGCTGCCCATCCTCTGGTCAATATCCCTCTATCGCCTTCTATGACACCCAAGGGTAGAAATAGGGTAGTGCTATTCGCAGCCACACCGCATCATTCCACACGTGTGAACATATTTTTGTTTTGCCATAAGTAATCAGAAGTTTATTTAATCTGACACAGGTATTAAAAGTTACAATCAGTTTCGTCTTTACAGTTAAGCTAACAACTGATTCGGTCAATTTTTCCAGAGAGTTAATTAAAACAAAGAAAACTTTTAATTCCGGAAAATCACAAAGTGCTTTACGCTGGATTAATAATATTCTTTGTAAGAAGAAAAGAGGGTACGAGTTTCTGAATACTCGTAGTTAGCGAAGATATACTTTGTTACTATAAAATGTATAGATAATAATATCGTTAGTATTAACGAAAATTCTCGCCCCGCCTTCTAGAACCCTGGTTGGTTAATCTCATCACACAATCGGCCAATCACAGCATTTCCTGCCAACCCCCTTTCGGAATTTAAAATGCTGTTATAGATTTTCGTCAGTCGCCTTTGATTCGTCGCGCAGCAAACAAGTTTGGTGCGTCGATAAAAACAGAATTGCATTGTGAATTTATTTAATTTAGTATTTAATTTAGTTTGTCAGTGACTTTGTTTATATGCCAACTGTGTCAGATATTTCTGGAGGTAAGTATATGTGATACTTTGTACACACTTTCAAATGCCTAGTGTTTTTATGCAAGGTACATCGTATTTACGTATAATTATATAATTCCTGTAAATGCAAATATTGTTAACATCGTTTTTAAAAGAGTAAGTATGGAGTTTCTTGCCCATTCTTCTCCATACAAAACTACCTTTTGGAATGGGCACCTAGAATCGATTTTTTTTTCTCATTTGACGTTCAAAAGTGCCTTACAATGGTCTAATTGAAATAAATGATTTGACTTTGACTTTGACTTTGAACGGTTAGTCTATTTTAGTCCTAATTTTTACTAGCTCTCAGCCATATTGTGTTACTGGATGAATTTATAAAAGGTGCAATGAATTGTTGGTGTATGGTTTTTAGAGAAATGTGCTAGATATAAAGTACTTAAAAGCCATTAGAATCGATCAGTCATGGTGAAGAAACGGTTGCCACGGTCTGTCCGTAGATGGGTAACCAATGACCATCCCGTTCATACCCTCCGTGCCTCGGAAAGCCCGTAAAGCCGTTAGTTCCGACTGTCATCTTTGACATTCTTTTTGGGTAGTCAGAAGCCTAACAGTCTTACCAAGGGGTATCGTATTGCCAGTAACTGGGTTGTGGAGGTCCGATAGACAGTCGCTCTATATAAAACACTGGTATTCAGCTGCACCCGGTTAAACTGGCAGCCGATTTGATATATGTAGTTGGGAAAAGGCTCGGCAGATGATGGATTCAAAAAAATGCTACACAAGGACAGCCGTTAGGCAATTGTTTCCGGATACAACTTAATAGTATGGGGCCAATGATTCAGGTTTTGATGTTGTGACTATTTATAAAACTTAATTATTGATGATTTTCCTGTTTCTGTATAGAGTGTAGAGTGCAGCGTGTTCCTAAAAAAACAAATCCTAGTATTCTTGAATCCAAATTTTTTACATGTCTTTGTTTATCAAAATAAGCTAGCAAGAAATTAATCCTTACTTATCGTTACTAATATTACTTCCTTACTAATATACTAATATATACTATTTTTTATTTATTTATTTAAATGTCCTTAAAACTATCCTTACAGGTCTTAACCTAAGGCGATAGCCAAGTCACACACTCAAAATTAAAATTAAAACACAAAATAGGTATATATATTCAAGATCCTAAAAAACATTGTTTGTAGCAAATTGTAAACCATAGTCCTTTTGCGAGTTCACTCCAGTGACATGTGAATATATCCATTTCAACATGAATAAAGTTGATGGTGCGAATTGCTCGAGTCAGAGGGGTTTTAGCCAGCAAATTGGTCCTGGCTGAAGGTACGACCAGTAGTGACGGGGGTCTTCGCCTCTACACATAGCGGTCGGGCACGTACAAGTAGTAGGCTACTTTTCAACCGACTTCAAAAAGAACGAGGTTCTCATTTCGGCTGTATGTTTTTTTTTTTTTTTTGTATATTTGCTACGCGATTTCTCTGGCAAATGTAAAGCGATTTTGAAAATTCTTTTTTTGATGGATAGGGTAAGTCTCAAGGGTGGTCCCATATAATTATAATTTTATCGAAATTGATTCAGCACTTTTTGAAAAATCGACAGAAAGCAAAAAAACATACATGTATGATGTTGTAATGTACGGTCACGTTTTGACTGTGTTGCCATTTCTTAATGGATTTGGATGTTATGGAAGTACTAAAAAGCGAAAAATAAAAAACTTTTGTTTCGGAAGTCGGTGGCAATACAAAACAACAAATAGAACAGCCAAGCCACCGACTTCCGAAACTAAAGTCCTGTGTGTTGTGTTTTAAAGTTATTTTTCACTTTTTGGTTTTTGAAGGCGGTTGTCTTTTACTTAGAAAAGCTTTTTCAATCTGCTACTTCATCCGCGATAATCGACATTCACACGGTACGGACGTCGCGAGCAAAAGCTAGTAAACAATATTCACAAAAAAAAAAGATATCATACTGAGCCAAACCAAGTATTTAAAAGCCTGAAACATTAACTGTATCACTGTCTATACTTCTACCACGTTTCTAAAATGACCTAGATTTAATTTTCCAACAGATATTTTTAAATCTTTCTTTGATTGTGAGATGTACTGTCATCTCCTACAGAGGACATGTTTCATCATCATCATCATGTCAACCACGACGCCCACTGCTGGGCATTGGTCTCCCCAAAGGGGGGTTTAGCCGAAATCGCCATACTTGGCCAATGCATATTGGCGATCGTACAAAAAATACATGTGTTACTATGTGGAAATGTTAAATTTTTACAAAATCACCATCTTTAGGTAACAACCTAAGCTGCGGCAACGGGGAGTAACATTTTCACATTAATTTTTCCTTCACGTGAATTTACAGCTTTTGGTGGAACTACTCAAGTTTGAATCATTTGAAACTTTTAACAGTTTATATATTGAAAAATGATACAGCAAAAACAGTCCCAGAGCTGGACATCGATTTCACGGCTGACACGATGTCCAGTTAGACGGTCGAGGACAGCAAAAAATAGTATTTATGTAACGTTAGAGAATAGCATACCTGCAATACCTCTATCGTCTGTCCTTATCGTACCGTCGCCTATAGTATTGATATCTATATTCGACGGTAACCACTCATTATCAGAATCATCATCGGCAGTATGTCTGGTATTGATATCTATAAGCAACGGTAATCATCATAAGCTAGGCCGTCAGCTTCCTTGCCATCCAGTAACGTTACACAAATCAAAATACAAACTCTTAACCTCGCTTCGTCAATATCAAATTAGACCTTAACAATCATATTTTTTAAGTTTATTATTAAAATTAATAAGCTGAACATTGAATGGTACACAGTTTTAATTATAGCGACATCCTGTGATAACTGTTTCCTGCGATAGCCAACAATAACGTCTCTTTATATAGACGCAGCTGCTTTATTTACTTGGTAACTGAAATATGTTCCTGTTTCATCATGAGTATCGTTAGGTATTAATTTATCTATTTCTGGACTTAGGTTTTCCCCATTCGTTTTAATATCAGCACTCAAACTCAAACTCAAAATCATTTATTTCAAATAAACCATTTATAGGTACTTTTGAACTGTCAGAGTCAGTCAGCCAGTAAGTTGAATCTAGTTGCTCTTTCCAGACAGTAGGTTTCTATGGAGAAGAACAAGCAAGCAACTCTATGAAAACTTTTAAAATCAGTAAATTATGTTATAAATTTTGGTTACATCATTCATATTGAATCTAGGGGTACCATGTGAGAACAATGTAACAAGTCGTGTACGTTAAAAGAGGTCTAGATAAAAATATAATCAAAATAAACAATTTAAAATAAATCTATACTAATATTATAAAGCTGAAGAGTTTGTTTGGTTTGTTTGGCGCTAATCTCAGGATCTAATGGTTCGAATTGAAAAATTATTTTTGTGTTGGATAGTCCATTTATCGACGAAGGCTTTAGACTCATGTGATGCCGGGTCGGGTCGCTAGTTTGGAATAACCGAGGCTGCTAAGAGATGACCAGTCTCAACTAACGGCGCCCGTTCACGAACATGACGCACTGAGTATCGTTAGGCTAGGGAGAGCTCGTGGCTAAGTTAAAACCGGGATCAACCAATCATGATGGCTAAGCTACGTTTGCCGTGGATGGGTGACCATCCGTATCATACCAAGCTCCCTCCGTGCCTCGGAAAACACGTTAAGCCGTTGGTCTTGATCTATCATCTGTAGATCTTTGACAGTCGTTATGGGTTGTTAGAAGCTAGAAAATCTGACAAACCAGTCTAACCAAAGGGTATCGTGTTTCCCAGACAGTGGGTTGTGGAGGTCAGATAGGCAGTTACTCGATGTAAAACAGATTGTCTGTGTGGTGTCGGACATAAAGAATAGCACCATCCCATATCTTCCCGTGGGTGTCGTAAGAGGCGACTAAGGGACTCACCAGAGAATGGGCAGCAGCGTTCTCTGTGCCTTTTTTACAACCATGCTGCGATCGCCAATCCACCTGCCAAGCGTGGCGATTATGGTAAAACCTTTATGTATGTTATGGACGTCTTTAGGCTGAAATGATGACGATGAAAAAGTCCAAAAGCATATTGGCAGGCAGTTATGGTACGCAATATCCACACAACAAAATAATAACCTCTTAGATGGTGTTTTTCCTTCTTTATATCCTGGAACTTTCTTAAACAAATAATAATTTCTGCTGTAAACATCTCACACAAGCGTTCTTTAGACCTCCTTTTTTATCTCTACATAATGTTGTGTCTGATGCAGTGTATCCACCAATGATGGCATCTGACCAGGAGTCCTGTTCTGATGAGGAGCCAGACAGTGAGATGTTGAGTGACGACCTCTGTCTACCCGACAGCGATGATGACAGACAGTCTGGCAGGAATGTTCAGGTAAGATTTCTAAGGCAGACTATAAGGATTACATGATATCAATGATTGACTGGTTACAATTTCCAATCACAAAGTGATTTTCTATAATACTTTACCGTATTCGTCTGATCTCGATATTATCATGAAGTTCTTTAAAATAATAATTTCCAAAATCTCTTAATTCCTTAAAACGAAAGGTTTTATTATTGACTTTATTATTGTGATCTTTAATTATATAAATCTAATATCTTTAAACAAGCAATTCTTGTATATATATAATTTGAATCTCGGAAACTGCTCCTACGATTTTCATGAAATTTAGTTTCGGGGGCGATAAATCGATCTAGCTAGGATTCAAAAGAACAAACCGAGCAAAGCTCGCTCAGATATTAGAAATGTAATGCTGTTCGTTGGTAAGCTCATCACTCGAGAACGACTGGACGATTTGGTTATTTTTTTGGAGGAAAGAAAAGTTGCAAAAGTTGCTCATTAATATGCGTTGTTCTTTTTTTATTTTTGGTAATCCAAAGTTATCAGGAAAAGAAGCACAACGAGAAAGTACGAAATTCTAGATGACGCTACTGCGCCATTACGCAAACAAATAAGATTAACGCCGGAAATGCTGATACATAATTTTTATTCGATATTAAAATTAAAACAGGACGACGACGTGTGTCGGGCCAGCTAGTTTTAGATAAATTCCCATTTATGATAACTACAGAGTCTCCACGAAGACCTGCCGTCACTCAATTCTTGTATCCTCCGACCTCCTCGGAAGCTGTTCACCAACTGTCGCGAACGATGGCGACAGCAGAACGTCAGCGGGGCCTTTGCAGAGCTGAGGAGATTGGTGCCCACACACCCGCCTGACAAGAAGCTGTCCAAGAATGAGATACTTAGGATGGCTATTAGGTGAGAGTATTTCCTTCTTTTTTTTCAACAGATAAGTACTTCTATCTTCTATCTTCTTCATATCGCTGGCACGACAGTCTTTTATATTTGTTTGGCCCAAAATTTAGCCACTTCCACGGCGTCGTCGGTGGCAGTGCATAATTTATCCCGATCGCATGCTTTGGGGCACAAAGGACATGACATGAGGTTGACATGGTTTGCAACTCGGCGCCACATGCACACTCTGTTGCTGCTCTATCGAGGTAGCCCCATTTTGCGAGGGTAGCGTTACACATTCCTACTTGGGTTCTTAAACGGATCAGGGACTTCCAGATAGACCACGAAAAAATGGATGCTCGCTTGTAGATGCTCGCTTGGTGATAGATATTGAGTGGGTGGGGGAAAAGTGTCCTGTCACAGTTGCACAGCCGGGTCTCCTGACAGGGGTACAGATACAATAAGAAAACAAAAGGGCTTGTTGCAAAGTAAAAGCCATACTATTGATCGTGGTTAAACTACGCCTGCCGCGGTAAGACCGTGGATGGCTGACGATTCATTTCATACCAACATCTCTTCGTGCCTCGAAAAGCACGAAGAGGTCCCGGCTGTCATTCGTAGATCTTTGACAATCGTTACGGGTAGGCAGGAGCCCAAAAGTCTGATAACTAGTCTTATCTGGTATTGTGCTGCATCCGGTTAGACCCATGGTTCCTAACCTGGGGGTAATTACCCCTGCGTGGGTAAAACTGGTATTCTGTGGGGGTAATAAGCTGGTAATATACATATGTATGACAAAGATTAGACCAATAACACCGAATCTAGTTCGCCAGTGCATTTCATACCCTGGCTGTGTATATCATTAACTGTTTATCTCTATATGTACTATATTCATTGGTAACATGATTTCCCTAGCTAAGGGCGGGTTGTTTCAAACAGTCGGTTAACGTTACATACGGACGGTTAAAAAGTTACTATGACTGATGATGTTTAACGTACGTTAAATGTAACGGGTTGTTTCATGACATAAAAATCCGTCAGTTAAAGTTATTCAAAAAGAGATTCCATACTATTTCGGTGTTTGAAGTAGCTGTTTGACAACTCAAAATTACGATGACTGGTCGGTTATGGTAATAGTAACTTTTTGACGTATGATTTTGTGAAACAACCCATTTTTTTGATTTGACGATAGTTAGCGCCATTTTTGACTATTACCGGTCAGTAATGGTTAGTTGAAGCAACCCGCCCTAAGTCATAGGGGTGACAAGATCGTAAAGGTTAGGAACCACTGGGTTAGACTGTAAGTCAACCACAACATAGTTGAGAAACGGCTAGGCAGTTGATGAGTAAGAAACCAAAACGCTTGAATGCTAGGATGGGGTATTGTTCACACATGTCACCCTCCGCGCTAACTGTCCTAACCAACCTATGATGTTTTTCCAGTGCAAGCGTTTTTCGGTCAGGTTCCTCAATCATGACACTGTAGTTTCATTAGTTGTAGCTTTATTAATGAAATCATTACTTTTTTATATTGCTTTAGGCGTACTCTCTAGGTTAGTACTCGCACTAGCCAGAAAGCCCTTGCGTGCGTCGCTTTTCGCGTGAATAAATGACTTTTCTTTCTTTCTTTTCTTTCTTAGATATCTATTTATTTATTTCTACTCATTTGAAGCAGATACGTCACTCTGTGAGAACTTTGTTTTATAACTTGTGTTTGTTACGACGTCACTTTTTTGCATACAAATATGAATAAAACTCTATTAATTTCGTATATTAAAAGAAACAAAAATGTTCTGTCGTAAGCTAAAGTTACAAGTTATGTTTAACAAGTTGCAAAAATAATGTTTGAATAACATTTTTGTAACAAGTTGTTTATTCTTAAACTTCTTGTAAATATTGATTCTTGAGTTTAACATACATATTATGATGATGTTCATTTTATAATTTACATTTTACTTGACAGGTACATCGGCTTACTCTGCGAAGTTCTTGAATGGCAGAAGACTCACGGCTTGTCAATGAACAAAGAGAACTCCGCCAGTCTCGCGATCAAATGCGAATCTCCTTCAAGCCCACAATCCCGAAGACTCCGGCTCAAAAGACCTTATTTTAACGAAGAAGATTGTCCAAGAGCGAAAATTTACCACGAAAGTAATGAATGCCAGAGATATGGTAATGAAGAAAATGAAGAAGTAAGAAGAAGTTATCAAAGACTTGTCAGTAACAGAACAGATTTTTACTTCGGTAAAGAACATTTGAGAGTTCTAAGGAATCAGTTTTACTTCTCTCCTAGGTGGCGTCAAAATATGCCGTTTAGAAACTTGGCGGATAGGAATGGTAATAATTTGTTAATGATAGCTCCAGCGCAAAATGGTAAAGATGATAATGATGGTAAAATACAAAATGGTCATAGCAGTAAAGAGAAAAATGATAAAGATGGTAAATGAATGGCATCAGAATGATGATTGATTAATGTCAGCCATATTCGTAGTGAATGCTACTTTAAATGATTAAATAAATAATTTAATTCCAAATGTAAAGAATTTAAAAATATTGTTCTCAAAGATTTCTTGATTATTTTAATTTTGTTATTTTATCCGTCCGTTTTGTTATTTTTAAATGCTTTATTTTTAATGCTTCTATATTCATTTTCAATTTTATATATTGTACTGTATACATTTTGTCTTTTCCTGTATTTTATGAGAATCTCGTGAATGTTATCACATTGTAAATAATGCTTAGTTTTTAGCAAACAATATTTTAAATTTTAAGTAACTATTTATACCTAAATAAAGTAATGGACTTTATTGTTCAAAAATATGCTTATACATTCCACCATTGAATTGCCAAACCAAATCAATTTACTATTTTGATTTATTTGTGTTTGTATTCTGATTTTCTTTCAATATTTTGTGTCTGTTCTTAAAGCTCTTTTCTTGGGGATCTACCACCATCTTTAAAAACAAAACTATCTCAATGTTTTTAGTTTTTAAGCGCTATACTAAGCGCCGGCTGTTGAAAATCCAACAGTGTACAAAGTTATTTTAAAATAATTCTGTTTTTTTCGACGTTGTGGTCTTAAACCCTTGGTTGAAGACCACAAAGTCGCCAAACCTACGTATGGCATGGTTGAAATAATAAATAGAGGAATATAATATTTATCAATGGATATCAATAGTTACTTTAGAGTAATATTACTTTGTAGTTGTATAACTACTATACTATCCTAAAGTAATGAAATAATTACTTAAATATAAGGAAATAGGGTCAGTTTCCGATGCTTTGAAATACATTATTACTGTTGTATATCTTAGAAATTATTACTAAAACCGCAATTAAAAGTATTATCGTCCTATAATTTGGATTTTATTTTTCTTTCTCTCATAAAGCTTGCGTATCATCTATCTCTTTCTGTTTAAAGGGGCGGGATGCTCCGCCCTCTTCACATTACATGATGGTAATTGTATTTCCACCCCCTGAGGAGATAGCAGTGGTGTGTTTAACACCCTTCCTTATCTCACGTTAGCAGGCTTATTACGTTTTCCATGGGTTCTACTACACCCACTGTAATATTGTGAATGTGACATGGGTTTTTCTGTCTTTCGGTGAGCCTAGTACGAGAGCGTCAATGTGAAAGTATTCTAGTTGATTTTTGATTTGGAAATACAAACGACAATCCTAGAGAAATTTTAGCTTACTTTCGACAAATAGAACTAGTACCTATCACCCATTGATATTTATTTATTCATGAACACATAGGTACAGTAGTCACAAATTGCTAATTGTCCAGTTCCAAGTAACGAGTCCGGGTAGAAGCATAATTTACACAGTAGACAAGATACTAAGTGTGTGTGTGTGTGTGTAAGTGTGATATATTATGATCATCATCATCATCTGCCCAGCCCTTTTCCAATTATGTTGGGGTCAACTGTCAACCCAGTTACTGGGTAACACGATACCTCTGAGTAAGACTGGTTGTCAGACTTTCTGGCTTCTGACAACCCATAACGTTTCTCAAAGATCTACGAATGACAGCCGAGACCCTACGGCTTTACGTGGTTTCCGAGGCACGGAGTGGTCTCGTTATGATGAACAGGATTAAATTTAAAGTTTAAAAAACCACAGTCGCAAGCAAAACTCGATTGACCCGTGGAAGATGATCACATCCAATTAGAAATGAGCTGATAACTAATCTTCAAACGGCTGAACAGATATCCTTGAATAATAGCTAAGAACGTCACCTTACAAACAAAAACAAAATCGGTTCAGTCGTTTGGGAGCTGCGATGCCACCGAAAGACTCAGGTCTGTATCCAGATACTTATTATTGTAGATAGATGCTTTGTTTTCAGCCTGTATTGTCTCACGGCAGGGCAAAGACCTCTCTACTCTCTTTCCACTTCTCTCTGTCAAGAGCTATTTGGGACCAGTATTTGTCAAAAGAGTCTAGATCATCCCGCCATCTCCGCTTGGGCCTGCTGCGACGTTGCATTATAAAGGGACCCATTGGGTCACGCGTTTGGCCCAATGATCGTCTGACTAATAACGGCCTGTTTTCATCGGGTGTTAAAAAACATCTAATAAATATGTTTAACCGACTTCAAAAAGGAGGAGGTTAGCAATTCGAATGTTTATATTTTTTTTTTATGTGTTCGGCAGGGCATAGGGCATAACTCTGTCATATATAGACGGATTTGCAAAATTCTTTTATATGAATGTTTATAGGGAAATGGTCCCATATAAATTTTATCAAAATTGATACAGCCCTTTTTGAGAAAATCAACAAATTCCCAAATAACTTACTTAGATGACGTTTTAGTTTCTTCAATCTTTGGAGGACTTACAATCTCATTTAAGTGTGTCGCCGTTTCTTAATGGATTTGGATGTTAGGGCAACACTAAAGCGCGGAAAATAAAAAGTTTTTTCAAAAAATAGAAAACCGACTTCAAAAACTAAAAAGTGATAAATACTTTAGCACAGAACACAAATTTCTTTACTTTCGGAAGTCGGTGGCAATATAAAACAACAAACACAAAGCCACCGCCACCGACTTCCGAAAGTAAAGTAATGTGTGTTCTGTGCTAAAGTTATTTATCACTAGTTAGTTTTTGAAGTCGGTTTTCTTTTTTTTTTAACTTATTTTAAATAAATGTTCGGAACGGGTTGATGTTAGATATTTCAAAATCGATCGATTTTATATTACGCCGCGCGTGTGTTATTGTTAGGCCCTCTGGTCCTTTTTCACATTTAAAGTAAAGATTCCATATTCAAATGTAAATGTTTGTAAAGATGCTTATTTAATTAATCACGGCTTAACGGTATGACATTTGGCACACATTATTCTGAATTAACACATAGAATACTTTTTCCCGGGATAACTTTCAAACACACCTGTACACTTATTATTTTCCAGCTATCACTGGGGTTAAACCGCAGGCAAAATGATATTTGGCGCTGTCGTGAGACTCTTTGCCCTTATATTTATTGTGTGCTTTGGTCTGGGCCAAATAGACTTATTTCCTTTCTTTATTTAGGTATATGTGCGTACCGAAGGACCAATAAAACAGTTTCAATCGTGGTTTTTACAAATTGTGTTTTATCTGACGGATTAACTATTTCATTATCTTAATGATTATGGTTCTCGTTAAGTGTCGTTAACAGTTAATTAGATTCTTCTCAGTAATAGTGTAACAGCTAGTTTATCGACTTCGAAAGAAAAGTGGGGTAATGGAAAAGTGAGGTAATGAGTTTAGTTGTCAACATTTTTTTTTTTTTTTTTATATTGTTATAGGCTTGCGTTTGACCGCAACTCACCTGATCTTAAGTGATGATGCGGCCTAAGGTGGAGCACGCTTGCCTAGAATAAACCGGTTCACTCGTGCCTTGAAGATACCCAGATTATATGTATCGGGGAATAGAGAGGCGGGCAGTGAATTCCACAGTTGGCAGTTCGCACAATAAATGTGGAGTCAAAGCGCTAGGTTCGAGACCGTGGAACTTCAACCGTATAGCGGTGACGCTTCGCCGTATCCCTGCTCGTCCGGTGATGGAATGGGGATGGGGGAATTAAGTTGTGCAATTCCAAAGCACACTCACCGAAATGTACCCGATAAAAGACCGATAGGCTGGCAACGGCGCGGCGGTGTTCAAGGCTTTGGAGCTTAGCCTTAACCAGGAAGTCGTTGTCTATGAGCCTCTTGGCACGTCTTTCAATAACTTCCAACGCCTCCAGCTGGTACTTGGCAGATCCATCCCAGAGGTGCGAACAGTACTCCATGCACGATCGAACTTGTGCTTGTCACTGCGATTAGGTGTCTTATTGTTAATAGTCTTGTCTGCACGGTTGTCGCAGTTGCTAAGTGATTGGCTGCTGTTCTACGTGTCGCGGTTTCGATTCCCGCACGGGACTAATATTTGTATGACCTACAGATAGTTGTTTCGGTTTTGGTTCTTTGTGTATGTGAGTTTATATGTTTGTAAACGCACCCTCGATACAGGAGAAATTCCTAGCGCTGGGCAAAGTTAAAAAAAACTTAATAATTATCAGTTCTGGGTTAATAACAGCCAATTCATAAATTTACGTAATTATTTAACTTTCGTTTTCCGTTTTTCATTCACAAAACTAATTCAGAATACACACGAAGTAAATTATTTAAAAAAATAAAAGAACGTCACATCATCACATCCTTTTCCCAAGTATGTTGTTGTCAGCTGTCAGTCCAACCAGATGCAGCTGAATACCAGTGTTTTACATAGAGCAACTGGCTATCTGACCTCCACTATCCAACTATTAGGTAACACGATACCTTTTGGAAAGACTGGTTGTTAGACTTTCTGGCTTCTGACTACCCATAACGACTGTCAAAGATCTACGAATGACAGCCGGTACCAACAGGTTTAGGTCCTTCCCGAGGCACAGAGCCTCACGGAGGGGTCTCAGTATCATATCGATGGTCACCAATCTAAGAACCGACCGCGGCAAGTGTAGCTTAACCATGATCGGTCGATCCGTACGGCTTATACTCTTAGCCACGAGCTCCTCTTAACAAAAATCCTCACACGCCACAAAAATATAAATTACGCACCAACGCCTGTTCAAATAAAATAGCAAATGATGACAAATAAGTAGCTTTGCGATATCGTTTATAATCCTCCTTGCGTATGTGCGCATGGCCGGCACGCGACCAGACGGGGTTCGCACGCCGATGCGGCCGGGCGTGCTCGAGATAAGAGCTGATTGATTTTTATTAGACCAATAGTGAGCTTAAGTGTAATTTTATGAGATTTGTTTAGGGAGGTGGTGAGAGTCAGTGTGATGTTTTGTAGATATCAAAGTAAGTATGTTTTTATTTTTAGGATTAGGGGAAACATATCGTGAAACACTGGTTAAGGCGTTCGGAACTACTTTAGCAAGTACCAAAGTGACTTTTTCAATTTCATATGTACTTTCAAAGTTTATCGTGTACATCACTGGGACTTAGAAGAAATAATTACAACACGATAAAAAATGTAGGTACGGAACAACTGTTACTTTTTTCTTTTTTTATGGTTGGTCCCGTAATGAAAGTTGCTCATTTCACCGCCTGAAATATTGCCAATGAATTAAAAGTCAGCCTGTATTGTTCGACAGTCAACAAATGAATAGTCCAGAGTCAACCTCAACTCAAACTCAAAATCATTTATTTCAAATAAACCATTTACAGGTACTTTTCAATTGTCAGAGTCAGTCAGTCAGAAAGTTGAACCTAGTTGCTCGTTCCAAACAGTAGGTTTCTATGGAGAAGAACGAGCAAGAAACTCCATGAACAACACTCTTTTCAAATCAATAATATGTTACAAATTTCGGTTACATCATTCATATTGAATCTAGGGTACAATGTGAGAACAATGTAACAAGTCGTGTACTTTAAAAGAGGTTTAGATAAAAATATAATCATAATAAACAAATTCAAAATAAATTTAGAATATCCGAGGCAGCTAAGAGATGACCAGTCTCAACTAACGGCGCCCGTTCACGAACATGACGCACGGATCGGCATCATTTGGCTCAACCATTTTGAAGGGAACCGAATGATCCAACACGCGCGCCACCGTCAGCCAGACATTCCAGTGAGCATGACATACTCCCAACCGCCAGGGCACATTCAAGTCAATGAAAGACATACCTCGTAAATGGTAGCTTTAAATAACATGGTGCTCACATTTATGTGCTATGAAAAATTATATAATACTAACACATTGAGTTTATACAATCCAAAGATAATGTAGATCTAAATCTTCAGCAGCTCCAAAAATAATTAAAAATGCTAATCAATTAATCTATGAACCCTTATGGCTGCGGAGCTAGACCAGCATCCAGCCAAGCATTTTTATCAGTGATGTACTCACCCAATGAATAATATGCTCGGCTGCATAGTGTGCGTTTTATATAAGACTTAAATTTTGTCTCAATTTAAGTGCCAATAAATTAAAAGTCAGCCTGTATTGTTCGACAGTCAACAAATAAATAGTCGAGTGTGTGTGTGTTAATATTCCTCGTAATACTAATACTAATAATACCAGCCTATGATTGTCCCACTGGTGGGCAAGAGCCTCTCCTCATACACAGAAGGCACGAGCATTGATCACCAAGTCAGATTGGCGGTTTTAGACTTATTAATTATATATCTATCTAGATTTCAGGTTTATAAATCGGGTATTTTACCAAAAAAATCTAAGTAGTCCGTCACATAGATTTCCAAAAAATATTGGACACGTGTTTTTTCTTTTTTCACGTAAACAAAAACTGAAGACTATACAGTGCGTCGAAAACTCGTGCGACATCACTATGTCAGTACACTTTTACTGGCGAAGTGACGTCACAAACCCCCACTCATGATCTTTGATGCGTTTTATCTTCGTTAGTTTTTATTGATTTTATAAAACAATAAATACGTACATCCAATATTTTTCGATAATCTAACTGACGGACTAATTAGATTTTTTTGGTAAAATACACTATTAATAAACCTGTAATCTAGATAGGTATATGATTAATAAGTCTAAAATCGTCCCAGTTTGGCCCAGTAGTTTTCATTTTATGATTTTTTTTATGTTTGACCACGCATAACTTTTTTCAGTGTAGTCCAATTTCGATGATTCTTTTTTAATTGATTGTGTATACCTAAAATTGAGTCCCATATAAATCTCAAGAAAATATTTCACCCCTAAGGGTAGAAAATTAAGGGTTGACTGAATTTTTTTGGTGTCACCGTTTCGTAATTAATTTGTATGATAAAAAGTAGGCACTAAAAAACGAAATTTTAACAAAAAAGACAACTGTCTTCAAAAAGCAAAAAATAACTTTCAATTCGCAAGTCGGTGGCAATACAAAACAACAAGCAAAACCAAAGCCGCCGACGTGCAAATTGAAAGTTATTTTTACTTTTTGAAGGCGGTTGTCTTTTTTTACATTCCGATTTTTATTTTCATATTTCAGAGTTGGTCCCATAGTGAAAGTGGCTAATTTTCATGAGTTCTTTCTCTGCCAGAAACATTGCCAATGAATTAAAAGTCAGCCTGTATGTACCTATACTGAAATAGCTTTTTACAATGAAAGAAGGCGGGTATAAACTTGTACTACGAGAACAATTAGTAGAAATTGAATATTGGGATCATGACACTGGGGATTTTAACTTAATACGCTCGAATAGGATTTGCATTCATAACTCTATTCCACAAGGTACGGAGGGTGTTTACTATTTCTAATTTAGATTAATGACCTGCCTAAAATCATGACGGAGTCGTGCATACTGTTCGCCGATGATATTTCATTATTAACTTCCTGTATTATCTCTCAACACGTACACGAAATTCTAAATGAAATAATCTTAAATTTACAAAATTGGATGAAAGACCACAATTTAGAAATAAACCAACATTATGCAATTCAGACCTTATCAAAAAAAAAACCCTTGACTATTAATTGTACGTTTGACGGTATCAGATTGGAATGCGTAGATACTTTTACTTTGTAGGGTCTAGACTTAGATATCCATATGACCTGGAAAGCGCACATACAAAAAATTAAATCAAAATTATCTAGTTTTATATATGCACTACGTGAGCTGAAAAAAACGACTTAAAATCTGCCCTATCCGCTTACTATGCTTATGCAATGCGTGGCTTAGGTACGGTATAATTCTTTGGGGAAATAGTGTAGATAGCAACGACCTATTTATCCTACAGAAAAAATGTATTAGGATAATGGTTTATATCAACATTGACGTAAGTTGTAGACCGTATTTTAGGGAACTAGACATTCTAACTTTGACATCAATCTTTATATTGGAAACGTGGAAATTCGTCAGACAATATCCAGTCACCGACCAACCACGACGATACGCACCGCGTTTACGGTTTGTAAACATGCTCGTTATACCACCATCTAAGCTAAAATTACACAGCACGAGTCCTCACATAACATCAATTAAAATATATAATAAAATACCAAATGATATAAAAGAGGAACAAAATGACATAATATTTAATAAACGGCTTAGAAAACTATTGGTGGATAAATGTTATTACTCACTAAATGATTTTTTTAATGACAACATCGAATTGGGATGATCGTGATTTTAATATTATTTCATTATATTATTACATTTTATTGAACTTGTAATTGAATTTAGATGGCATTATTTTTAATTTGTGACATTATTTATTTTAATAAAATTGAATTGAATTTTGAATGATTTTTTATTTTTTTTTTGTTTGTTTTTTATTGTGCTACTACTCATATTTTATTACATTGTTGTGCCCGACAGGGGGTCCATGTGAATTGTAATATTATAATTATTAAGACCTTATACACACATGTGATATGCAATAAAGATTTGAATTGAATTGAATTGAGTTTTCTGTATTTTTTTTATTCAAAACTAAAATTACAAATCAGTCTTCACAATCTTCTTCGCCAGCTTTCTGAATTCTCCCATGGCCTTCAGGACATCTTCAGAGAAAGGCTTCGACAGTTCGAAGGCTAAGAAATGCCCTCCATTATCCAGGACTGTTACGCCAACCAGGTTGGGGTACTTGAGCTTAATGATGCAAGGAGGCTGGTATGCCACCTCATATTTTGCTTGGAGTGCCCAAAATGGTACTGGGGTCGGAATTCTGTGGAGATGATTAAGATTTATTTTTTTATGAATGCAAAAATACAAAACAGTCTTTCGATTTCCCAAAATCTTAAATAGTAAATGACAATGCCAGATCCTGCCCCACCCATGTACAGAAAAGTAAATTTTCTATACTAAATTGTTTTTCTTTAGAACTTGCGGATTCCGAAATACCTACCCACAAAATACAAACTCATTTTACCTAAAATACAATTTAACCTATAATTAATGTCATTATTGTTTTTAGATTTAAACGGAAACCGCAAGTTCTACAGTCACTAAGACTAATGTTAAGTTATCAGCAATAAATAAACAGTAAGACGCTACATATTGCACATGACTTTTATTGAGTGGGGCAAAGTTCTTTAGAGTTTCTGGCATTGTCCTTTATGTAATGTTCTAATTGTTCTATAAACATGGGTAATTTGGTGATTATCAGTACAGCTTTCTTATTTGGCAAGTGTTAATGTCTTTTTTTGGCAATTTACTGTTTTATTTTGTTTGAGCTAATATAAATGTACTGCGATAATTAATCATCACACAAATAATAGTCGCCAACCGGAGGCCAAGGCTTCTCTATAATTTACAAATCAATCACTTTACCTAAGACTGATCTAGGTCCATCCCGTGATGGTTTCTGGTCGAAGACTAAAAAAATGTACAATAATATCTAAACCCCAGGATAAAAAAAAAACTTACTCATCAAGCTTCCACCCCATGATCTTGGAGTTAAAGCTTTCAGAATACAGCCTCATGGACGTGGTAATGGACCCGGTGGCCCAGTATATCATCAGGTTATCTAATAGCTGCTCCTTAGTGAAGCTGGAGTGAAGACCTCCGTCAAGCTCCAAGCGGTTCTCAAATCGCGTCCAAGTGGAGAACTTTTCGAGGATATATGCCAGAAGTCCTGCAGGCGAATCAGAGAGAGCAACGCCTGGAAACAGAAATAATACAGCATTGAAACCACTGATTTTCATATCGGACAGACGAAGGCTTCAATACATGTCTCTTTTTGCCTTTGAGTTTTAAACAAAATATTTTTTTCGTTGCTATAAAGACAACAGCTTCTTGTAAAAAAAATTGAGTTCACATAAAGATGTAGGTTTCCACGCTTTCGATAGCTCAGTGGGCAGAACTGTCTGTAGGTGTGATTGTAAACTATATACAGTGGATATTTTGAGTATATTTAGTTCCGCATACATTCTCCATAGATTGCTGGTTCAAATCCGGCACGAGGGACCATTTTTTTGGAAAATGATTGTAGTTAAAGAAAGTGAAAAACCTATTCTGACGAAATTTCAAACCACTCACCAACAGTATCAGGTTTGCTGGCTTGAATATGTAAATAACCGGTTTCCTCTAGTAGGAAAGAGTACCTCTTCTTCAAAGGATACATTCTTTCTGCCAGATGTGCTTCCACGAGCAGAGGGGGGTACAGAGAACCTATAAACTCCAGCAGTGTTCCAAGCGGAGTCCTGGCCATTGCAATGTTTGTGTGGAAGCCGAGTATCTCCTGTAAACAGAATTCTGATTGTTACATGACCTTCATTTTTGTTTATCATAACCTCAGAAAGAGATCATTGTACTCTTGAAAATTAATAACCCCAGAAATCAAAATGTTTGACAAAAGTCTTAGTACCATATTAAAATCTCTTCACAATGATGAGTACAAAAGAGAAATGCACTGAATCGAACAAAACACTATATAACGGGTCTCCCTCGCTATTATTTTTATAACAATCGCACGTTTCGTTGCATTCGCTTTCTCTGCAGCAACTGCTATCATGCATCGTGATCTTGAGTTTGTATCTGTATTACAGAAGCTTTGATATCCATGGTTTCTAACACTGTTTATCTATTTCCGAAACGGATTCGGAGAAAATTTCAACAGTAGTTTCGTTTAAACAAAATCTTCCCCTTTATAAAATTATAAGTATAAATGTATATTTGATAAAATATTTTTTTTAATAGAATTCTTAAGCCACACAATATCTTACCTTTGGGAACAGAGTAGCCATATTGCTACCAATCAGACCACCCCAGTCACCTCCCTGAATGTAGAATTTCTTGTATCCGAGTCTGTTCATCAAATTCCTCATCACTACACCAATTTGTGGGGCTCCGAGACCAGGACGCACTGCAGCCTGTGGCCAAATTACAATTAGAAATATTGAGAATCGTTGTCTATTTTTGGCATTTTATATTTATTATAAAATTATTTAAATTATTTAGCTTACGAAACATGAAACGGCAAAATATGTAGATAAACTTCATACAATTAGGCATTCTTCACGATTCATTTTATTCATAAACCTTCAGCGCAATGCTGTACGAATTCACTCGCGAATTCGAATCCTATCTCATTTCCGATTTCACTTACTTGAACTGAAAAGTATTTGGTATTCGCTTAAATAGTAACGAAATAATAGTTCGTTTCACCTATGCCAGCACTTAGTAGCGCTAGCGTAGTTTTCATCGAGTTACAGACTACCTAAAACTGTTTTCACTGCGGAATCAGAAGTGAGAACAGCAATGCTATTCTGGTACAATCTCCCTCGGTGAACACCTAGGTGAAGTGAGCTGTCATCCGATTGTAGTGCTTTGTAAATCTCTAGCATCGGGACAGATGACATCTCACTTCACCTAGATGTTCACCGAGGAAGATTGTAACAGAATAGACATACTGGAGTGAGTTCTTACAGAATAACATAGCTGATTTATATTTTCAACTGACTTCAAAAAAAGAAGGAGGTTCTCAATTCGACTCAACACAACCACTTTTTTCGATGATATCCGATTTCAATGATTCTTTTTTGAATTGATAGTGTATACCTTAAAGTTGGTACCTTAGAGTTCAAGAAAATATTCCACTCCTAAGGGCAGAAAATTAAGGGATGACTGTAATTTATGCACTAAAAAGTGACCACCTTTAAAAATAAAAAATAACTTTCTATTCGCAAGTCGGTGGCAAAAAAAAAACAACAAACAATACCAACTAACTTACATCAGAGAACCCATAGCCAGGTAGACTGGGGACGATGACTTCAATAGCGAAGTCCCTATCCTTGCTGACAGCAGTGATCAGAGGGATGGCCTCGTAGAACTCTCTGACAGAGCCTGGCCATCCGTGGAGCATGAGGAGTGGCACGACCTCTACGCCTGACGGCACCTGGAAATCAGAAGCAGAATGGGTCCTTATTGGGTCGTCTTGATGGAAGAAAATTGGACCCGTTAAATAAATACTGAACACCAGACACAGGGTACTTTGGAGTGTGATTCAATGCTGGAAACAAATTTAAAACTTGCTTGGGATTTAATAAATAATAAGAAATAATCGTACGAATATTATAAACGGGAAAGTTTGTGAGGATGTTTGTATGTTTGTTTGTCGTGTGGTGTCGCCGCGAATAGCACTACCCCATTTCTACCCATAGGTGTCGTAGAAAGCGACAGAGGGATATTGACCAGAGGATGGGCAGCAACGTCCTTCTGAGTACTATAACATCTACTGCGATCACCAACATGCATCAGCCAAGCATGGCGATTAGGCTGAACCCCTCTTGAGGGAGACCATGCCCAGCAGTGGGCGTCTTAAGGTTGATGAAGAGATGGATTTGTTATTCTTTTACGCTTAAACGTCTGAACGGAATCAGCACATATTGTATCGCATAGTATAGATAGAGAAATAGGAATTTAACCTAGCACATTCGATTATTTTTTAATCGACTTCAAAAAGGAGGAGGTTATCAATTCGAATGTTTGTATTTTTCTATTTTTTTTTTATTTTTTTTTTCGGGCAAAACTGTTTTATATAGACGGATTTAAAAAATTCTTTTTTTGTTCGAATGGGGTGTATTCCGAAATGGTCCCATATAAATTTTACCAAAATTGATTTAGCCATTTTTGAGAAAATCAACAAATAAAAAAAATACTTTGACGACGTTTTAGTTTCTTAAATCTTTGAAGGATTTACAATATCTTTTAAGTGTGTCGCCGTTTCTTAATGGATTTGGATGTTAAGGCAACACTAAAAAGCGAAAAAGAAAAAGTTAAAAAAAAAAGAAAACCGCCTTCAAAAACTAAAAAGTGATAAATAACTTTAGCACAGAACACACATTACTTTACTTTCGGAAGTCGATGGCAATACAAAACAACAAACTCAAAGCCACCGCCACTGACTTCCGAAAGTAAAGTAATGTGTGTTCTGTGCTAAAGTTATTTATCACTTTTTAGTTTTCGAAGGCGGTTTTCTTTTTTTTTTAAAAAACTTTCTTTGTGTTCTCGTTGGACAATTCAGGACTTTATAGGCTAAATTCTAAAGTATACGATTAAAAAAATTGTTTTGGTGTATTATTTCGATCTAAAATTGCACCAAAATTCTAGATCCTACATCTATCTACGTCCTTTTTTCTCAAAGATTTCTGTCTAAAATTGTTTTTTATAAAAGTTCAGGTTTTTGGTCCTAAGGTACGGAAACCTAAAAATAAATTAATGTTCAACTTACCTTTGGTGTAACCCTAATGAAGTGTACATCAAGACCTTGTATATTCGTCTTGAACTGCGGGAACTGGTTCAGGAAGTTCTCCCTCTCCTTGAACTGGTATTCATTGGCCCAGTACTTCAGCCAGCCGTCTAGTTGAGCGCTGTTGAACCCGTACTCGAAGGCCACGCCTTCTAGTGGAGGGGTGAATTGACGTGAACTTTTCAAACGTTCCTTTAGGTCTCTTATGGTCTGAAAGATTGAAGGGATTGTGGTGTAAAATGTAAAACAATAATTCCTTTTGTTCCAGTTAGTAGACATCATCCCATAAATCTTTTATGGGGTTCTGTGTTAAGTGTTATAACAAAATTCCTAGTGATATATTGCAACTAAATGAAAGAAAATTTAAAACATATATTAAAAGTACACTCTGTAAACAAGCATATTACAGTTTAGAGGATTATATCCATGATAAGAATGCTTGGAAACATGCTGGTCCGGGCTCCATAGGACAATCTACAGTCTTGACAAAATCAAACGGATTGCTAATTAAAACTACTTAATTTATACTTAGTATATACATTATATTTAATTCTTGCTTTGGGTCACACACTGGTTCATAGTTTGTTGAAATGTGGTTGTCTACTTTTACAATAATTGTAAATAATAATATGTGAACACTATGTATCTATGTATACAACTTAGCTGTCATTCTTTATCTTGTAATACTTTGTACATACTTCAATATAGTGTTTTTATGCAAGGTCCACCGTATTCACGTATAGTTATATAACTGAAAACTGTAAATGCAAAATATTGTACACATTTTTTTTTAAAAGAGTGAGTATGGAGTTTCTTGCCCATTCTTCTCCATACGAAGCTACCTTTTGGAATGGGCAACTAGAATCAACTTTATATTTTTTTATTATGACGTTCAAAAGTGCCTTTTTAATGGTCTAATTGAAATAAATGATTTGACTTTTGACTTTTGACATCCATCATCATCTTCTTGCCCTTGTCCGATGTTACTTAGGTCATCGCAATACGTTTTCTTCTTCCATTCTGTCCTGTCCACTGTCTTCATAAGCAGAGTAGTTGTATTCACTAGCAATAATTGTTATTGTTTTATTGAAAATTAACTAAATAAGAATGGGATTAGAAATTAACCTTTTAACCGCTCGGATTGTCGGATTAATTCGACAAATATTTTGGTGTCCATTACGCCAATGTCGTATATTTACAACCAAATAAGTTACGTTAAGTCTGTTTTTTTATTTTATTACGCTGTATTTTATCAAGAAGACTAGCAACCCGACCCGGCTTCGCATGGGTCTATAGCCTTCCTCGGTAAATGGACTATCCAACACAAAAATAATTTTTGAATTCGAACCAGTAGATTCTGAGATTAACGCGTTCAACAAAACAAACAAACAAACTCTTCAGCTTTATAATATTAATCAAGAAGATGTTTATAATTTAAACATATAAAAAATAAATAGTTAACTAAGTCATAATTTACAATTAAAAAACACTATAGTCTCTTAATAAAAAGTCCTAAAAATAATGTCCGAAGTTAGATGAATTACTAATATTATTCACTGTGCCGGGCGCTGGAGGCATGACAATTGATATGAAGTCGGGCGGTTGAAAAGTTAAAATTGCATGTAAAGTGTTATAGTCTGGCATTTAATATCTTGCACGCAATTAGACAATTTTAAATACTATTACTGTTGTAATTTAGTTCATTATCAGCTGCTAAAGCAAGCCTTAAAACACTTGGAGTACTAATGATTTTGTCAACCATGTTACTTACTAAGTCAGAAAAGCTGATTTTGAAAGGCTTGATACTGGTATCCTGTTTCTCTTTCAAGCTCTCTGGGCCCCACCATTCGTTGTAGTTAATATTTGGTAGCGGTGGAGGCGCTTTAAGGAACAGGAGGTGCACTGACAATAGGACGACAGCCACAATGGGCGCAATTATTAGGAGTCGCGCCATCTGAAAATTACAGGAATACTAGGTGAAATAAGTGGATATACCATCATTGCTAAGCTAATGGATGGATAAATATAATTATAATATTATTATATAACTTCATCTAGATTCACGGAGAGCGATTTTAACAGAATAGGCCAGCAGGCCAGATAGTGACGTAACGCGAGTTTTTACATTGCAATTACTAAAAATATCTACAGCTAACAATTTTAGAACAAAATTTTGCAAGGTGAAGGATTTCCAAAAATATCAACTTTTTAACACTGCGTCTCTCCCACAAATTATACGAATACGATAACGAATGTCTTGGGGGATAATTACAAAATTAGACTTAGCTTATACATACTATAACCTACAATGCGGGCAAAAGCTAGTAATATTTAAATTCAGTTGGTTATCAGCCACCTGTAATTTCTAAAATATTTGCCTAAAAAAAACTATTTTAAGACACCAATATAGTTTCGATGCGCAAGTATTCAATATTTGACTAAATTTGGTCCTTCCGTCGCTAAAAATAATGGTCCTATGGGAAACAGATGTTGTTGGTTTATCTCAAGTCCATGCTGATGACTGTGCGGATGTATTAAGTCCTGTGTGGATGTAGTTCTGCTAAGACGAACCAACATCAAGCTTTTGTATTTTTTTTGGATATTGAACGCTGATTCATTCTAAATCCTATCTAAAGATAACATTGAAGTGTTATAAATTGTTTTTTTTTTCAGATAAAATTAGCATTGCCGTCCAACGTGGCAATGCAGTCAGTCTCTTGGGCACATTCCCAGATGACGGCAATATGAAGGATTTTTTTCATGCCTTATTATATTAGTTTTTTTTTAATAGTTAAATAGGCTTTTTTATTATACGTGTAAATGAGTGTATAACTCAAACTCAAATCATTTATTTAAAATAAACCATTTACAGGCACTTTTGAATTGTCAAGGAGTCAGCCAGTCAAAAAGTTGCAGCTAGTTGCTCGTTCCAAACAGTAGGTTTCTATGGAGAAGAACGAGCAAGAAATTCCATGAACACTCTTTTAAAATCAACAGAATATTACAAATTTAGGTTACATCATTCATGTTGAATCTAGAGGTACAATGTGAGAACAATGTAACAAGTTGTGCACGTTAAAAGAGGTCTAGTGACAATGAAATTAGACAATTCAAAATAAATTTAAAATAACCGAGGTAGCTAAGAGATGACCAGTCTCAACTGACGGATATAAACATACAGACAGATATAAATAGTTGGATAGTAATATAGCACATTTGGCATATTGAATTAATTTATATTTATTTATTTATTTTCAGCCTGAATTGTCCCACTGCTGGGCAAAGGCCTCCCCTTCTCTTTTCCAACCCTCTCTGTCCAGAGCTAGTGTGGACCAATCCCTCCTGTAAGACCCAGGCGAAAATGGCGGGATGAGCGTCAAGATCATTCCGCCATTTTCGCCTGGGTCTACAACGACGTTGCTGGACGCTTTCTGGGACTAACACTGTGGTTGTTTTAGCCCATGATCCGTTCGACATGCGGTAGATGTGCCCGGCCCAGTCCCACTTCTGCTTGCCTGTTTTTTGAGTGATGTATTTAAAGAAATGGTTTAGAGATTGGAGATGTCTCGTTTTCGTAAAACTATGTACCTACATTTATTTAATAAAGTTGGTAAATAAATAGTAAAGTCCATTATCGATCGCCTTTAACAATAAAGTATCAGAGTTTGAATTAGTTTTAATTTACAATTAAGTATCCACAAAAATACATGAACGTGCTTTGAATCTCGGACAAAAACAATACGCAGACATTGCTACAAAAAATTAATGCGAAATTTTGACCATAAGACTCATGCAGGAATTAATTAGGTGACTTAAGAGTAATTAATTAGATATCTAATCGTCAGCTATTCCCTACCGGAACTCCGGTAGTGCCGCGAAGGCGTACCTTATCATGTAGTAAATAAGACTGTTATTGCTACTTTAAAAAGTGCGCTGCTCGTCGCCCCTCGTATCGTTCTGATGTTAGCCATTGTTAGCTGACTTGAAGTAGGTGGTAGGTACTTATTTGGATATTGTATTACAGACTAGATATGTCTGGGGAGCCGTGTTCGCATATACAACCCATCTAAACCTTGACCGCGACAAACGCAGCTTGACCTTGAAATTATATCGATCACCCGGTGGATATTGAGCCGATACATATCGTTTGTTAGTCTGGCGTGTATTGAATTGATAAGCTGCTTATGATAATATTTTGAACGAAATTCTTTAAGTTTTGCACTAAAACATGTAGGTATTTTTAAATATTCAGAATAAAAAAAATCCAAGACTGTCTGACAAAGACCTAAGCAAGGTGTTAACAGGAAAAAACTTTTTCAATATTTACATCCGAGCTACGCTACCGAAGTGCTATCAATTGCTTAAGTAGTACATACGTTTTATGAAACATGATAGGTAAGTTGCAAAATATAATTCTAAAAGGACCACAAAACATTAGAAATATTTTCCCTAAGGACCAATATTTTAGAGCGCCATCGCAACCCAATTGTCTTGAAAAGGTCTAATCTTAACATCAACGACAATTCAGGTAATTCACGATCATTGGAACAGTCTATTAGGTACACTTTTGAGCAAATTAATTGATGAGTCAGTGATACAGCGAAACGAGATCTACATTGAGTTCAAAAACTGTTTTCTATGAATTTTTTTTTTGTATTTTTTCCAACATTTTCCTTACACTCTACTTTAAATGTCAATTCCCTTTTGACATTGGCTGAACTATCGACATCGACATTGCTTGCTATTATATAAAAATAGAAAAGACTAGACCTCATGTATGACAGTCATACAATGATAATATTGGATTTATTTATACTCAAATTCTTTAGTAAGTGAAAAAGAAGTAAAGTTTGGGTTATAATAAATTGTGTGTACTTACATTGATAATATAAACCAAACACTGAATAATTCACCAGTAAATTGACATTATTTCTTAGAAAGACGCGACCGCTTCAAAACGAAGCGTATCTTTAACTGCAAACCTAAGCCGGCCGGCGATGACTTATTATTTATCATACGTGTGTTATCATAATCTAGGATAAGATTAAGGTAGCCAGTGCATTTATATAATTATATTTGTTAAGTTTGGATAGGTGGTTGATTAAAAAACACTGCTTATTAATGGAAAGATTACATTCCTACATTTATTTGTAGCATGAACTATTAATCACAATTTACAAAAGTCGCCGGTCGGAGGACAAGAAGGAAGCACCATTAGCACAGATAACATATTGATCTATACCCCAGTGACGTGCCATGCAACAAGTGATGTGCTTGTTTCTCAACACTCCTCCTCAAATTTAACTCTAAACAACATATTAAATTTGTCTATGAAACAAGAGCACATTTAAATAAGAAAAATAAACTTAAGTTAGGCACATACAACAAAGTACTATTTTAGTTCTTTATTTTAGACTTGCAAGATTTTTATAATGACTTATGTCTTAAAATAAAATCAAAATTTTGTGACTCTTAAAAACATCTAGTCACCTTTAAGTCCCTTAATTAAATAAAATAGAAATTAACTCATGAATTGGTTAACAATGTTCACAAACTTTTCTTTACACAGACTTTTAGTTAAGAAATCAGCTAAATTGTTATTCGAATTGACATATTCTATTGAAATGATGCTTCTTTCCACAAGGTCTTTCAGGAAATGGGCACGAATATCTATGTGTTTAGTTCGTTTTGAATTTTCGTAACTTTTGGACATAGAGATGGCACCTATATTATCAATAAGTAATAGAGCTTTACAGTTGTTGTTAAAATGATTGCTTAGGCCCTTAAGGTTAACCAACTCTTGTGCGGTGGCGGCAGCGGCTATGTATTCGGATTCTGCTGTCGACAAAGCAACACATGACTGTTTCTTCGAGAACCAGGCTATGGGATTTACTCCATGTAGGATTATGCCTCCACTTACGCTCTTTCTGTCACTTCTATCACCAGCCCAGTCTGAATCTGAGTATCCATATAAGTTTGTATCTTCCATTTTTCTAAAAACAAGCCCTTTGTTCTTAGTCTCCTTAAGATAGCGCAGAACTCTTTTTCCAGCCTTCCATAGACTCTCATTTGGCTTATCCAGATATCTACTGAGATATGATACAACAAATGTCAAATCCGGTCGTGATGTTACTGTCAGGTATATTAAACATCCTATTAATTCGCGGTAAGGCACATCCAGTATTTCATCATCTTCATTAACTTGTATATTATATTGTATTTCCATTGGTGTCTTTATTCCTTTGCAGTCAATCATATTAAATCTTTTAAGTATCTTTTCTATCATGGCTTCTTGTTTTATTATCAAGGTGTTGTTAGTTCGTTCAATTTCCATGCCAAGAAATTTTCTTACTTCGCCTAAATATTTTGCATTAAATTCAGTCTTCAGTGCATTTATGGTATCTTGTCCATTTCCAATTATTAAAATATCGTCCACATAAATTAGCATCCATGTGTCAGTTTTGTAGTACATACAGTAGTCATATTCTGATCGCTGAAATCCATTTTTCTTAGCAAAATTGTCTATTGTCTCATTCCAACACTTTGGTGATTCAGTCAATCCATACAATGCTCTTCTTAGTTTTAACACTGTATTTGCATACTTCGATTTTAATCCTTGAGGAACTTTAATGTATACATCTGTCTTTAGTTTTCCGTTCAAAAATGCTGTAGGTATATCAAGTTGAGTAATCATTAAGTCTTCTTGGATTGCTTTTGAAAGGAACATTCTCACTGTAGAGTGTCTTGCAACAGGTGCATAATTGTTATCAAAAATATCTCCTTTCTGCTGTTGGAATCCTCTCACCACTAGCCTTGCCTTTTTGGTTCCTTCATCTTTTTCTTTAAAAATCCATTTGGTATCAATTGCTTTCTTTCCTTTAGGTAAGTCTTTTTCTTCCCAGGTATCTAGCTTTTCAAGTGCTTGTAACTCTTTATTGATAGCATCTTTCCATTCTGTATGACTTATTGCCTCCTCATAGGAGTTAGGTGTATTTGCGCTCAGGCAAATAACTATATTTGTCTCATACTCATCAAGATGCGCAGGTGGTTTTACTATTCTTCCTGATCTTGTAGTTTTCTCTTCTCTTGTTGCGTCTTCATTCAAATTTTCCTCATTAGTTACATGTTCATTTCCTTTTCCTTGCACATGGTTAGTTTCTTGTTTTTCTTCTTGTCTCATCTCTATTTTATCTTCTTGATTTTCTTCTTCCTCTTGAATATATCTTCTTTCCTTGTTTTCTTCATTTTTATATACTGTATCACTTTCATCGAATCTCACATCTCTTGATATTATTATTGAATTTTCTTCTGGATTCCACAATCTGTATCCTACTGTATTATAGCCAACCATTCTTGTCTCTTTTCCTCTTTTATCCAGTTTGTCTACTTTAGGTATAATAGTGGCCCACGCCTTTGCCCCAAAAACTCTCAGTCTTGATAGGTCACAGGTTCCATTTTTCATAAAACAGGGTGTTTTATAATTTATTGCTGAAGAAGGTGACCTATTCAGCTGATAGGCAGCACATTGAATAGCTTCACACCATAAAGTTTTTGGCAAATTAGTCTCTGCAAATAGAGTTCTTACCTTATCACACAAGCTACGATTTAATCTTTCCGCGACTCCGTTGGACTGTTTTGTGTAGGGTAAGGTATATTCTACACTTATTCCTTTTTTCTTACAAAAATCTTTTAATTTGTTGGCCGTATATTCCCCGCCATTGTCACACCTGATTCGCTGAACTGTACTACCAGTTTCATTTTTTAACCTTCTTATATAGTCAATCAATTTTTCTGTTGCTTCAGATTTGTTTACTAAAGAGAACACCACACAGAAATGGGAATAATCATCTAATACTGTCATGAAATATTTCTCACCATTTAGTCCACACTGTTTGACAGGTCCCGCTATGTCTGTGTGCAACATTTCTGCTACTCTCTTGGATCTTGGTCTTGGTATCTGCTTAAATGGTCCTCTGGTCGCCTTTCCCTCCATACATGGACTGCAAGCTTTATTACTTATTGGTAAGTGCATAATACCTAAACATTTTCTATTTAAATGGCCCAGACGTTTGTGCCAAAGAGCATCATCACATTGGTTTTTACCTGTACTAATATTACACACTTCATGACATACATTAGCATTTAATTTGTACAATTTTCCTTCAGAATTACCAGTAATAAATGTATTATTTCCTGTAATAATAACCTTATATTTATCAAATTTTACATCAAATCCGGCCTCAGTTATCTTTTTGACTGAAAGTAAGTTGTAAGTTATGTTTTCTACAATTAAAGCAGCAACATTTATTTTTAAGTTTTGATATTTTATTTTTAAATTACCTTTTTTATTAGCATGTATATACTGGCCGTTTGCTACTAATATTTTTACACTTTTATCTAGTATTTGAATGTCTGTCATGTATTTTTCAAATTGTTCACTTACAAGATGTTGTGTGCATCCTGAGTCCACAATAAAGGTGATATCATAGTCTTTGTCCACACTTTTAGCACTTAAAACGCTTTCACTGGCTATAAAACCGATCTCCGATTCACTCACTAATGAAGTAGCACTCTGTCCCGAGAAGCCTCGGCCTCGGGATACTCGTCCCTGAAATCTGCCTCTTCCTCTGCGATTTTGACCATAACCTCGACCTTGACCTTGGCTCCGTCCTCCTCTGAATTTACCTTGTTCCTTATTACCAGTACTACACTCATAAGACTTGTGCCCTGGTTTCCCGCATGTGTAACAGGATATCACAAATGCGTTCTCCTGGTTCACTGTATCGGTGCTGATCTTAGTTTCGGCATCTAACAGCCTGGCCTTGACAAAATCAAAACTCAACTTCTTTTCTGAGGCCATTGTTTCTATTGATGTAATAACGGGGTCATATTCTTTCGGCAGTGATGATAGTAAGTAGCAAATTTGGTCTTCTTCATCTACTTTAACGTCGATGGCCTCCAAGTCGCTGATTATTGAGCTGAACTTTATTAAATATTGTTGCAGCGGCTCATTGCATTTTAAAGAGATTAATTTCCGTTTTAGGTGAAATCTATTAAAAACACTCTTTCTTTCAAATATATTTTCGAGCAGGCCCATCATTTCTTTAGCAGTTCTGCCATTCTTTATTATCTCTATATATTTATCGGACACGCTTTGTGCTATAAGCGACTTCGCTTTAGCATCGTCTTTCTTGGACTTATCTGCTGTAATTTCGGCTTCCCATAACACGTATTCTACTTGCTTTTCTTGCAAAATTAATTTCAATCGGAATTTCCATGTACTAAAATTCGATTTCTCATCTAAACACGGCAAATTAGACACCGCAGCGCCGGCCATTTT
This sequence comes from Charanyca ferruginea, assembly GCA_947361185.1. Taxonomy (NCBI): domain Eukaryota; kingdom Metazoa; phylum Arthropoda; class Insecta; order Lepidoptera; family Noctuidae; genus Charanyca; species Charanyca ferruginea. The sequence continues at coordinate 18,750,423 of OX376079.1, read as the reverse complement.
ACTTCACTTTTATTAGACGTGGATCGCAACCCAATTTTATCTTCACAATCAACCACGCTCTGCTACCATGTTAAGTTTGGATAGGTGGTTGATTAAAAAACACTGCTTATTAATGGAAAGATTACATTCCTACATTTATTTGTAGCATGAACTATTAATCACAATTTACAAAAGTCGCCGGTCGGAGGACAAGAAGGAAGCACCATTAGCACAGATAACATATTGATCTATACCCCAGTGACGTGCCATGCAACAAGTGATGTGCTTGTTTCTCAACAATATTTATCAATTGTAACAACGGTCACTGGGTTAAATAAGAAAAATATTAGGTACGACTTTATATTGTAATTGTATCTCTCCCGTAAGTGTCATGTACAATACGGTCAACGTAACTTGGCGCGTCTGAAGTTAGCTGTTTGGCTGCGCAATGGAACTTTTAGGAACGAAATTGTCTACTGCGCAGCTAATCGGCTAACTTCAGACGCGCCAAGTTACGTTGACCGTACTGTAGTTGTGGTTTTAGGGTAAGAAAAGGACCACCTTTGGGATTCTCATATTAAACAAATACTTAAATAAAGCAAAAGAGGATCATTATGATTTCTTCGAAATCTCTCTCTCTTATTCTGATGTCCATTTAATTATGGCTTTTTGACCTACGTCGACCATTTGGAGCGCAGTGTAATGTTTCTTATGTAGTCTGTTAAATCTGTTTTTGCTAAGAGGCAGTATGCGAGGCAATCTTCTTATTTATACAACCTAATTAATAAAGAACTGAACATTTATACTCTGAAATACCGTGACTGTAAATTAGTTATGATTGAATGTCTTATGACTAAAAATTACGAAGACATTGAGGCCATGTTAACATCACTTTCATAATTAGTCTAGTAATTAACAGGACATCAGACGAAATCGTTAGTGGAAGAAGCTGTTGCTGGCTTACTCCGATCCCAAGACATTGTCGCAGGGTTAACCTAATACCTCCTAATACGCAGGCTTAAACAAATTTACTCATTCACAATGTACACTCACACTATCATACACACTCACTCAACACACCCCTCACACTATTACATACACTCATGCACAGACACACTCAAAACCCACTCGCATAGATCACACCAGTGCGCTCTTTTTGTATTTTCTTTTCTTTATTTTTATTGTCAATTGCATACTCTGTGTATTGTTAAGTGGAAGAGCGGAGTCACCTAACACAATAAACTCCACATCACGCATGTTAAAATTTTATGTAATTGAAATAAACATTTTTATTTATTTATTTATTATTATTATTATTGTTTATAAGTTTAACATTAAGTATGCTGCGCTCCATCGCACGTTGGCATACCTTGAGTTTGGACTTTTGCATGTTCTTCAAAGACCAAATCTGTGCACCCGGCTATTCTCCCAATTTATTTGGGGTCAGCTCTCTTAATACATATACTTCTGTTAAAAAAAGCAAATGATGACAAATAAGCAGCACTGCGATATCGTTTTTAATCCTCCTTGCGTATGTGAGCACAGCCGGCACGCGACCAGACGGCGCTTGCACTCCGACGCGGTCGGGCGTGCTCGAGATAAGAGCTGATTGATTTTTATTAGACCAATAGTGAGCTTAAGTGTTATTTTATTAGATTTGTTTAGGGAGGTGGTGAAATCAGTGTGATGTTTAGTAGATATCAAAATAGTTTTTTAGGATTAGGGGAGATATTTACACACACTCTCTGGACCATCACTTTGTTGACTGTCTGTAGCGACATCTATCGCACATGAAGCATACTACAACCGACGTTTCCTAGATCGCGCAAGCAGAGTTATCCGCGACGTTAGGATATATACAAAATCCCGACAACAACCGTCGGGCAGTAGCCCACCAGACACAACACCCGTCTGGTCGGAGGATCCTCCTTTTCTACGGAGGATGAGGAACTTTACTCTCTGTTCCTCATACCTCTAAATGTCCAACAATATGGACACTTAAATAGTTTTATTTACGATGAACGAAAACGAATATAAACGATATGTACAATTTCTTTTAATCCCAATTAAAATTACAAATCAGTCTTCACGTTCTTCTTCGTCAGCTTTCTGAATTCTCCCATGGCCTTCAGGACATCTTCAGAGAAAGGCTTCGGCAGTTCGAAGGCTAAGAAATGCCCTCCATCATCCAGGGCTGTCGTGCCTATCAGGTTGGGGTACTTGAGCTTTATGATGCAAGGAGGCTGGTATCCCAACTCGTATTTTGCTTGGAGCCCCCAAAATGGTACTGGGGTCGGAATTCTGTGGAGATGTTTAAGATTGAATATAAAACAGTGTTTTTGTACCCAAAACCCTAAAACGTTATACAACGTCAATAAAAAGAACTGCCATAAACATGGGTGATACGCCGATTATCATGCAGATTTCTTATTTCGTTGTGTTTTGTTCTTATATTGTGTTTTTTGTTTGTGCTACTCAACGTACTGCGTTAAATAATAAACCCCATAAAGTATTGAAATAGCTTTGCAATTAATTATTATTTCGGCTAATACTGTGCTAGGCCCATCCCGTGATGGTTTCTGGTACTCTTACTAAAAAAGTATCCAGACCCCAGAAGTATTCGTGCAAACTAATTCAATTTTTCAACCAAACAAAAAAATAATATCTTACTCGTCAAGTTTCCATCCCATAATCTTGGAGTTGAAGTTCTCAGAATACAGCCTCATGGACGTAGTAATAGACCCGGTGGCCCAGTACATCATCAGGTTATCTATCAGCTGATCCTTAGTAAAGCGGAAGGCAAGACCTCCGTCTTGTTCCGAGCGGTGCTCAAATCGCGTCCAAGTGGAAAACTTTTCGAGGATGTATGCCAGAAGACCAGCTGGCGAATCAGAGAGAGCAACGCCTGGAAACAGAAACAATACAGCATTGAAATCACTGCTTTTCATATTTCCATATGACGAGGGCTTAAAAAATATAAGTTTATTTTTGCCTATGAGTTCTAAACAAAATAAGTTCGGTTTTAGTCGCTACATAAGTCAATAACTGTCCTGTTGGCGACCACCTAACGTGCTATACCGTGTACTGAAAATAAAAAGAGGCGTTGTGAGCTTATGGTGAATGTCTCGTACAGTTACGAAACGGAAATTGAGTTTACATGAAAATGCAGGAAATTTCCTCGCTGTTACACGTCTTCAATAGCTCAATTGGCAGTCGACGGTAGATGTAATAGTAAACTCAATATATTCAAGTCCATGTACATACTCCATAAGTCGTTGGTTGAAATTCGACTCGAAGGACCATTTTTGTTCATGCTTAGAAAATGATTTTAGTCCAGGAAACCGAACTGCAAACAACTCACCGACAGTATCAGGTTTGCTGGCTTGTATATGCATATAGCCGGTTTCCTCTAGTAGGAAGGAGTACCTCTTCTTCATAGGATACATTCTGTCTGCCAGGTGTGCTTCCACGAGCAGTGGGGGGTACAGAGAGCCGATAAAGTCTAGCAGTGTTCCAAGCGGAGTCATAGTCGTTACCATGTTTGTGTGGAAGCCGAGGATCTCCTGTAAACAGATTTCTTCTTGATACATAACTTTCATTTTTGTTTGTCATAACCCCAAAAAGAGATACTCTTGAAAATCAAATCCCACAAGAATATCGGGATGATGCATAAATTATGTACGCATAATTCGACAAAATATTTTAATAATGTTTTTGTTTTAGTAAAAGATCTTTACAAGATGAGTCAAACCATAAAACTAAAAAGGGTACCTTTTAGATATATGGTAAGGAAAACTAAGCTTGTACTTGGTTTCAAATACGATTTCTTTATAGTTTGAAGTTCTTACAGTAACTCCTCGTGTACATTAGCGAAATGCAATGAATGAAATCGCTCGTTTCGTTGCAAGTGGTGTCCTAAGTAAGTTTTTATAGAATACTATCTTTTTCCAGCAAATTCATCCGTGTGGAAGTTAATTATATCATAAAACATTGCCTACAGCAGCATTCGCAGTAGCTTCATTAACCCTGTTAATGAAGTTACTTATTAGTGAAACTAAAAAAATCAGACCAGTAATTCTGTTACTAACTCTTCAACTTTATATTATTATATGTGAAAATAGATATACTCATTATTGTACAAGTAGTAATAGAAGTGTTAAGCCGCACAATATCTTACCTTTTGGAACAGAGTGGCCATATTGCTGCCAATTATACTGCCCCAATCGCCTCCCTGAATGTAGAATTTCTTGTATCCGAGTCTGTTCATCAAGTTTCTCATCACCACACCAATTTGTGGGGCTCCGAGTCCGGGACGTACTGCAGCCTGTGAACAAATTACAATTAGAATTAGTGTGAAATTGAATAATTATTCATGATATTCTTTTGAAGTGTTAAAATTGAACTTTGATTTTTAATTATTTAGCTTACGAAACATGAAACGACAAAATATGTAGACAATAAGCTTAGGTTTCCCCACGATAGTTTCCTTAACCAATGTCAGTGATGTCCAAGATTAGCTTAAAAAGTACCTAATTATGAAATAGATAAAATTACATTGGCACTTGACCGTGCCCGGTTGCTCGTGCATAAAGGCGAATCCATATTTGATCATTTTGCCCGATCTGATCATCGTATCCGTATCGCCCATGCGTAGTATGATGCCTGTCTGGACTGGTGATGACCCGCGATCATGGTACGCAGTCTTGACCCACCACTCTGATACACACTCGATACGGCCCGTTCCATTTCGAGTCGATTTTTGTCCGATCATCAAAGGAGATACGGATACGGCACGGTTTGCCGATATTTTTTCTTGATGATACAGTAGGTACATTCTGTAAAATTCAAACAACAACTCGCATGTCACATCGCTATTCACTCTCACTTCGCATAAGGTTCAAAATGACCTTGATATATTTGACACTTTGAATCGGGTTCGAGTGCAAAGTGAGCGTCGAAGTGACGGGTAAATTACCTTTCAGAATGCCACTTCTTACGTCATCTCATACTTCGTCTGTCTGTCTACTGTCAATTTAGTTCAACTCGCTGACACGCTTGCAAGGGCGGCGCCGGTATAAATTCGAATTATCAACCGAGTTTTTAGAATGCCAATCAAGAAACTCACAGCGGATTCAGATCCGAAGTTTAGAATGAGGTCTTACAGAATCACACCCCTGGTACGAAATTGAGTAAAATAAAGCCGTAAATAACTAGATACGAAGCTTGATACAGTACAATGAACGGTGATACGGATACAGCAATCATGTCGTGACAGCTCAGTGGTTATGGCAGGCGGGTGCCATAACTACTGAGTCGTCACGACATCACACGATAGTCAACAATAATAACAAGGTAACTTACATCAGAGAACCCATAGCCAGGTAGACTAGGGACGATGACTTCAATAGCGAAGTCCCTATCTTTGCTAACAGCAGTGATGAGGGGGATGGCCTCGTAGAACTCTCTGACGGAGCCTGGCCATCCGTGGAGCATGAGGAGTGGCACGACCTCTACTCCTGATGGCACCTGGAAATTAGAAGCAGAATGGGTCCTTGTTGGGTCGTCTTGATACAAGAATATTGGACCCGTTAAATTAATACTGATCACTACGACACAGGGCACTCTAGTGTAGGATTCAGTACTGATAACAAATACAAAACTTCATCATCATCATCAGCTGAAAAACGTCTACTGTTGAACATAGGCCTCCCTCCGCCATGGAACACCACAACGAATGGCAACTTGCCGCTTGCATTTACCCGTGACCTTGACGATGTCGTCGGTCCATCTGGTGAGAGGCCTACCAACGCTGTGTGTTTCGGTTCGTGGTCGCTACTCGAGAACCTTTTATCCCCATCGGTAATCGGTTCTTCGTGTGATGTGGCCTGCCCATTGCTACAACGCAAAACTTGATTGGGGTTAAATAAATAATTACAAATAATCGAACGAATATTATAAACGCGAAAGTGTATGAGGATGAATGGATGTTTGTTGCTCTTTCACGTTTAAACGTCTGAACGAAATCAGCACACATTTGACACATAGTCTGTATAGATAGAGAGATATGAATTTAGCCTGGCACATTAGATAATCTTTATCGGGTTTTTGTCTTCTTGTGAAACAATTTAGAACTATACACAGGCTTAATTCTAAAGTGATCATGCTAATCTTTAGACGTCACTGCTGGGCATAGGTCTCTCATTGGGAATTATAATTATACGATTAAAAAAGATTAAGTCTTTACCTTCACTATGCGTTTGTTATTAAGATCATTCTAACGTCCTACGTCCCGTTTCTTATATTTCGAACAAAATTATTTGTACAAGTTCTGTTTTTTGGTCCTAAGGTACGAAACCCTTAAAATAAATAACTGTTCAACTAACCTTTGGTGTAACCCTAATGAAGTGTATATCTAGACCTTGAACATTCGTCTTGAACTGCGGGAACTGGTTCAGGAAGTTTTCTCTTTCCTTGAACTGGTATTCATTAGCCCAGTACTTCAACCAGCCATCTAGTTGTGCGCTGTTGAACCCGTACTCGAAGGCCACGCCTTCTAGCGCAGGGGTGAACTGACGCGATCTTTTTAGACGTTCCTTTAGGTCTCTTATGGTCTGAAAGATTGAAGGAATTGAGGTGTAATGTAAAACAATATTTCCTTATGTTCCAGTTAGTAGAAATCATTCATCATCATCTTCGTGCCATGTTAGTTAGGGTCGGCGCAACACGTTTTCTTGTTCCATTACGTCCTGTTCAATGTCATGATTTCACTGACTCGCTTAAGGAGTACGAAAGGGGGACGAAATTCTGGTTTATAGGTATAAACCACTGAAATATTCAATCCAAATTTCGTTTCTAACTATGTCTATAAACCAAAATGCAATTGTGATTGATTAATTGATGATGTACTAAAAATCAATGGATTAGAATTAACAATTCCTTACAAGGTGTTTTTCCCTAGAATTTAATATTTTACACGCAATTATGCAATTTTAAACACTATTACTGTCGTAATTTAGTTAATTATCAGCTGCTGTAGCATTTTGTCTTAAAATACTTTCAGTAATATTTTTTTTCAACCATGTTACTTACTAAGTCAGAAAAGCTAATTTTGAAAGGCTTGATACTGGTATCCTGTTTCTCTTTCAAGGTCTCTGGGCCCCACCATTCGTTGTAGTCAATATCTGGTAGCGGTGGAGAAGCTTTAAGGAACAGGAGGTACACTGACAATAGGACAACAGTCACAATGGGCGTAATAATTAGCAGTCGCACCATCTGAAAATTATGGAAATACTAAGTGGCTTCATCGTTTAACTTTAGTACGGCTATTCCATAAAAATCTCCGTTGCGGTGAGTTTGAGTCCCAGTAACTGGGTGGTCGATGTAAGATAGGCAGTCATTCCATGAAAAACACTGGTATTAAGCTGCATCTGGTCAACTGATGTTTGCTATCACTTCACTTAAATTCAACTAGGCAGATATTTTACAGAATAGATCGGCTGGTGGAATTACAGCTCGCCATAGGAAGATTTTAACAGAAAAGACCGATCAGGTTTAGGTCAGATCGTTACCTAACGCATGTATATCCCTTGTAATTATTAAAAATATCTACTGCTAACAATTTTAGTACAAAAGTACAAGTTAAAGGATTTCCAAAAATATCAACTTTTTAACTCCGCCTCCTCTCCCGCAAACTATAAGAACGACTGTCTTGGAGGATATTTCCAAAATTAAACTAAAATCATAATCCTCTTTTTGTTCTGGCTGTTGTCGGATAAAACACTAGAGCAATTCAAACTATCCATCCTTATCCTTACTAATATTATAAGTGTGAAAGTAACTCTGTCTGTAACGTTTTTACGACAAAACGGCTAAACCGATATTGATGAAGTTGGGCTTAAAGATAACTTAAACCCTGGGGAAGGACATACTTTTCAATCCGCGACTTCACCTGCATCCGCGATAACCTACATTCACATGCACAAAGGCTCGGGCAAAAGCTAGTACTCGTATTATCTGTATAAATTCAGTTGGTTATCAGCCACCTGAAGTTTCTTTAATATTTGCTTTAAAAAAAATTACTTTTAGGTAAACTATTTGAATACACCAACAATATAGTTTCCCTATTCCTTGTTCTCTGTTTGACTAAATTTGGTCCTTCCGTCGGTAAAAATAATGGTCCTATGGGAAACAGATGGTATTGATTTGTCTCAAGTCCATGGTGATGACTGTGTGCGTGTATCTTCAATTTTTCGAAGTTTTTGGATATTTTACGCTCATTGATTTTAAACCGATTCTAAGGTTATCATTGAACTGTCATTGCTGGATAGTACTGTAGCACATTTTGTATATTGAATTAGTTTGACTTAATCGTCCCATCGCCGTGTGTCGTGTTCATGTTTTCAAAAAAGTCGGTAAATAAATGCTAAAGTACATTATCGATTGCCTTTAAAAATAAAGTACAGACACTTATTTCACTCTTAAGTTGGAGGTCATACCACACCAAGGTCGGCCAGTGTTTTGGCTATAGTTTGAAATAGTTTCAATTAAGTATCCACAAAAACACAGGAACTTGCTTTGAATTTCGGACAAAAACCATACGCAGAAAAAATAACTGCGAAATATTGACTTTAAGACTCATTCAGGAATGAATTATGTGACTTAAGTCACATGGGTATCTAGCCATCTATTCCATACCTACCTAAACTCCGGTCGTGCCGCGACGGTGTACCAGTGTACCTTATCACTTAGGTACCTAGTAAATAAGACCTTTAGTACTATTTTAAAAAATGCGTGGGTCGTCGCCTCCCTTGTCGTCCTGATGTTAACTGACTCGAAATAGGTACTTATTTAGATATTGTCTTAGTCTAATTATGTTTGGGGAGCGGTCTGCGCATTATGCAACCCATTGTAACCTTGACCATGGCAAGCGTAGCCTTGAAATTATAAACCTTGACTTTGAAATTATATCGATTACCTAGTTTGGTAATCTATCTATCTATTGAATAAATTGATAATATTTATCCTTGTGATAATATTATGAACTACCTAAATTCTTTTAGTTATGAAACACATAATCTAAAAGGACCAGAAAACATTAGAAATAGTTTCGTTAAGGACCAGTATTTTCGAGCGTCACGTCAACCGAATGGTCTTGATAAGGATGTCTCTTAGCAACGGCATTTTACGTAATTCACAATCATTGAATCAGTCTATTAGGTAGGAGGGAGTAGGCCGGTAGTATTATTTTGAGCAAATTAATTGATGAGTCCAATATTACACAGTTAAATGAGATCTATATTGAGTTCAACAACTGTTTACTGTATCATTTGTATTTTTTTCCCCATTTTCCTTACACACTACTTCCAATTTTATTTTACTTTTGAAATTGGCAGAATTATCAACATCTTCATTGCTTGCTATTATATAAAAATAGAATAGACTAGACCTCATGCATGACAGTCACACAATGAGAATATTGTATTTATCTAATCTCAAATTCTTCAGTAAGTGAAGAAGAAGCAAAGATTGCGTTAAAATATACTGTTTGTACTTACATTGATAATATAATTATAATGTAAACCAAGCACTGGATAAATCACTACTAAATTGACATCTAAGAAATTATTTCTTACAATCTTAGAACGACGCGACCGCTTCAAAACGAAGCGTATCTTTTACTGTAAACCTAAGCCGGCCGGCGATTACTTATCATTTATCATTACGTACGTTATCATAAATAAGGATAAGATTAAGATAGCCGGGGCATTTATATAATTATATTTATCAATAGCAACGGTCACTAGGTTGAAAAAGTAAAATATTAGGTACACGATTTTATTTTGTAACTAGTTGCTGCCCGCGACTTCGTTCCCGGTGTTTACTTGCGAGAGTCATTAGACCTCCTTAATCCGGCCCTGTCGCAAAATCCGTTTTAGTGGACGTCTACTAACTATAAACTACCTCCCTGCCAAATTTCATCTTTATACGTCAAGCGGTTTTCGATATTTCGTGATGAGTGAGTGAGTGGCCTTTCGCTTTTATATATTTAGATTAGATAGATGATATCTCTCTCGTAAGTGTCTTATAATTGTGTTTCCAGGGTAAGAACAGCACCTATTTAACAAATAAATGAAACAAGGAGGATAATTATGATTTCTCTGATTTGTCTCTCTCTGATTCCTATGTCTATTTAATTATGAAAGAGACTGAGCCAAATATTCCTCCGCTTCTTGTTGCAATAAGAGGACGACATATTCGTGTAACATATTATCTAAGGTCTAAAATAGTATATCCCCACTAGCAAAATCAATACCTACTTAAAACGATCTCAAGAATACTTTGATTTATCTTTATAAGAAACTTGTTACATGCTACAAAGCTAAATTTGGGCGCAGTTATAGGAGCGTTTATTTCTATAACTGTCTCATAAACAACTTATAAAATGCTACTAAGCCCTATAATATACTTGACGAAGCGCAATAGTTTCTATAATCGTATGAGACTACACAATTACAAGTACAAACGCTCTTGTTTGTATCTGACACAAGTATCTTACTAAAGCAAACTTGTTCACAATGCACTAGTAATGTACTCAGTTATTAGTTATAAGTATACTTAAATAGAGGTTATCTTTGTTAATGCTGGTTTTGTCACAAAAATATTTTGTGGTAAATACTAAATAAACGTTATTATCTATTACTATTATTTAGTAATATTGTGGAACAATGATCACTAATATATATTGTAAATATAGTGTATGAATTCGTTTATTAAGTCATTTTTACTGTAAATATGTAGCGCAATTTAGTTAATGTCCCCTTCGATAAATAGCTCATTTGTATATTGTTGTAAAAAAACTATTCCATCAATTCTTATGAACAGTCGCCATATTTTGAAATTGCTCTTCTTTAAGTACTTTATAGAACCATTGTAGGTAAATTAGTACTTGTAGCAGTTTCAGTCCAAGTAACCCGCTTCCATTTTAAAACAAATTAGGGTTCCCTTGAAATCTTGAAGAACCTAACTTCATTAATTCTTTATACTTACCTATATGTAACCTTGCTGTAATCACAATTCTTTTTCAATCGTTTCTAATTGCTTAAATTCATGTTCAACTTATTTTCTCAACCCGAAGGGTAACAAGTGAATCAAACAAAATGGCTGACATTTACTAATAAAGTGATTGATTTAGTAGCTTCAAATCAAATCTAACAGTACTAAATAATGATGTCGCTGTCTGTACAAGGCGGACTTAATGTCTTAGAGGCATTCTCTACCAGTCAACCATGGGTGGTGAAGAGATAACATGGCAGATGCATAACAAAAAGTAATAATTAAAAAGTTAAAAGATAACTTACACATAAATAAACATATTTTTGTGTGTTCGTGGGGTGATCTTAGATAGTGTGTACGGAGAGAAATGATAGATGGTGTTTTATTTTTGGATACGTCTTTACTTTATGTTAACTGTTACAATGTTAGGTTACGGGCGCAGGTATAGCGGAAGGCGGTCTCGGGCGAACTGGGGTCCCGCGGGCCAATGTTGCAAGCGACCATTTTTTTACTGCCGTGTTTGATGAGAAAAATTGCCGTGTTTTCTAGGAAAAGCTATCTTCGGCTGCCGTAGCAAATAAATTAAATAAAATATGTTTATTATACAATAAAATTGTAATGAATTTTTATTACAAAAAAATCAACAAAACATTAATAATCTTATTTACCTAAATAAGTTGCTGATACTTTCCAAGTAATCATTTTCTTTATTATTAAGTTCGAATTTTTTTCATCTTGTATTTGCCATAATTTCTTGTCAGAAATTATGGCCATGGACAAAAGAATGTGTCTCTTTTGTCAATAATAATCCGTTTATTGTGCCCTGTATATATATTGTACTCTTTGATTGTGCCTAGTCATGAAACAACAAACGAGAATTTCCGTGTCAAAGATAGGCATTGTTGCTTTTTTGCATTTTCTGTCTGGAACCTAACCAAAATACGACCTCTCAAAATTGCCGTAGATTTTGCTACGGTAATAGATTTGCTGCCGTAGGCCGTAGATTTCTTTTTAATTATGTCAAATTACCGTAGAACACGGCAATTGCCGTAGCAATGGCAACGCTGCCGCGAGCACTACGCGTGCGAATGAATATAAAACTGATGCGTCAGCGCCCCTACAATATTATGGAATATCATATACCTATATAAATATATTATACATACCCATCCTGAGAAAGAATGAGATTTTTCGTTGTTTTCAGAATTACCCAATCGGCAAGTCGCTTAATTTCACCAGTGCTTTACTGTACAATTTTCCGTGTATAGTGTGATGCTGTTCACCTCAAACTCATTTCACTTTCATCTAAGGAGATTTCTACTGAATAGTGTGGTTGTCAATGTTGAACAGGTCTTTCCTGGAGTTTATTAATGACGGGCTTGTCAGATCGTGGCAGCACCAAGGTCATTGACCATTTTATAAAATCCTAAGTGGTTCGACCATCATTGTTTCCATTAGTGATCATATGCAATTAGTAACAAGACGTATTGTAACTTCTCTACGTAACGCTACAAAATTAACTTTGTGTCAAGTGATATTCATTATTTTTTAATTTATTTACTTAATCATTTTTTTTTTCTCTTTATTAAAATTAGGGACTTTTGTATGACAATACATGGCAGCCCCATCGTACCTTTTCACAAGACTACAACAGGGTAAAACAAACTAAGTATCTAATAAACTAAGTAGATATAAAACGTAAACTAACAAATCTAAACAATCTTTTAGCGGCATCTGACATTGGATTTGACAAAATTTCGTGAAACAATCCTAAATTATTTTTAGTTAACTATCTCATCTATTAAGATTTCTCTATCAGCTTGAAACTGCACACATTCCGTCAACAAATGTACGACATCTTCCACAGTTCCACATACCTCGCAGTTCACACACAATAATTTATTGTATTCCACAATTTACATAGTTAGGTAATAAGTAAACATTTGTAAAAGGAACAATCATCATCATCATCAGTCAACGTTTTGACGCCCACTGCTGGGCATAGATCTCCTTCAAGGGGAGGTTCAGCCGTAATCGCCATACTTGGCCGTTTCATGTTGGCGATCGTAGTAGGTATTATGGTGGGTACTCAGAAGGACGCTGCTGCCATTCTCTGGTCAATATCCTTCTGTTATTTTCTACGACACCGACAGGTAGAAATACAACACGCTATGTCGTGCCGGCAAAGTAAATAAATAATCTAAGGTCCTACTTTTATTTAAAAACTTAAAAAATAAAGAAAACCGCCTTCAAAAAAAAATCTTAAAAGTGATAAATAACTTCAGCACAGAACACACATGACTTTAGTTTCGAAAGACGGAGGCTTTGTTCTGTTTGTTGTTTTGTATTGCCACCGAAAAAAAAAGTTATGAACACCCAAATCCATTTAGGAACGGCAACACAGTTAAAACAGAGATTGAAAGTCTTCCAAAGATGGAAAGATGGAAGAAACGAAAACGTCTTCTCGGTTTTTGTTGTATTTTTCAAAAAGCGCTGAATAAATTTCTGCTAGTTGTATACTTAAACCTTCTCCAGAATGTAAGAAAGAGTTCTGAAAACCGCATCAAAATCGGTTCAGCCAAACGGGAGATAATCGCGGACAAGCATACATACATATACATACAAACATACGGGTCGAACTGAGAACTTCCTTTTTTTAAGTCGGTTAAAAACTAAGATATGTAATCATTTCCAATCAAACTTTTTGGACTTCACTAATTATGTATTTAACTACTGTAATTACTAAGAAGCAGCGGCGCTAAATGGAGAATAAATAGGTACATACAATGTAACATAGGTACTAGCAATAAGTTCTATAGTGAGTTTTTTTCACGAAATACTTATGTACAATACGGGTCAAAAAAACTTTATATATTTTTGATAAATTAATCATATGAATTGCCGAATAAAATTATTTTTTAAGTCAGTTTAAAACATGACATTACAAAAGACCAAAAAATATTTTTTAGATCCCAAAGGACCAATGATTCCTAGCTCCACTGTTGCGATTGTGTTGATTATATAATCAATATTAGTAGATAGGTAATGGTTCATGGTCATTCTATAAGCATTGAGACAGCAGACTGTTAAGAGGCCCATAAGTAAACGTTTTTTTTATTATTGCGCTAATAATAGATTGAGAATCCACTTATGCCTCCTTTAAATTCTACAGTTATAACTTTACTACCTACTTATGGTAAGCTATATAGGCCAATCATAAATAATGTAAAGGTAAACAAGATTCAATTTACTTTAAGTGATGAATCATATTACTTTACTTGTATTTAAGTAAATAAACAGTGTGTACTAACATTGACAATACGTAAACAAACAGTGACCGCAATAAGTTAATTTAAATAAAGTTACATCCATACTTCCATACTTAATTTTAATATTATAAATGTGAAAGTAACTCTGTTACGCTTTCACAATGAAACGGCTGAACCGATTTTGATGAAATTTGGTATGAAAATAGCTTTAACCTTGGGGAAGGACATAGGCTACTTTTTAATCCGGGACTTCGTTTGCATCCGCGATAACCGACATTCACGCGGACGAAGTCGCGGGCAAAAGCCAGTGATAAATATATTTGGACGAGGCGACGATTTACGACCACCTATCAAGGCAGTACCTATGCGTATTTTTCAGCCGAATAAAAGCCAATGCAAGGTTAAACGCCTTATTCACCATCCTTCTTGCTGTACGTCTCGCCAAGGTCATACATGAAAAGTACCGTGAAAAAAAACAATTAATAATAATTATTGACGTACAGCAAGCTTATTCACGGTCGTTTCGCATCGTGCATCGTGCATGACCTTGGCGGGACGTACAGCAAGAAGGATGGTCAGTAAGACGCTTTAGTTTGTTCTGAAAATGTAGGTATAATTTAAATATGATGTAGCGTGTATCTTACTGTACACTAGGTATACCCTGTTCACAATAAGATTAGACATAAACACAAACCTTTTTTACAGTCCCTTCAACCGATTTTGACTTCTATTTCGTAGGCTTAAGGATGACATTAGAGGCAAAAAAGTGGTTACAATAACAACTGTTTACTGCAGTTGCCATTTGTCATGCTACCAACGCAATATAAGATAGATAGTAAGGGAAATGTTAATAATAAATAAATAAATAAATATGCTTCAAAATCGGTTGAACGGACTGTAAAAAAGGTTTTTGTAAATGTCTAATCTTATTGTGAACAGGGTACAGGTACAGACGCCAGCAGGTCAACTTACCCGAAACTGTCACATTTTCCCAATCAATCTTGAACCTTATTATTTAACCATAAAGTTGAAAATCGATTAAAGAAATGTGACAGATTGTAGTAGTTTGATGTGCTGGCGTCTGTACATACTAGTTTCCTTTGCTTAGTAAATACAAATCTGAACTAAATAAGATTAACCTTATCCAATAAAATCAGTTATTTACTATTTTAATTTGATCATCATGACAAGGTAATTTCTTATCTACGTTGGTCATCGTGACTGTCAGTTTTTGTACCTACCTGTAATATCATTTAATATTTTTAAACATCCTTGATTTGTACACGTTAAAGATTATAATAACAAGCTTTTGCCCGTTGGCTCTGTTCGGAAAACGCTATATTGTCGACCCCGCATTACCGGGATAAAAAGTCTTATGTTTTAATTTAGTCGTAATTCTTTTCTCTGTGATTTAAGTTTCATACAAATAAATTCAATGGTTTATGCGTGATAGAGTTAGAAAAATATTCACATTTATAACTATAAACTGGCTTTTCTTAGCGGCTTCACCTCTCCAAGACCAATACCATTTCATCCCGATTAAGATGTAGGTAGTTTATGAAAGGAAAGTTTATGGAATGAAAAACTGTTTTCCAGAACGCGTAGCGTAGACAAACTGTACTGACTTGTCTATTCTTCCATAGACATAGCGGTGGTCATGCTACGCGTGCAGAAGTCTTCTAATGCGTTTGTATTAACATAATATAATATAATCTTCGTTATTTTCTGTTAACCTGTAGTAGTACTTCTTAGTTAAAACTTTGGTTATTATTTACTAATTTTCAACCCGTGAACAGTAGTACCGAAGGACCAGTTTTTTAGAGAACTACACATCTCTGCATTTTTACTGTCTTTTATTTTACCAATTTCATACATTGTGACGATTCTATTTTCTCAGTGTTTTCCAAAGACTGCTAATAGTTATTCTGCTCCTTACCGACTCTGTGAGAGTTCCTCTAGCTAGAAGATCAAAGTCAAAGTATTTATTTCAATTAAACCATTTACAGGCACTTTTGAATTGTCAAAGAGTCAGTTAGTTAGTCAGAAAAATGAAGCTAGTTGCTCGTTCCAAACGTAAGGTAAGTCTCTATGGAGAAAAACGAGCAAGAAACTCCACAGACACTCTTTTAAATCAAGTTTAAAAAAAATACTACTATTTACGAAATACTGATTACATTAGTTACCTTGCTTCTATATGTGAAAACAATGCAGGTAAAGACGAATACATTGCATTAAAAAAAAGAATCAAGATAAAAAGATAAAAGCCATGGTAGCCAATCTCCACTGACAGCGCCTGTTCACGAACATGACGCGATCCCTCAGCTCACTAGTCAGATTATAAAGTAAAAATTCAACAGCAACAACTTATTTATATAAATAACTATACCCTGTTCACAATAAGATAAGACATTTACTCAAACCTTTTTTACAGTCCGTTCAACCGATTTTGACTTATATTGCGTTGGTAGCATGACAAATGGCAACTACAGTAAACAGTTGTTATTGTAACCACTTTTTTGCCTATAATGTCATCCTTAAGCCTACGGAATAGAAGTCAAAATCGGTTGAAGGGACTGTAAAAAAGGTTTGTGTTTATGTCTAATCTTATTGTGAACCGGGTATAGTACTGTAGTAGTTTCCTCTTTGACATTGTTAGACCACAGCACAGTGATTATAGTGAGAACATTATCTTATCCAAAAGTTTGATAGGAAAATAATAAAATAACAGCTGCAAACCATAAAAAAAGCTTTAATAACCCTTAACCACATCACAGTTCAGTCTTCTTGTTCTTTTGATGCCACTCTTTAAACGCATTAACAGCCTTGAACACATCAGCAGCGAACACTTGAGGTAGTTCGAAGGCGAGGAAATGCCCTCCATCATCCAAGACTGTTGCGTTTATCAAGTTGGTGTACTTCCTATTTAGGAGGCTTGGAGGTTGGTACATGAGTTCATACTTTGCTTGAAGGGCCCAGGTCGGGACTGGTGTTGTTAACCTGTGAAATTAGTATGTCTGTTAGTATTGAAAAACAAATTTCTATTAAGCCAAACAAAACTACTAGCTTTTAAATGCCCTTCACTTTTGATTTGGTTGCATAATTAATTGTAATCCAAGTATTCCGTGGTAGTGAATATTCTTAATGTAAGGGGTTGAATCTCAAAATTATGATCACATCTAATTGCGAGGTCGCACATAGTTTTAACTTGAACTACTCTAATAGTAGCACTTGAACGAAAATATTCGTTTCTTTCAACTTCAAGAAAATAAAAATGTTATACCCTAAATAACAATGAACTTCAAAATTATACTTACTGGTCCAAATTATGTTGCCTAATTTTATAAGAAAAGTTCTCAGCATAGAACCTCATGGAAGTGGTGATAGAGTTAGTAGACCAGTAGATCATTAGGTTGTCAATAAGTTGCTCTTTTGAGAACCTGAGGGCGAGTCCACCATCGACCTTCGCTTTGTTCTCTTTATTGGTCCATGTGGAGAATTTTTCCAGGAAATACGCCAAAAGACCGGCAGGAGAATCTGTCAGAGGCACACCTGGAGACAATGACAATGTATATGTTAGATGAAGACTAGGAGAGGATGAAGATATAAATGGTATTACAAGCATAAGGCCGTTTTTAAGTAGCAGCAAATCTATAGTTAAAAAAAGGAAAGATGGCTAGATGAAACCACCGATAGAATTAATTTATAAGGCAAAAAAATAAGACAAAAACATATTCAACTTACCAATAGTATCAGGTTTAGTAGCCTGGAGGTGCATGTAGCCGAATTCCTCTAGTACGTAAGCAAAGAAACTTGACAATGGGTACATCCTATCTGCTAGATGATCCTCAACTATGAGGGACGGGAAGTAGGCACCAATGAACAGCCTGATCATTGAGCAGGAGTGCTGCAGCAAAAATAATATTTCAGGATATTATATACCATTACTACTCCAATAGAATTCCATTGGAGCTTTTTTAAATCATGGTCATTTTGTAAATATGTCTTGAAACCTGGTGAAATTTTTTTTTCTATTTTAAACGAGCTCACCTGAGACACCAGCATATTGGAGTGGTGACCGAGGATGTCTTCAGGGAAAAGTGTAGACATGACGGCGACGATACCTGCGCCCCAGTCACCTCCCTGTACGTAGAACTTCTTGTGTCCTAGACGGTTCATCAGGTTTCTGAAGATGACAGCTGTTTGGGGCAAACCCAGACCGGGCCTCACTGCGGGCTGTGAAAGATAAAGTTAAAGATTGCTGGTAAAAAATTTACATTGACCATGAGTACGTTTAAGAAAGAAAGAAAGAAAAACCATTTATTCACGAGATAGTGACGCACATTACAAAATAGTTTGTGCTGTATAGGTATATTAACAACTACCTATATCCGAGACAGAAATATGCGTCACTGCCACGCGAAACGGCTGACGCTCAGCATAAATGCCGTGGTCCGCGCACGAAGGCGCGAAGTCACGGCGCTGGTTTTCAGCGTAAGCCGACGTGTCGCTGTCTCGGAAAAATGAATAGAACATAATCTATTTATTGTTCCGAGGCACAGAACAATAAACATTTACACAGTCTTCGCGTTTGTGAAGACGTGTAGCTACCAAAATCAAATAAATGGTAGATTGAAGTCAAGTTGAAGCCGAAGTTACTTGCATATTTTTAAAGACTCGGAAAAGTAAATTCCTAATACTCATACTTACATCAGAGAATCCATATCCAGGTATGCTGGGGATAATCAGTTCGAAGACGAAGTTGTATCCTGGCGTCTGACGAGTGAGCAGAGGGATCGCCTCGTAGAACTCTCTCACAGAGCCTGGCCACCCGTGTATCATGAGAAGAGGAACTGTCTGCACGTCTTTGGGGACCTGGGGATGTAGAATAGTCACGAAATTATGGGTTTGAAGAAAATAAAAAATAGCAAAAGTAAAATTAATATCAAACTGTACTAATATTGTAAAACTAAATAGTTTGTTTGCTTGTTTGAATGCTTGAAATCTTAAGAAGTTCTAATCCGTTTTTGTGATCGTTGACCCCATGGAAGCAGAAGCTTTATAAAAATTGGTCCTTCGGTACTTTTGTATGTAAACTTAACGTTTAACTTTTTAACTCACCTGCGGCTTAATCCTGATAAAATGAATATCAAGCCCTTGGATATTGGTCTTGAAATGGGGGAATTTATTAAGGAATGCCTCCCGTTCGTTGAAGTTATACTTATCAGCCCAGTAGTTCAACCAGCCGTCTAGCTGCGCGGTGTTAAACCCGTACTCAAAACCAACGCCTTCGAGAGGAGGTGTGAACGGCCGATGGTTCTTAAGACGGTATTTGAGGTCTTTTAACATCTGAAAGAAAACATATTTTTATCTTAATAACCCTAGTATTACGAGGTGTAAAAAGTTACATCACAGATAGCTGTTAACTACGTATAATACTCATCAAACTAAGTAACATCTAATAGAGCAAAAATTATTGCTGGGAAATTGGGGTAACGAGTAGTGTACCTAAAGCAAGCAAAACTATGTGCTTATGGGTGCAACCAAAAGCACTGGAGCCGTGGAAGTATTTAAAGTTAATTTTGGACATTTTTGATATCGGTGAAGGAAAATCTTTGTAAGGAAACCTGGATTTAAATAATTGATATGAGTCTGAAATCGCCAATCCACCTTGAGCAAACGTGGTGATCAAATGCTCGTGCCTTCTCTGTATGAGAAGATACCTTTGCCCTGCAGTTGGACAGTAATAGGCTGGTATTATGGACGACACGGTTGGCGCAGTGGCTGAGCGATCGACTGCTGCGCAGCGTGTTGCGGGTTTGATTCTCGCCCAGGGTAAACATTTGTGTGATGAGCACTTGTGTTTGCCATGTGTCTGGGTGTTGTTTATCTATATATGTATGTATTTACAAAAAAAAAATATGTATTTGTGTATGTATATCAGCTGTCTGACACCCATAGTACAGGGTCTCCCTAGTTTGGGGTCAGATGGCCGTGTGTGTGTGAAAATGTTCCCACATATATATATATGATTATTATATTATTATTATAACATTTCAAACTAGTTTTCGTAAAAGAACGTAAAGTAACCTTAAGACTTTTACACTCAATATATATATATATGTACACCTTCTAGTTACGAACATTGAGTGTACAAGTCTTCCCAGGTATAGTCCAAAATAACAAGAAACAACTTAATAATGGAAAGAAGATATTACATATTATATAACATAGCATGTTATAAAACATTGTAATGTCACATTTTTGAGTAATGTAAAGGCTGAATGTTATTTAACATGTTATTCATATTTACAACAATCCTACTAATATTATAAATGTGAAAGATTGTGAAGATGTTTGGATGTTTGTTACTCAATCACGCGTAAACCGTTGAACAGATTTAAATGAAAATTAGAACAAAGATAGGCCATTTCCTGGATTAACACATAGGATACTTTTTATTCCGGTAATGTGTTCCCTTGGGATAATCGTTCTTTTTACGCGGGCGAAGCCGCGGGCAGAATCTAGTGTTATATAAATTTTATCAATAGTGAACAGCACTGCAGAACGACAAACGACAAAGTCATATAACATTGTATTTCTAATGTGTACAGTATTGTTATATGTTGCATTGTTTAATAACATGTTACTTAATCTGTTTGCATCTTAACTTGTTTCAATAAAACTGTGTTTTTTAATTAGTAGCTTACATTTTTCTTTCCTATGGATAAAGCACAGGATCGGGAAAGATAAAAGGCATAGAGGGAGACCTTTGCTAAGGAGTGGGAAAGAAAAGGCTAAAAAAAAAGAAATAGTTTCTGGCCAAAGATTGACACTAGTATTGTTAACCAAAATTACTGCGTTGCAACATCTAAAAAAAAAAGATATAGTTTATGGTCAAAGATTGACACTAGTATTATTAACTCAAATAACTGCGTTGCGACATCACCTTTTCGAAGAATCAACTTTTTCGAAATGACAAAGACGATAACTAAATAAGTAGTCACGATGACCGTGTCAAAAACAAAACGCATTTTACTTTAAAGATAAGACAGTAGGTTCTTGTACAAATTAAATAAATGCATATCGTTGACTATCCACTACCTCTACTACTAACTACCTCTTAAGAATTTTACGACTGCCTAATGTGGTTTTGAAACAAAACGATAAGTGACTTACTACTTAAAATAACTGTACGGACATGCAACGATTTACCTGAGTGCAAAGAAGGTTTATGGTTTATTGTATCGTGAATACGTTTTCAAAGTTCCCATAGTGGGAGACAATTCAGAAAACTGATGATGAAAAAATCGGGGGATACAGTTTAGTGTTGTAGCTAAATAAATAACATTTAAATCCAAAATTAAATCACACCACTCGATAGATAAAAGATCAAATAATTAGTTACAATTTTCAGTTCGTTTAAAAATTATTATGAGAATCATAAAAAACATATTACCCGTAACGTACACGAATTCATGTAAAACACACGGTCGTGTCAACGACACAGTCGCTCCCCGATTTTTAATTTTTGTGTGTCAGGTATAACTTAGTGGAAAGATTTGATTACTTGCCTGTTTATTAATTTAACCCCTAAGACGACCCACTGACCTAAATGTTACTCATTGCTGGCCGATACTGCACAACCGGCAATTAACCAGACAGCTGAGACTGCTATTTCCTATACCTATATCGTAATAATATTTCATGTATTTGATGGTTTTTTGAACTACTTGCCACCGCCGGCGCCGTTGGATACAAACAAGCGCGGCGGCGATTATTACAACGTACACCCCCAGCTCAGCGTAATTCTCAAATTGCTAGTTTGACCGAAAGGTTAACCTTTTCGTTGACTATATCAGAAAAATATCTTACCATATGTCATTCAAGAGGTTATAAGTTGTTAAACGAGCACGGGCAAGTACTATTGTTGTATATTCTATTTCATATTTACTTTTTAAGTTTATCTTGGAAATTACTGACAGGAATTTGTACCAAATATAAGTTTAATAAAAACGTCAATCCTCCTATCCTTCTCAGCACTAGAAGAGGCGTTTGCCCTGCATTTGGACAAAAATAGTCTGATATTACTATTGCTTACCTCCTCATCAAATTTGACTTTGAATGGCCTGATTGTGCTGTCTGTTTTTCCTTTGAGCGCCTTCGGCCCCCACCATTCTTCATTGTCGAATTGTGGGATGGTTTGGTTACAGCAACCCTTGAAGTAGAACCATCCTGCCACACCTAGTGCGGCTACGAACACCGCTTTCACTAAAAAACCCATGATGATCTAAAAAAAAGACTGGATATGAGTATTTGTGCACGACAGCAGTGTAATTTAGCGCCGCCTGCTAATGTTAGTTAGTTAGGTACTTATATTATGAAAGCCGACGGAGCCACGTGCCTGGCAACAAGTATAAACTTGTTCACGCCGCTCCGTCGCTTCGCGCGTTGCCATTGGTCAACGCCAAAAAGAAAATATGGCTGATTCGCGCCCCCCGCGGGGTGTATATAAAAGCGCGGATCCTGGAAATGCGCGGCACAGTCGACCAAAAATTCTCTACCTAATGTGTATTCCCTAAAATATGTATGTTGTGTGTATTTACTAGAAATAAAACCATCTTGTGTACTTCCGAATTTCATTAATACAGTCCACTCGTTACACATACTGGTCCTTCGAGAGCCGAATCTTCAAGATCCAGCAGGATGGTTTTAACACGCAGCCGTAGTGGAGACTCTAGGAGAGAACTGACCCAGCAAGAACCGTCAGTGACCGCCGGACCGGGTGCCAGCAACCCGGCACCAGAATCCGACACGAGCTCGGTCGCTGTGATAGACAAAGGAAGCGGATCTACGGCGACGGTCAGTGGGTCGTCTGCGACTACCAACACCGACGCCACGCAGACACATGGTACGCTCAAGCCCGGCGATACCAGGTCACGCCGTTCTACAGCTTCGAGAAAGAAGCTCCTCGCAGAGCTGGAGGCCAGAGAGCGGCTGGCTGAAGTGAAGGTCAGGCAAGCGAAGGCAGAGCTAGAGCTGCAAGAAATACAGCTCCAGCGCATCAGAGCCGAAGCTGACTCGAGTGAAGAAGACGACATGGTGGACGACCTCGCCTCCGTAAGGATTGGAACGTGGCTAGCGCGACCGGCGCCGCCACCCGGAGGTGAGGCTAGACCGCCGCCACACGACGTCAGCGGCGGGAGGAACAGCAGGGACGCAGCGAAGGACACCGGTGCCGCGACAGGCGCTCAACCGCTGCGAGACGACGACGGTTACGAGGAAAGTGTGTGTGCGAAATCAAACAAGGGCAATATCGCGAGTGAAGTGTTACACGGTAATGTGAGTGATAAAGTGATAGACGTAGGGACACTCGCCGCGGCCCTAGCACAAGCCGCGCGCAGCACGAGAGAGCCCCCCAGGTACGTCCAGCAGCTACCAATCTTCGACGGAAAACCCGGTGAGTGGATAGCCTATAAGGCCGCGTATTGTGACTCACACACGTATTTTTCCTGTGTAGAAAATGTCGCTAGGATCAGGATGAGCCTCAGAGGCGCCGCAAAGGAAGCTGTAGGTTGTTTATTATTTAGTCAATCCGACCCTCAGGTTATTCTCGACGCACTAGAAAGACGTTTCGGTAGGCCCGAGGCCTTGATTATAGCCGAGTTAGATCACATAAAATTATTACCTAAATTAAATGATAACCCTAGGGACATATGTATTTTCGCTAGCCGTATAGCAAATACGGTGGGTACGGTAGAAGCACTAAAAAGAATCCAGTATTTACATAGCCCCGAAATGTCGCGTTGTATCGTAGAAAAGTTAACGCCAATACTAAGAAACAAATGGTATGATTACGCGGCTAATAGAAAGGTTGAAGATATTCCCGAGTTAAAGCGCTTATCTATGTTTATGAATGAAGAGGCAGATAAGTGTGGCGCGTATGCGCAGCCAGAACGTGGTAATGACGACTCCAACGGATTACGACAACGGCGCAGAGTAGAGCGCACGTTCAACGTGAATAGGGAAACATCTAACGAGCAATGCCCGGCGTGCAAGCAACACGGCCACAAATTACCAGACTGCAGTGAATATAAACAGCTAGACATAGATACACGATGGGATATAGCAAAAACCTCCAACATATGCTTTAGATGCCTACGAAACAAACATAGAAGGTTTATGTGTAAAGCGCCTATTTGTGACATAAAAGAATGCAACATGAAACATCACAAACTGTTGCATAAAGAGCGTAAAGTTGAGGCGACACACAACGTGGCTCAGACGCCGGCGGCGGCGACGCCGCCCGTTATCACACACGAAACCGTTACGTCGGCGCGGGAAACTGTATCAACAATTGCGCCTCAGAATCGCCGCGCGTATTTAAAAATAGTACCTGTCACATTGAGCGGACCACATACATGTGTAGATACATATGCCTTGTTAGACGATGGAAGTACAGTCACCTTGTTAGACGCGTCAGTAGCAGATATCCTAGGTGCAGATGGGCCAGCCAGTCCTATGTGGATACAAGGCATAGGCACGGAGGTTAAGCATGAGCAAAGCCGAATCGTGAGCCTCCACATACAAGGCAAGCACCATAACGTCTCACAGAAGATAGAGGCGGCGCGTACCGTGACTAGGCTTAAAATTATGCCGCAAACTGTACAAACTAAGGACATAAGTAATTGTGAACATTTGAACGACATTCATAGCACTCTTGTTTATGAACACGCGCGACCAATGATCTTAATAGGCCAAGATAACTGGCATTTATTAGTAGCCACAGAAACACGAACAGGTGCGCGTGATCAACCGGTAGCATCGTACACAAAACTTGGATGGGTATTGCATGGATGTCAGTACTCAGTAAATAAAGTTATAGCTACATTTTGCGGCCACATTAAAATTAAAGAAAATCTGGAACCAATAGAAGAAACCATGAAAAACTTTTTCAAATTAGAATCACTAGGTATAGAACCTAGGATACCTAGAGATGACCCGCAACAGCGAGCCTTGGACATCCTAGAACAAAAGAGTCGACGATTACCCGATGGCAGCTTCGAGACCGGACTATTATGGAAACAAGAGGTACCTAAAATACCAAACAACTACCTAGGTGCCCTAAAACGGCTAGAAAATTTAGAACGACGCCTAGATAAAGAAGAAAACCTCAAGACCCAGTACTTGCAACGCCTTGACAATCTATTCAACTCAGGCTATGCAGAAAAGGCACCCGATACCTGCACGACCAATAAAACCTGGTACCTACCTCACTTCCCAGTAGTCAACCCAGCCAAGCCACATAAGCCGCCACGACTCGTACACGATGCAGCAGCAAAGACAGCGGGTCTGTGCCTAAACGACCTACTTCTATCAGGACCTGACCTATTACAATCATTACCCGGTATTTTAATGCGTTTCCGTCAAAATAAAATAGCTGTGTCAGCGGATATTAAAGAAATGTTTATGAGAATAAAAATAAGGGAAGAAGATCGCGATGCGTTGAGATTTTTATGGCGCGGCGATCAACGAGAAGGACCGCCTGGTGAATATCGCATGACGTCTGTTATATTTGGCGCGACGTCATCCCCATGTACAGCGCTATACATAAAGGATCGCAACGCTAGGGACTTTGCCGATAGATACCCAGCCGCGACGTCAGCAATAATAAACAATCATTACATGGATGATTATCTTCAGAGCTTTTCCAGCGAAGAGGAAGCCAAGAGAATAACAACGCAAGTAGATTACATTCATAAAAAAGCCAACTTTGTTTTATGTGGTTGGATATCAAACAATAAAAATGTGTTAAACAATAACCTCGCGCCTTCACAAAACATAAAAGTATTAGGCGGCGACGACACCGAGAAAGCCCTCGGACTACGATGGGATACTAGGAAAGATTGCTTTATATTTCAAATTAACAAAAACAAAACACCTATTGTATTATTAAACAACACACGCCCACCCACCAAACGGGAGGCGCTTAGCATAATTATGTCTATATTCGACCCACTAGGAATTATATCACCTATCACTATTCCAGCTAAAAGGATACTTCAAAACACATGGAAGTACAAAACGGAGTGGGACAAGCCACTACCCGAGGAGCTACAACCAAACTGGAAAGAATGGATGAAGTCACTAAGTACTATAGAAACGCTACTGATCCCACGTTGCTACGATTACGGTGATGTCACAGCCAGAGAAGTACATACGTTCGTAGACGCGAGCGAGGAGGCGTACGCCGCAGCGGTATACTGGCGAACTGAAAGGTCAGACGGCAGCGTACAAGTGACCCTGGCGGCAGCCAAGAGCAGGGTAGCCCCACTTAAACCGGTATCAATACCTAGGCTAGAGCTGCAAGCTGCACTATTAGGGGCGCGCCTAGCCCGGACGGTCGTTCAAGAACATGACTACGAAGTGAGCGACCTAACATACTGGAGCGACTCTACCACCGCTCTGGCCTGGATTCGAGCCGAACCACGTACATTCAAGACTTTCGTGGCGCATCGTGTCGCTGAAATTGAGGAACTCACAAAGAAAAACGAATGGAGGTGGCTATCCTCAAAAGATAATGTGGCAGACGACGCGACACGCAGCACGCCGGAACATTTTAACTCGAAACACAGATGGTTTAACGGTCCCGAGTTCCTTAGAAAAGGCAGAGATGAATGGCCACAGGACAAAAGGATCATTGCCCCCACGAACACGGGCGAAGAACGCGTCAAATGTCATGTAATCACCGACACAAAAGTAAACGATCATCTCCCAATTATTACACGTTTTTCTAAATGGACACGGCTGATAAGGACAACTGCAAGAGTACTTCAGTTCATTGACCTGTGTAGACAAAGTAAACACACTGTCGAATATAAGTGTACTAAGAAAAAGGCATCAAAAGATCCATCGTGGAAAATAATACACAAAAGCAAACCCGTTAAAAAAGTTACGCAAAAAATTATAAGGAATAAAACAGTAAACTACATACCTATACCTGCTACTTATACTCTACGCGCCGAAGAACAATGGGTCAAGGGCGCACAAGCCGAAAGCTTCTCAAAAGAAATTGCCGCCATAAAGGATAACAAAGCGGCGCCCGGCGACAGCCCATTATCGGTATTAAGTACATACCTAGACAGCGGGGGCGTTTTACGTTTGCGCGGGAGAATCACAGCGGTACAAGACGTAAATGAAGAAATTAAAAACCCAATTGTACTCGAGGGTAAGCACAGATATACGAGGCTATATATAGCATATGTGCATGAAAGTTTACATCATGGTGGAACTGAGATAACGATAAACGAGTTAAGACAGCGTCTTTGGATAACGAGACTACGTCCGTCGGTAAAGAATGTTATAAAGGGCTGTTTACATTGTAAAATAAAAAAGGCAAAGCCAGCCAACCCCTCTACGGGAAACCTACCGTACCCCCGTTTAGCTCATCATGTAAGACCTTTTACTTTCACTGGTTTAGATTATTTTGGCCCCATATCTGTTTCTGTAGGTAGACATAAAGAAAAAAGGTATGGAGCCTTATTTACATGCTTAACTTGTAGAGCTATACATATAGAAATAGCAAATTCACTTAGTGCAGATTCAGCTATCGCCGCTCTCAGGCGATTTATAGGTAGGAGAGGTTGTCCAAAGGAAATATGGAGCGACAACGCTACTTGCTTCAAAGCGGCTGATAGGGAACTAGGAGAAAGCGCCTTAAGTGCTTTAGGTAGTGAGTCCAATGCGCGGTCCATAAGCTGGAGATACATACCTCCCGCGTCACCGTTTATGGGCGGGGCATGGGAGAGGATGGTGAGGGCAGTCAAGGAAGCATTGTACGTCACCCTGAAAGAAGTTCACCCATCAGACGAGACCCTCGCTACGCTACTCGTGGAAGTCGAAAATACGGTGAACTCCAGGCCACTCACACATGTCAACGTGTCACCAGACGAGCCCGAAGCCCTCACGCCTAATCACATACTGATCGGGCCCAACTCACATGTACCCTCACCGGGTAATTTCACCGCAGCAGACGTCACAGCACGGCACCAATGGCGGCGCGCCCAGGCACTCGCAGACGTCTTCTGGCGAAGATGGGTACGTGAATACCTACCGCTCCTACAAAACCGGCGGGAGCCCTACGGCAGAGGCACCCCACCCAAGGTCGGAGACGTCGTTGTAATCTGCGACCCTAACCTCCCACGCAACACTTGGCCCAAGGGAAGGGTGACGAAGGTGTTGCCAGGTGCAGACGGAGAGGTACGAGTAGTAGACGTGATGACCAAAGGACATGTACTCCGAAGACCAACAAAACGAATTGTCGTGCTCCCCACGGAGTCGCCTGATGGCGACGGCGGGAGAAATGTGCACGACAGCAGTGTAATTTAGCGCCGCCTGCTAATGTTAGTTAGTTAGGTACTTATATTATGAAAGCCGACGGAGCCACGTGCCTGGCAACAAGTATAAACTTGTTCACGCCGCTCCGTCGCTTCGCGCGTTGCCATTGGTCAACGCCAAAAAGAAAATATGGCTGATTCGCGCCCCCCGCGGGGTGTATATAAAAGCGCGGATCCTGGAAATGCGCGGCACAGTCGACCAAAAATTCTCTACCTAATGTGTATTCCCTAAAATATGTATGTTGTGTGTATTTACTAGAAATAAAACCATCTTGTGTACTTCCGAATTTCATTAATACAGTCCACTCGTTACAGTATTATTCATGTATTCAAACAGGTAAATAATTATTCCTGGCTTTTCTCGTCCCAAAATATTTTGGGCTCTCAGGACCAGACTCCAAAAAGGATGAAAAAATCGTTTAAGGGATTATAAAATGATTCCTAAGACTTGATGGGGCACCTAAACCGGTAGTGGTAATGAAAAGATGCAACGTAGAAGCTTAAAGACAGTAGTCAAAGAGAGTTACCATAAGGACCACAACATTTTAATTGAATCTTCATGATTGATTGCAGTGTTGCTGTTCGTGTCTACGAGGATAATACTCTCCAGGTTCACTTGACTAATAAACGAACAATTCCTACTCACGAAGCTAGCTAATTAAAATACTGAGAAGTAACTTTTCAAGACAAAGATCTGATATAAATACCGTAACCAATGGAATTTACTGGAACGTAATGGTGTGCATCGAGCCATGAACCCACTCCCGAGATACGGTCAGAATATTTACAATTTATTACTGCTACACCCAAAGTGTGGTTGCATAAATATTATTTCTGAAAAAACCAGAAAAAATGTTCTGGTCAATATGGCTATAAGTGGACAACAACTAGAGGTCTCTCAAAATAGTCTCCATGTATGAGCGATGATTTTTTATTAACGCATCCTGCGTTTTCTAGGCATTCAACCTTGCTATCAATCGTGCTATTTTTGAAGATCTGTCTATCCGACAAGAATATGGAAAACGTGAAATTAAAGTGGAACTGACAGAGCATATTGCTAGACGCAAAGGTGGTAGAGATAGCGGATTGTAAAAAGACGAAACAAACAAGGTAGACTGTTAATAAAACGATGGCAAAAAGATCTGGACTGTAATCAGTTCCAATGACAAAAGAGAAAGAGGCCGACGAAAGTGTTGATAATCATATTCAGCTGAATTTAACCTTATACTAGTTAACCCTTTATCATCATCATCATCATTTCAGCCGAAAGACGTCCACTGCTGGACATAGGCCTCCCCAAGGGGGGCGGGGGGGTTTGCCATAATCGCCACGCTTGGCAGGCACAGAGAACGCATAATAAATACGCAAAAACCTCAAACTTAAAGCCTTTAAATACAGGCCGCTTTGTAGTAGTCACCCAGAAAATTAAAGCGCGTCGCTATAAGAATATTTACCCAAGTCCACTAAAGTTATAGATACAATGTCCAAAATGCAACAGTAACGATGCCAATGAAGCGTTAAAGTTATGCAGTAACTACAAACTACTTAAGTTTTTATGGTCCGTAGTTACCTGGTGGTTAAGTAAGTAACTACGTAACATCAGGAACTGAAGCCGGTCTAGTAGGTAGATAATTTGCGATAATTACACCAACAACATATTTAAGACTTGACTGTCATGCAATTCTTAGGGATATGTGATTCAGTTGAAATGGACACGCAAATCAGAGTTTTCTGATCGTCAGCTAAAAGAAGAAAAGGTGAAGTTTAAGAGTATGTTCTACATTTAGCCAGCAATGTGCGAAGTTGTAGTCAATTCAGTTTTTTGATTATAATAATAATAATAATAATAATAATAACTTTATTATCAGGCAACTGTGGCCCATAGATAAAATACACAAAATAATCTTAAACAATAACAAACTAATACATATTAAAACCTTAATTAAATATATCCTATTTCACACGTAATGTTGGCGTCGTGTGTCGCGCGGTGTCAGCAGGTAACCGGCCTCGGAAGCGCCGGAACATAACACCTTTCGGCCAAAATTCCTCCTTCGTGAAGGTCGACAGATGTTCAGTTGGTACTCTCACCACAAAGGAGTTGAAGTTCACATTGTGGCTCGAGGCCAACCGCTCGACCCTCAGAGCAAAATTCGACTTAATACGGATGTACTCTACAACCTCCTCAACCTTTGTAGAGTAGTGCAGTCGAGACACATACAGCAGCGTCACTGGAACAGCAGGACGCAGCAGGTGGTTCGGTCCGGTCGGTGCGGTCCCACACTTGTTCGGACAAGTTGGTTTCTTCATCCTCTTCTTCTTCTCGACCTTGATGAAACCTTCTTCATCGTTCGTGACCTTTTCAGGTCCATGTTCTTGCAGACCCATACGTGCACTTTCGTTATGGCTCTGCTTAGCCCCTATTTCACTTCGTCGCTTTATCTGTGACGCAGCGGGTTCGCTGGTTGCGACAATTGCTGAGTAGGCACGTTTGGGGGTCGACGTACCTACGCGTGGCGCTACCTCCTTCAAGGCAGGAACGGCAACGGTGCGAGTTGCTTCGTTCGCACAACTAGCGTTCGGTGACGCATCGGCTGACGTTGGACTCGCCGATTTAAAACTGCCGGCGCTGGCATTATGTGCGTCCACGATTTCGACGTCCGGTGACCTACTTACAGAAGCAGCGCTGCGCAGCAACATCACTTCGGCACGTAGCTCCTCTATGGTCTTCTCTGACGTCTCTAACCGCGACTCTGACGTCTCCAACCGCGACTGTAGCTTGGCGAGGCTCGTATTCAGGGACGTTATGTCTTTTAACATCCTGGTGACGTCGACATGGTCGAACGTGACGGGGGGCAGCTTGTGCAGGTCCTTCGCCACGAAGTCGGGTATATCATCAGGGTCGACCTCCTTCAGCAGGCTGATGATATCCTGGACGCTTTTTGCGGTTCCATCCCTCCGGCGGGACGGCATCTGGTCAACTTTCCCAAGGGTCTGGAACAACAGCAGCTTGGCACTGCTTACTTCCTCTTCCTTGTACTGGGACTTGCATATTTGCAGAATGCTCAGCTCATCCATATAATCGATGGCATGTTTTACGAATGCCAACAGCTCGTTGACTATGAGTGGTTGGGAACCCATAGCGACGAAAAACGGCAGCGGCTACAGCCGCGCGTAACGCGAATTAATATCCGGTAACTGCAACACAAACACGTCCGTACTCGAGCGCAGTCTGACGCGCTATCCAGGATCCAGGATTATGCAGGTTTACCTTTCAGTGATTTTAGGGGCAGTTTTCGGATAATGGTAACCTTCCAAGACATAAATTCCTTGTGTATTTTTCCAATTCCGGATGAATTTTAAAACACCAGTTGACAAATGATAATTCTTTGTACTGATGGTTGTTACGCTTAATTAGGAGCTGTGATGCTGCGTAATTTACTTTTCGAGGCCAGATGGTATTCGGTTTTTTAATACGTCAAATCACATTGTTATACTATACTGGAAATAGATTCCAATTTGTGGACGTTTTGGAAGTTTAAAAAACATTTAATTTGATGCGTATCCAAGGGTTCAAACAAATGATGGTCCTAACCTGGACTCTAAGGACCAAAACTGATCAGAGGTATATCAAGCACTGAGATTATTGTCACGTTTAAAAATGTGAATAGAAATACTGAGATTATTACAAAATAATAATCAATATTCAGCATGCAACATACAGTGTCACTTTGTCCTTTGAAACAGACCTGACTTTATACTATGACCTTTGTAAATTACACGTAAGTTATAAATTATCGTAATAAACCTTCCTCTACGGAATTGTAAGCATTTTAAGTTTACTCCTTGACTTCTAATGAAAACAAAACGTGTCATACCCCAACATGTTGCAGTATAAACCTGTGTATACTCCTGTTTTTATTTTTTTATGTTTTATCTAGTGTGTACTGTAAGAGCAGGAAGGTCACGGAATGGCACCCAAGAGACGGCAAAGGTGGGAAGACGAACTGCGATTAACAGCGGTACCAAAATGGAGAAGGGTCGCCCAAGAGAGCAGTGGAAATCGTTGGTGGAGGCCTTTGCCAATAGGCACATCTAAGTGAGAGACATTTTATATAGTTTGTTTTATATTTTTTAAGTTATAGTTTAAGAAATGTATTTACTCGGAATCATCATCATCTGCCTAGCCTTTTCCCAAGTATATTGGGGTCGGCTTCCAGTCAAACCGGATGCAGCTGAATACCAGTATTTACATAGAGCGACTGCCTATCGGACCTTCACAACCCAGTTACTGGGTAACACGATAGCCCTTGGTAAGACTGGTTGTCAGAGTTTCTGGCGTCTGACTACCCATAACGACTGTCAAAGATCTACAAATGACAGCCGAGACTAACGGCTTTACGTGCTTTCCGAGGCACGGAGGACTCGATATGAAAGGGTTGGTCACCCATCCACAGAACGACCGCGGTTAGCATAACTTAACCTTAGACCAATCGATCTGTACGGCTTTAACATAGCCACGAGCTGATCGGAAAAAAGGGCTTTGATGAGCCCCTACAGTACCTACCGAAACGATGTATCATTTACTGTGTTAAGAGGAGTTTGGGGGGATACTTCAATCATAGAGGGACTCTGGTGGTACTCTTTTATAGAATAGTAGGTCAGCCTCTGATGGCTGCAGGCTAAACAATCCCTTGTCATATAAAAACTGACTAAAGCTTCTTAATACGAGAAGGTTCTAGACTGAATCCAGAGTATTTAGACGAAACATTTAGTCAATGGCGCCTATTCCTTTGTTCAAACTAAACTAAAATTAGACAATAGGCATCTCTTACTGCCAGGCAGCTGAAGAAAAGGACGACGACAGAATATAAGAACTAAGTTAGAGATGTCAAATTAGTTTTTCCCTTGAACTTCGCCGTGTTTAAAATGGTTCTGAAATCCATACTTAATATTATAAATGTGAAAGTAACTCTATCTGTTACGCTTTCACGATGAAACGGCTAAACCGATTTTAATGAAATTATGTATGAAAATAGCTTGAACCCTAGGTATAGACATAGGCTACTTTTTAATGAGCGACGTCGTCTGTCTCCGATATAACCAACATCCACGCGGACGAAGGCGCGGGCAAAAGCTAGTGACAACTATAATTGTATGAACATTTTAGATCATCTTAAATTGACAGCTCTTGTTAATACATATCTGTCTCTTTCTTATTTTATTGGAGAGAAAGAGACATAAAGAGCGTAAATTAAGTTTAACTCGTGCACAACAGAATTTGCACCAATGTCCATTGCCCAAACCTTTACAGTACACTACAATACACAATATTTGGTAGAAGGAACTTCACTATCATGTTACGAGCTTACTGTTCACGGTTCACCAGATTTGGTTTTTTCCTGCATGGCACAGATACTACACCACTTAGATATCATAATAAACATACGACCTTGAATCCGTTCAAAGGTGCGTAATTTTACAGACGAGGATTACGCAAGCGACTTCATACTTTATTACTGACCTCATACAATTTAAAGTCAAAGGTCTGTAAACTTCAATTGATTTCAGAGTAAAGACTTGCTATTACGATCTTTATGTTGTTAGCAATTTGGTGTAAATTCGTGCTCGTGAAATATCGTATCGTGGTGAGCCACCTTTTTCGTCTAAAGATTAAGTATGACCTGATAATATACGTTACATAACACACAAATACAATATAGTGAGCTATTTATAGACGCCAGATAAATATACAATGTTGTACTGTGTAAATACTGGAATAAGAATGTATCTACATCCGTACGGAGACAATCCATGTTACCTATAAACCCACTACGTACATATTTACACGACTTACAAACAAACCAATTAATTACTAAACATAAAATACTTTTTTTTTTAATTCTTCTGCGTACTTATCTTTTCTCATGGTAACATAAAATGTAAACAATGACACAGATAAATTATAGTTAAAACCTGTTTAAGGTGTTTAAAAAATCAAAGTGTAATTTAGAAAACTCAAAACTTTTAAGAACTTCAACACATTTAAAATCTGTTTACAACTTACAATATTAAGGTTTACAGCAAATAATCAAGTGTTATAAGTGAATAGAAATACGTTACTTACGTCAAACACGTCTACGTACGAACACTCCGCGCACCGCACTCCAGTCGATGTTGTAATATTTATCAACCGGCGCGGTGTTCAGATACCGGTTTGTGTTGCCAGTGCTCAGAATAAAAATTCTACTAAGGAATGTTTTTTTTGGGAGAAATCTAAAATTAAATTTGTCGGTAAACTACCTGGAGTTTTCTTGTAGTAGATATAGGTATGTTACTTTGGTTTTCTTAAAATTAAAGCCAATTTTTTCGCTATTTCTCGCTACTAGAAACAATGCTCAAGATCTTAGCAAATCATGTCTTGAGGTTGGACTTTCAATGAAACAAATACAAGACTCAGATCATGACAAACAACACGGAACGTAGGGTCGAGGTAGATGGGCATGTGTTATGTCATGTTGGGCCAGAACAGATACCTACTGTCTTTTAAAAACCGGCAAGACAAAGAAGTCGAAAGAAGAGTCTATAAATGCCTGGACACTTGAACTAGAACTAGAGGCAGCTAGAACTAGAACTCGGTTATTCTAAATTTGTTGAATTGCTTAATATGATTACATTTTCATCTAGACCTCTTTTAACGTACACGACTTGTTAAATTGTTCTCACATTGTACCCCTAGATTCATTATGAATGATGTAACATATTATTGATTTTAAAAGGGTGTTCATGGAGTTTCTTGCTCGTTCTTCTCCATAGAAACCTACTGTTTGGAACGAGCAACTAGCTTCAACTTTCTAATTGACTGACTCTGACAATTCAAAAGTACCTAAGTCAATGGTTTTTTTGAAATAAATTATTTTGAGTTTGAGTTTGAAAAAAAGTCTTCCAATGACGCTGAAGAGAAAGTTCGTCGACAAGGTGCATCCTGCCCGTTCTAACCTACGGTACACAAAACTGGTCATTTATGAAGCAAGAAAACAGGCAAGCCTGTGCAGAGATCGGGATGTTTGGAAGAAGAAAGGGGAGGCCTTTGCCCAGCAGTGGGACACAAAATAATAGAGTAATAAGTATTCAGAAAAAAAAAACCGCTAACCGAAATAAAGAAAATGCTTTTATAGTAAGAAGAAAAACTATCTACTGCAGGAATAGTCTAGTCAGTTTGGTGTGTAGGTAGGTAAATCATATACGAGTAACTAATTCTAGAATCTGTACTCAAGAAAAAATGTAAGGTTCGCGAATTACGAATGCTCGCGGTCTTTGGCTCATGTAACCAGCAACAGCCAGCAATTATGTAACAGTAGGATTTAAGGGGCTATCAAGCGGCTTTTGCAGATTTTAAACTGACAATCACGTCTAAATGTGTAGTGCAAATGTTTTTAAGAAAAATATATGCTAAAATCATTTAGTATGTGAATATTCTAGATTAAGCTCATATTAAATAGTTTAGTTAAATCGTGAAGTTGTATCTGACGGGACAAAACATTGATAATCACACAAAATCTACCAGGAATATTTAAATGAAATTTTTACTATCTTACAGACAATTTTATTATCTATCTTTTAGTATGCGCTTTTTTTAAGTTAAAGAATACTATCTTTTATTTAATTTTTTTGACTAAACTTTGAGAGTTTTGGACGCAGCGCATACGATTCTCTGGTCGCTCAAGGTCGCCGGCGTATATCGTCGCCTTAATAAGGATCCCGTAACATCACACACACACTAAACACAGACACGCACGCGCTAGAAGTCTGTGGTCTCTAACAATCTTCTCTTACTTTGCCCTTCTCATACCTTCTTCTAATTTTGTTCATTCTTCCTTTCATATGCAACGAACTTCTTCTCGATATCAGGTACTATATTTTATTTATATTCCTGCACATTTGGCTGACTGGTAGACAATGCAGTATAAATATCCATACTATCCATATCCATACTATCCATATCCATACTATCCATATCCATACTTTCTAATATTATAAACTAGCTGACCCGACCGAGGTTGTCCTGTCGGTATCTTCCTACTTACCTGCCTATTTACCTACCCTACACCTACCCTACACCTACCCTACACCTACCCTACACCTACCCTACACCTACCCTACACCTACCCTACACCTACCCTACACCTACCCTACACCTACCCTACACCTACCCTACACCTACCCTACACCTACCCTACACCTACCCTACACCTACCCTACACCTACCCTACACCTACCCTACACCTACCCTACACCTACCCTACACCTACCCTACACCTACCCTACACCTACCCTACACCTACCCTACACCTACCCTACACCTACCCTACACCTACCCTACACCTACCCTACACCTACCCTACACCTACCCTACACCTACCCTACACCTACCCTACACCTACCCTACACCTACCCTACACCTACCCTACACCTACCCTACACCTACCCTACACCTACCCTACACCTACCCTACACCTACCCTACACCTACCCTACACCTACCCTACACCTACCCTACACCTACCCTACACCTACCCTACACCTACCCTACACCTACCCTACACCTACCCTACACCTACCCTACACCTACCCTACACCTACCCTACACCTACCCTACACCTACCCTACACCTACCCTACACCTACCCTACACCTACCCTACACCTACCCTACACCTACCCTACACCTACCCTACACCTACCCTACACCTACCCTACACCTACCCTACACCTACCCTACACCTACCCTACACCTACCCTACACCTACCCTACACCTACCCTACACCTACCCTACACCTACCCTACACCTACCCTACACCTACCCTACACCTACCCTACACCTACCCTACACCTACCCTACACCTACCCTACACCTACCCTACACCTACCCTACACCTACCCTACACCTACCCTACACCTACCCTACACCTACCCTACACCTACCCTACACCTACCCTACACCTACCCTACACCTACCCTACACCTACCCTACACCTACCCTACACCTACCCTACACCTACCCTACACCTACCCTACACCTACCCTACACCTACCCTACACCTACCCTACACCTACCCTACACCTACCCTACACCTACCCTACACCTACCCTACACCTACCCTACACCTACCCTACACCTACCCTACACCTACCCTACACCTACCCTACACCTACCCTACACCTACCCTACACCTACCCTACACCTACCCTACACCTACCCTACACCTACCCTACACCTACCCTACACCTACCCTACACCTACCCTACACCTACCCTACACCTACCCTACACCTACCCTACACCTACCCTACACCTACCCTACACCTACCCTACACCTACCCTACACCTACCCTACACCTACCCTACACCTACCCTACACCTACCCTACACCTACCCTACACCTACCCTACACCTACCCTACACCTACCCTACACCTACCCTACACCTACCCTACACCTACCCTACGCCTACCCTACGCCTGCCCTACGCCTACCCTACACCTACCCTACACCTACCCTACACCTACCCTACACGTACCCTACACCTACCCTACACCTACCCTACACCTACCCTACACCTACCCTACACCTACCCTACACCTACCCTACACCTACCCTACACCTACCCTACACCTACCCTACACCTACCCTACACCTACCCTACACCAACCCTACACCTACCCTACACCTACCCTACACCTACCCTACACCTACCCTACACCTACCCTACACCTACCCTACACCTACCCTACACCTACCCTACACCTACCCTACACCTACCCTACACCTACCCTACACCTACCCTACACCTACCCTACACCTACCCTACGCCTGCCCTACGCCTACCCTACACCTACCCTACACCTACCCTACACCTACCCTACACCTACCCTACACCTACCCTACACCTACCCTACACCTACCCTACACCTACCCTACACCTACCCTACACCTACCCTACACCTACCCTACACCTACCCTACACCTACCCTACACCAACCCTACACCTACCCTACACCTACCCTACACCTACCCTACACCTACCCTACACCTACCCTACACCTACCCTACACCTACCCTACACCTA
Organism: Charanyca ferruginea; assembly: GCA_947361185.1. Classification (NCBI taxonomy): domain Eukaryota; kingdom Metazoa; phylum Arthropoda; class Insecta; order Lepidoptera; family Noctuidae; genus Charanyca; species Charanyca ferruginea. The sequence goes on along the minus strand of OX376079.1, from coordinate 18,711,604 downwards.
CCCTACTCCTACCCTACACCTACCCTACACCTACCCTACACCTACCCTACACCTACCCTACACCTACCCTACACCTACCCTACACCTACCCTACACCTACCCTACACCTACCCTACACCTACCCTACACCTACACTACACCTACCATACACCTACCCTACACCTACCCTACACCTACCCTACACCTACCCTACACCTACCCTACTCCTACCCTACACCTACCCTACACCTACCTTACACCTACCCTACACCTACCCTACACCTACCCTACACCTACCCTACACCTACCCTACACCTACCCTACACCTACCCTACACCTACCCTACACCTACACTACACCTACCCTACACCTACCCTACACCTACCCTACACCTACCCTACACCTACCCTACACCTACCCTACACCTACTCTACACCTACCCTACACCTACCCTACACCTACCCTACACCTACCCTACACCTACCCTACACCTACCCTACTCCTACCCTACACCTACCCTACACCTACCCTACACCTACACTACACCTACCCTACACCTACCCTACACCTACCCTACACCTACCCTACACATACCCTACACCTACCCTACACCTACCCTACACCTACCCTACACCTACCCTACACCTACCCTACACCTACCCTACACCTACCCTACACCTACCCTACACCTACCCTACACCTACCCTACACCTACCCTACACCTACCCTACACCTACCCTACACCTACCCTACACCTACCCTACACCTACCCTACACCTACCCTACACCTACCCTACACCTACCCTACACCTACCCTACACCTACCCTACACCTACCCTACACCTACCCTACACCTACCCTACACCTACCCTACACCTACCCTACACCTACCCTACACCTACCCTACACCTACCCTACACCTACCCTACACCTACCCTACACCTACCCTACACCTACCCTACACCTACCCTACACCTACCCTACACCTACCCTACACCTACCCTACACCTACCCTACACCTACCCTACACCTACCCTACACCTACCCTACACCTACCCTACACCTACCCTACGCCTACCCTACGCCTACCCTACACCTACCCTACACCTACCCTACACCTACCCTACACCTACCCTACACCTACCCTACACCTACCCTACACTTATGTGGCTGGTTTTAAGCTACCTCCCCACCAATTTTCATCCAAATCGGTTCAGCCGTTCTCGAGTTATAAGTGTTGTAACAAACACGACTTTCTTTTATAGATTCGAAAATAACTCTGTCGCTTTCACAGTGAAACGGCTGAACCGATTTTAATGAAATTTGATATGAAGATAGCTTGAACCCTGGGAAAGGACATAGGCTACGTAGTCGATCTATTCTGTAAAAATCTCCCTTGATGAAATTGTTTTTTTTTGTATTGTTTGCTTTTTTAAAATTTGTCTTGTTTGTTTTGTTGGTTTTTTAATTTGTCAAGTGACATTGAAGTTTGTTGTCAATCCCTACGCCTTGGCCGATGCATGTTTGTGATCACAGTAGGTGTTATGGTACTCAGAAGGACGCTGCTGCCCATCCTCTGGTCAATATCCCTCTGTCGCTTTCTATGCCACCCATGGGTAGAAATGGGGTGGTGCTATTCGCGCCGGCGCCACACGGCAAACAAACATACAAACATCCTCACAAACTTTCCTGTTTATAATATTCGTAAGATTATTTATTATTATTTATTAAATCCCAAGCAAGTTTTACATTTGTTTTCAGTATTGAATCCCACACTAGAATACCCTGTGTCCTGGTGTTCAGTATTTATTTAACGGGTCCAATTTTCTTCCACCAAGACGACCCAATAAGGACCCATTCTGCTTCTGATTTCCAGGTGCCATGAGGAGTAGAGGTCGTGCCACTCCTCCTGCTCCACGGATGGCCAGGCTCCGTCAGAGAGTTCTACGAGGCCATCCCTCTGATCACTGCTGTCAGCAAGGATTGGGACTTCGCTATTGAAGTCATCGTCCCCAGTCTACCTGGCTATGGGTTCTCTGATGTAAGTTATTTTCTAATTTATGTTGACTATGATATCGAAGGTTGTTGTAATGTCCCAGTGGTTAAAGCCGTTGGCTGGTATCACACCATCTATCGTCCGTGGGGATGTCACATGCGCGATTGAGAATCATTACCAAGACTCCGATTCCCGGCATCCCCTCTACAAATGTACTACAGTTCCTGGTAGACTTGAGAGTCGGAAAAGTTTTATTCGTAGCACACAGGTTAACCAGGATTGACTACGTATGGTAAGACGTAGGTTGTGGGAGGAACACCACCCACTACCACCCAAGTTCGTTCAACCCCAGGAACAGCTCATACTCGGAAGTGATTTGTAGTGGCCGACATGGAAAGTGATAAATAGACAGCGATCACAAGTAGGCCGCTGCAAACACAACCAAGTTAAATGGGGGATTATAGATTGCACCAACACCCAGTGTGAGTGCGGTGCTCCTGATCAGACATTGGCCCACTTACTACAGTGCCCAAAGTGCCCCTTGACCTGCACCTTAGAACATAAATTAAAAATGCAACTTATAATTATGCTGCTATAAATGTGGCTACCTACTGGGCTTGAGTATTATTAACAAACTGGGCAGTGCCAGTGAAACAGTCTGGGTATTACCGGACTCTTACCGGCTAAAACCACGCTCCTGCCTAAGCTAGTAGTTCCCTGCCGCACAAGTAAAGCAGGGATTTTATTTGGGCTGTGTTTTTCTTTGTCATTTAATTTTTGTTTTTCTTATTACCTAGGTTTATAGCGAAAAAAATAAGTCAGTGAACGATAATCTACCTTGAGGATGCTCATACCTAGGAAAGGTCTTTGCCCTGTAGTGGGATAATAATAGGCAGGTACCATTATCGTAACAAAGACCCGTTTTAATTCTTAGTGTAATAAATTTGTAATAAATGATTCATCATCATGATATGAAGAATCCCTAATCATATAATTAATGTTAAGATGTTTGTCTACTTAATATGTCGTTTCATGTTTCGTAGGCAAAATATATAAATATCAAAGTTCATTTTTAGGGTTATGTAGCCAAATGGCAAAAAACGGAACCCTTATGGATTCGTCATGTCTGTCTGTCTGTCTGTCCGTATGTCACAGCCACTTTTTTCCGAAACTATAAGAACTATACTCATATTTCAGTTACTACACCGTGATGCTTTTTTGGGGAATGTGTGGTATAGCATGCAATGATTTTATTTCATACGGACGTAATTATTATATAAGTATGTGGGTCAATGTGCCTGCAAAGCTACTTCCTAGCGACCTATAGTTTTTTTTTTTATTTACACTTAAGTTAATCTGTGGACAGTGCTGTGGGCTGCATTATTACTTATGTATCACTGGTTCTCCATAATTATGTTAATATCATATAATGCAGCTGTTTACTGTTCCTCTTTTAATAAAATAAAAATAAAAATATACTCTTGAAACTTGGTAAGTACATGTATTCTGTGAACCGCAGTAAGATATTCACACAAAAATAGAAAAAAAAAACAATAAATTTTGGGGGTTCCCCATACTTAGAGTCTCTCTAAATTTTTTTTAACAAACCCATACGTGTGGGGTATCTATGGATAGGTCTTCAAAAATGATATTGAGGTTTCTAATATCATTTTTTTCTAAACTGAATAATTTGCACGAGAGACTTACCACTTTACCGCTTCTAAAGTGGTAAAATGTGTCCCCCCCCCCCCCCTTTTTAACTTCTAAAATAAGAGAATGATAAAACTAAAAAAAATATGTGATGTACATTACCATGTAAACTTCCACCGAAAATTGGTTCGAACGAGATCTAGCAAGTATTTTTTTTTAATACGTCTTAAATCGTAAACCGCAATTTACCCAAAATTGATTGTTTTTTTTATCTATTTTTGTGTGAAAATCTTAATGCGGTTCACAGAATACGTCTACCTACCAAGTTTCAACAGTATGGTTCTTATAGTTTCGGAAAAAAGTGGCTGTGACATACGGACGGACAGACAGACATGACGAATCCATAAGGGTTCCGTTTTTTGCCATTTGCCTACGGAACCCTAAAAATCACAGGAGTATAATCGTAATTAAGACACTTTTGATATCACGGAACAGATAAATAGAGTTATCTGTTCCGTGTTTGACATGTCTTAGACTTAGTTAACAATTAATAATTATTATTTAATTCGGATACAGGCCAACAAGACCTCAACCTTCCCGATGATGACAACTTTTGGATGATGACTTCGTCAATCGATGAAATAATTATAACTCCAAAATTCATCAAAGATATCCTATCGACCCTTCATCAGAAAAGCGTGGATGATTGCTCAAATTCTGACGATGAGGACATTTTTGTGTTTAAAATAAGCCTCAATATGATAAACAGACAAAAGAGTCTCATGCCGTTGGTGAAAATATGATTATTCCATCTTCCATCAAAATCTCTTCAGTATGTCTATTCTGATACATCTCCCTCGGTGAACACCCAGGTGCAGTGAGCTGTCATCCGTCCCGATGCTATGGATTGACAAAGCACTACAATCTTAATCGATATCTATTTTACTTTTTCTGCTATTTTCAACGACTAACGAATTATTAGGTATGTTTAATTTATTTCAAAGCTATTAATTAAGTGTATAAACATGACTACCTCTTTTAAAAAGCAAGAGCATTTTTATTTTCATTGTTTAGGTTTTATATTTAAATAAAATATCATTGTAACCTGTGAGGCTGAAGGCGTTTCACGTCGGTCACACGCCGGCGCTTCACTTCACGCCGTAATAATAATAACAATAAAACATAATCTGACATGATTATGTTTTATTGTTACAAGGCTGAATATCGACCGACTTTATAAATAGTCACAAGTCAATGGTGGATACCAACATTACCAACAATTTTAAGCAGAGATATAATATAGTATACAGTATGGATCAGATACACGTCAGTGGCGCATTTTTTGTTTGTTATTGTGAACCCATTTTCTTTTCAAACAAATTTCTGATTTGTCTCTTAATCTAAACACAATCAATGGTACCTAGCGCGATGATGATGATGGTGGTCGGTGGATGAAAGGATAAAAATAAACCAAATACAAGGTACCGGTAACGTCTTTTTATGTAAATTATAAATTGATGACATTGTTCGATCGAAGTATTTAACTATGGTTAGGTGTGATAACATTTGTGTGGGGTTCAATTTTTATCCTTTCATCCACCGACCACCATCATCATCATCACGCTAGGTACCTATTCATTGATTGTGTTTAGATTTAGAGAAAATTCAGATGGGTTCACAATAACAAAAGAATATATGCGCCACTGACGTGTATCTGATCCATACTGTTTATCTCTGCATAAAATTGTAGGTATCCACCATTGACTTGAGACTGTTGATAATGGTCGGTCGTTATTCAGCCTTATCTTTATTGTTATTATACAAGCGCTGAACGGCGTGAAGTGAAGCGCCGGCGTGTGACCGGCGTGAAACGCCTTCAGCCTCACAGGTTATTATTATTATATTTTATTTAAATATAACACCTAAATAACAAATTTGAAAAAAAAAATGCTCTTTCTTTTTAATATTTTAAGTAGGTAGGTAGTCATGTTTATACACTTAATTAATAGCTTTGAAATAAATTAAACATAATAATCCATTAGTCGTTGAAAATAGCAGAAAAAGTAAAATAAATATCGATTTTGATTGTAGTGCTTTGTCAATCCCTAGCATCGGGACGGATGACAGCTCACTTCACCTGGGTGTTCACCGAGGGATATGTAACAGAATAGCACTGCAGATCTTGTCAACAAGAGGATGACATTGAAAGCAGCTCGGTCCCTTGCAAAAAACCAAGGAAATATTTATTTTAGTTACTACTTAATTACTTATTAGCTGTTAACCAAAATTAGAATAAGTGTTTCTTTGAAAGTTAATAACGTAGATTGTCAAAAATGCCATTTTATTACAGTTGATCACGTTTTTGTTATTGTTACTCTATTGTTAGTAATAAATGCACTAATGTGATTGATATTTTCAATGAATAATGATTAACTAAGACTGACGTCAAAAGTACCTACTATTATTATTTAAATAAGTTTGTACTCCTGTGATTTTGTAATTATCTTATCTTACTAATATTATAAATGCGAAAGTTTGTGAGGATGGATGGATGGATGGATGTTTGTTCCTCTTTCACGCAAAAGGTTTTGATAAAACTTTGCAGAAATATAGCTTATACATCAGAATAACATATATTATAGGCTACAATTTGTAAAGATTTTGTGTAATTTGGTCATAATATTACGATAAGTATCAAGTAAGTCGGAAAAATATCTGCCCTCTGAGAGGTATCTTGGCGTGCGCTGCCTATACCGTTGGAGTTACACAAATGTAATGTATCGAACTTGACCAAATACTGTAGTTTGGAACCTACCTACGTTGTATTCTATGTTTGTCCTCCACACACGATATGAATGTAATATATGTACCTGAAATGGTTATGACGTCATTCGTCGTCGACTATTAAACGTCTTGGATGGGTCAAAGGTCAAGGTTATGACACCCTTGTGTTACTAAATAATGTGCGGACTGAAAATGTATTGCATTCATTTATTGTTTTATGACGTCACAGTTGGCACAGTTGCTGAGCGATTGGCCGCTGCGTGTCGCGGGTTCGATTCCCGCCTTGAGCAAGCGTGGCGATCAACGGTCGTGTCTTCTCTGAATGAGAAGAGACCTTTGCCCTGCTATAATAGGCTGGTATTATTTTATGTAAATTAACTCAATAAAATTTTGTAGACCGGATAGTTAGGTACGATTGAGACCAACCGGCTCGCGTCGCGCCGCATCGGAACGGAGCCGTATGCGTGCCGCGGCAGCCGAATGCGTCTGTCGAAGCCGTACTGCTACCGCGGCATGCGTTCGGCTGCCGCGGTAGCCGTACGCGTGCCTCGGTAGCCGACAGCAAAGACAATCATATGTCTGAACTAAAGAAATTAGTTTTTCTTCCGTATCTATTTTTGAAACTGTCGCTTGAAGAACCTTGAATTATTCGTTAGTTGCTGCACTGTAATCTCCGTTCGTATTCCACGACGCACGACCGACCGGCTCCGAACGGACCCGACGGCAGCCGATTGGATGCCGACAGCGCCGTTCGGAGCCGGTCGGGGCTGGTCGCGACGGACAGCCGAATGCCTTCTGCGACACGTCGCGACGCGTCGCGGGATGCCGACGGAGGTAACTATGCATAAGTTGCATGCAAATATGAACTGTAATTACTGTTGATACATTTCAATGTTCTATACCGCATTGTAAAATGCCGCCCGGCCCGGCCCGATGCGAGCCGGTTGGTCTGAATCGTACCTTATACGGAACTTAAGAGCTTGTAACAATATAAGTTTGTGAGTTAATCTGTGTCCTTCTAAAATTAAGTAACCACAAGCCTAGATTGTACTGCCCTAATTAGCCTATCTAGAAAAGTCTGACAACCAGTCTTACCAAGGGGTATCGTGTTACCCAGCAACTGAGATGTAAAGGTCAGACAGGCTGTCGCTCCATGTGAAACACTGAAAGAAAGAAAGAAAGAAAGAAAGAAAAACCATTTATTCACGAGATAGTGACGCACATTACAAAATAGTTTATGCTGTATAAGTATATTATATTACTCTGTGAACAAGACCTAAAACTACAACAAGTGGATACATAATTATATTGTAGAAAACAAATAAGTACTTAAAATAAAATAAAAACTATAATAACGTCCGAGACGATTCAGCTGCATCCGTTTAGACTGGAAGCCGACCCCAATATAGTTGGGAATTGGCTAAGCAGATGATGCTATCTAGAAAAATTCATTAAGTTTAATTACTTATTAACCAATGTTATGACTCATCAGGGCCGTGCTCGGAACGTGACAGGGCTGTGGCCGTGCAAGACCGTGCATCTGGGTCCCGTCAGGGCTGCGTCAGGGAATTTTTGTTCACTCACGTCAGGGATGTGACCGCACCGTGGACAGGCCGCGACCTTCCATCTCTACCCCTCAATCACCATTTTCAGGATTTTGATTTCTTTTTTCCGCTTCTATTAAAAACTCGTCATTCCTTTTTAGGGATCCGTACCTCAAAAGGAAAAAACGGAACCCTTAAAAGATCACTTTGTTGTCCGTCTGTCTGTCTGTCTGTCAAGACCCTTTATATCGGGAACGCGTGAAGGTATCGAGTTGAAATTAAAACCATATAGGTACTCAAGTCTACGGTCCCTTGATGCTGTAAAAAAAATCAACCCTCTATATTAACGTGAAAAAAAGATACGGCCGTTTATGTCGCAAAAAACGCATTTATAATATTAAGTAGATTAAAGTATGGATATCTATGAAAACATCATGTACGCTAGAAAAAATCTGCATCTTTTTGATAAAAGAGGTGACAGACATAATTATAATACTAGAAATAGGGACCAACTAGTTCAACCAAGTTTCAGACTGGCTAGTAGTAGTAGTAGTAGTATGACGGGCCGGTGTCCGCAACTCCACGACCAAGCGCGTATTTTGCGTACAGGTGGGAAGAAGATCATTCGATCCACCCGAGCTCCCCAAGAAAGGCCAGCAGCGCCTTGACATCGCTGGCGATCTCCCGCAGGTTACCTGGGTTTCCGAAGTACTTTGCCCTGTATGAAGCAACCACAGGGCAGTTCAGAAGCACATGGGCTGCTGTCTCGTCCGCCCCCATGCAGGCTCTGCACAAAGGGCTGTCTGTGACTCCTATGACAAAAAGATGTTTATTGAAAGACCCATGACCAGTTATGGCGGCTGTGACCGCACGTAGCTGTTGTTTGGACAGTCGGAGGGCTTGCCTCGTGAAGCGGCCCTCAATTACAGGAAGAGCCTCCTTGGCTTGCCTGCACTCGCCATGTTCGGTCCACAGTCTTTGGTGTAGATCCTTGGTACGTTTTCTTACCATGGTGCGTAGGTGACCGAACGGGAGAGGCACTATGGGTTCCGGACCCACCGCGCTCATGCTCGATCCCCTTCTGGCAAGCTCGTCCGCAGCATCGTTACCGCGCGAACCGCTGTGTCCTTTGATCCATTGAATGGTTGTATCATTAAGAATACCCACCTCGTTCAGTCTCTGATGGCATTCGTGTATCAACCCGGAGTTGACCGTGTAGCTGTCCAGAGCTTGTAGTACAGCCATGCTGTCCGACAGTATGCGAATTGGTTGTCCTACTACCTGTCTGTTTAGTATAGCTGAGGCCGCCAAGCAGATGCCCATGCACTCGGCCTGGAACACCGTGTTGTAAGCACCCAGCGGCATTGCTATATGTATGTTGAGGTCTTCCGAGAAAACGCCGGCCCCCGTGCCGGTACCTGTTTTAGATCCATCTGTGAAGATCCGCAGCTCAGTCGGGCGAAGGCCCTCACACCGCCAATCCTCATGCAGTTGGATTTTGTATTTTTTGTCAAATATGAATTGTTTAGGAATTCTGTCGTTAATAGCTTTAGTTATAGGAGACTCCTTACTAAGTTCCTCTAGTAACGCAGAGTGTCTGGTGCTAGTCTTGCTCCAGAGATTTAGTGTTTTCAAGCGTAATGCAGCCGTTGTCGCCTCTTGTTGGATGAATAGGTGAAGCGGCGGGAGCCCTAACATCGCCTCCAGTGCTGCCGTCGGAGTGGTCCTCATGCAGCCCGTGGTCGCCATGCAGGCTAGTCTTTGCATACGCTGGAGTTTGTTGGCGGCTGTGATTAGCTTGGTCCTCGGCCACCACACCACCGACCCATAAGCAATCATGGGGCGGATTACCGCGCTATACAGCCATAGTATTATTTTAGGGGATAGGCCCCACTTCTTACCTATCATTTTCCTACATTGCCAAAAGGTGATGCAGGCCCTGTTTAATTTGTTGTCTAGGTGGTTGCTCCAGTTTAACTTACTGTCTAAGATGACCCCGAGGTATTTTACTTCGTTGGCCAGCTGGAGCTCGGTATTGAATAGTTTGGGTAGGCGGTAGGGTCCTAGTGCACGTTTGTGGGTGAACATGACTAGTTCGGTTTTGTTGGGATTGACGGATAAATCAAATTCCCCGCACCATCGCTCCACGATGCGTAGCGCCCGCTGTGTGAGGTTGCAGATGGTCCCGGTCACCTTCCCTGACACAAGGATGGTGAGGTCGTCTGCATAGCCTATAGTGTAGTAACGTACGGCATTGAGTTTCTTGATTAGAATGTTGATTACCAGGTTCCACAGGAGGGGGGATAACACCCCTCCTTGGGGGCAGCCTCTGGCAATCATGGCTACTTGCTGCTCTTCCTCAAGCCGAACTACCCGTTTACTTAGCATATTAGTAATCCAGTCAATTAGTACCTGTTCTACGCCGTGTTTGGATAGGGCGGCGCTAATGCTGGAGAAGCTAGTTTTGTCGAAGGCCCCTTCGATGTCTATAAATGTACCCAAGCAAGAACCCTTTTGGTGGATGTCCTCCTCAATCCTACTCACCACCATATGAAGGGCGGATTCTGTTGACTTACCTGAGCTGTAAGCGTGTTGATTACCGTGTAAAGGTAAGTTTCTTAAAGGCCCGTCCCTCAGCTCCCTTTCGCATAGTCTTTCCAAGGTCTTCAGCAAGAACGAGGTCAGACTGATCGGTCTGTGGGATTTGGCGTTTGTGTAGTCACTCTTACCTGGTTTAGGGATGAATATGACCTTCACTTCCCTCCATCCTATAGGTACATATCTGAAGGCCAGACACGCTCTCATTAAGGGCAGCAGTCTATCGGTGATTAGTGCTCCACCCCACTGAAGTAGGGCGGGAAAAACTCCGTCTGGGCCGGCTGCCTTGAAGGGATGGAAGGACTGAATGGCCCATTGGAGCTTCTCCAAGGTGATCATCCTGTGTGCGTAGAACCAGTCATTACCTGATGGTGTGTAGGTTGCATCAGACCAGTCTACCGTCTGTGTGAAGACACATCCGGGAAAGTGGGTTTCTATTAGAACCCGTCTCGCTTCGTCTGGTGATGTTGTGAGTGTGTTGTCGGGTTTGCGGAGAGTGGCTACCCCAGGTGTGTTCTGCTGTGCCAGTATCTTCCTTACCCTGTTCGCTTGTTGGCAAGATTCAATGTTTCCACAGAATTTGCGCCACCCCGTGGTTCTCCTGAATCTGATGCATTTCTTGTAGCTGGATTTGGCCGCGTGGTACGCGTCCCAGTCATCGTCAGCACAAGTGTTCATAGCTCTGTTCAAGGCTTTTCTTACCTTACTGCGCTTACGCTCCAGCTCAGCACCCCACCAGGGTTGTTTCCCTGGCGTCCTGGGCGCGGTGGTCATTGGGCATGCAGCTTGGTAGCATTCTATCATTGTTTCAGTCACATGTCTTACCTGTGCATCAATCAATGTCGTGCACTCTAAAGGCAGCGAGTTAGCTATAGGTGTTAGCTTGTTTGCAAGGTTGCGTGTGTAGGCCGCTCTATCCGTGTTACGCGGATTACGTCGCGGTGGCGTCGGTGATATACAGACCTGAATGTCAAAGCGGATCCACCTATGATCGGAGCAGGAGGCCTCCTTAGAGACCTGCCATCCGGTGATGATTTCCGCTGCACCATCCGATGCTAAAGTTAGGTCTATGATTGTGCGGCTCCGTCTAGTGACAAAGGTCGGTTCAGAGCCTGTGTTAAGTAGGGATAGGTTGGTTGTGAATAAATAGTCCACTAAGTCCTTACCCCTCTCGTTTGATGTGTCCATACCCCATAGCGGGTGGTGGGCGTTGGCGTCGGTCCCAATCACCATCTCCAGTCCGTTCCTCTCGCAGTCATTCACGAGGCGGGTGAGGTCGTGAGGGGGCGGGTTCTCCGCCTCAGGCATGTAAGCCGAGGCAAAGACTACCGGTGTGTTCTCGGCGCCGCGCTGTATCAGCAGCCTAGCTGCAGAGAGGTCACTGCAACAGAAATCATTTAGTGGCTGTGCTTTGAGGTTACCTGTCACGTAGATGCACGCTCTTGGGTGATCATGATCTGTAGTAACTAGGAGCTTACCGCCAAGATTGGAGAGTCCTTGTATGTGGCCGGCCCTAATCCACGGCTCTTGGATCAGGGCAATGGCCGTGTGTTGTACCTCCAGCCACTTGCGCAGCTGAGCCGTCGCAGTCTGACTGTGGTGGAGGTTGGCTTGGAGGATTTTACATGTTGACGAAAGGGACGCCATCGCTGGTCGAACCCTCCTCGTCTCCCCCAAGTTTTAACCCGGCGAACAGGTCCTCGTCGAGGCAGTCGCCCCCGACGGAGCCGCCACTCTCCGGGTCCGAAGCCGAGGACAGGAAGTCGTCCGGCTCCTCACCCGATGGAGAGGCGGCGGCCACGTCGGCGGCGACAGGAGCGGCCGGTTCTGCTGTAGCAGGTGCAGCCGCGGTTGCTACCGGGTCTTGTATTGTGGGGATGATCTCCCCAGTTTTCGGCGGCCTCTTCAGCTCTTCCCGGATGGTCTCAGTGGTGGGGTCCCATCCCCGAGGGACTTCGGTGAACCTACCGTTCCAACCCTGAAATCTTACGTACACCGCCCCCAATCCAATTGAGAGGCGGCGCCCGGCCTTCATCAGGGTCGGGATTTGGTCCTCAGGGATGCTAACCACCAGAAACCAAGCCGCGGCCTGTTTGTCTGCGAAGTGTAGGGCCCATTTCTTGACGTCGACCCAGGGGTTCTGATAGGAGAGGGCCCGTCCAATGTTGGTCGGCTCTCCGAAGACTCCCTGCTCGTCTGGGATGACGACCCCGCAGCGTGCTCTCTTCTGCAATTCCGACTGGCTCTTGACGACTAGTATGGTGTTAGTAGGGAGAGCCAGGCCGGAAACAGTGCGTTTAAGCCAGGTGAGTGTGTGGTCGTTGCCACACCAGAGTTTTAGGACTCCTTCAGCGAACAGCGGCTTTGCGTTGAAAGTCGGCCCTGGTGAGTCTTGTTTGGGGAAACAGGCCTCGCTTATGATCTGCCTCTGGATGGCAGCGAGCACCTGGTCCGACGTCTCCTTGCTGATGATCCCCGTACGGTCGCAAGTGATCGCGACGTTCAGGGGAGTGCTAGCAGCTTGGGCGTAGCTTTTGTTGGCGGCCCGTTTGGATTGATCAAGCCGCGGCCGCTTATGCTCTCCACGAGGCGAAATCGTCTCGTTGAGAGCTCGCTTGGCTACGGCCTGATCCTTCCAGCCGGGTTGCTGTGTTTCTTCCGTTGCCGGAACTGAGCTGGCTTCACTGACAGGAGGTTGGCTCGGAGTTGGTTGGCTAGCGCCGGCCTGAGCCTGTTTGCCAGCTGTGAAGCTAACTTGTTTAGAAGAGGAGGCCTTGCCTGCTTTCAATGCTAAAAATCGAGCCAGGCGCCGCTCCCTCTTTGTTTTTCCCGCCCCCCTTTTACCCTGCTCCGAATGAGCTGTTGGACCTATAGGGTCTGTGCGAGGGCGTCGGGTCTGTTGAGTGTTTTTACCCTTGCCCTTGCGTTTTTGCACCTGCCAGCCGCTTGCGAAGACGTCGGCGGTGCACGTCGTCCCTGGTTGGTCAGGGACAACGATCGGGGCTTGAAGAGCCCCAGTCACCACAGTCACCGGGGTTACACCTACACACCCACCCACCGGTGGGTGTGTAGGTGTAACCCCGGTGCCGGATTTACCCGATGCCGGGGCTTGTGTGCATTGGCTAGGGCTGCCACCAGTTTTACCCGGCGACGCAGCCTTTGCCTGTTTTGAAAGGCCGGTACTGGTCCCAATCAGCGCCGTTGCCTTTTGTTTAAGGGACTTAGTTTTGGTCTTAGCCGCGGTTTTCGCCACGGCCGGACCAACACCCGCGCTAGCGCCAGTAGCTTTCACTACCGGAACGCCAGGGGCGACAGAGATGCTGGAAGCACCCTGTTGAGGAGCTTTGTCGGCTTTCACCGACTCCACTCCTGAAGGTGGTTTTATACATGGCCGGAAATTGTCCATTGTACGTATGAAAAATAATTCATCTCTCTGGCTCCCACCCTCCATGGAGCCCGCAACTGGGAACGTCGCACTTAAAAGAAGTTTGACGTTAGGATTCCCAGAGAGATATAGGTGCGCAAGGCTGGCTTACAGTGCGACATCGGGTGCTCGATCGGGTTGGCGTCATGGGGCGAATTGGCCAACCCCAGACGAGCTGATCAACCCTCACTTACACCGTCAGCATGACCTTTACCTACCGCTGCAGCCGTCCGAGGACGACCACAGCGGACCTCACGCACCTCGCCTGTGGCCCTCTGACGGGACACAATGGCCATTTCCCTACCCCTGGCTAGAGGGTAAGGCCACCGTTTTGCCTGAAATCCAGACCAAAGGGGGCGTGTTGCCTCACGGACGCATAACCACCAGCGCCGATCGGCTCAACCCCCCAGGACTCCTTCATCCCTGCATACGGCGCTCAACTGCGCAGGTCCTAGCGCAGGTGACTAATCCCCTACTCGCCAACACTCTTGGGGCGAGCTCACGGCCGCCCAGTCACAGGGGGCCGCGATTATTGGGTTATATATACGGAGAAAATACTATAATATAAACCATACATAGATATATACTATATATATTATATACCAAACGCGCTCGGTGTTTTTGGTTTGAGTCTAATTCCTAGTGAACTAGACCCAGTAACAGGGCTGGCAACCTCGAGAAGGCTAGTCCGCCGAACTTGCCTTGGGGATCTTTGCAACGAACTTGTCACTCTCCCCCAAGACCAACGCCCCCCTACCGCCTCTGAAGGAGGCAATAGGGTGGGCCTGCATCTATGCTAAACATGTTAAGCATGCCGTACTAGAACCGCTAAAGCATAGACCGGAGACTGGCTAAAATAGATTCGTCTTTCATGGGGTACTGTTTAAAGTGTTACAATAAAATACCTCCCCACATTGTTCAACTAAATTTAGAAGTGAAATAAATTATATTATAATTGATAAATTTTTGAAGTGCTACTAACAATAGTCTTAAGTCTTTACTACTAACAAAAGTTACAAATTATAAAATATGTATGTTTAGGTTAAGGTATTTATCTATGGGCCTATGCAGCCTGATAATAAATGGATTATTATATTATTATTAAATGAAACAAAATTTAAGTCTTGTATTAAATGCACACTATGCAACCGAGCATATTATAAATTGAGTGATTACATCACTGATAAAAATGCTTGGCTGGATGCTGGTCTAGCTCCACAGCGCAACGTGCAAGGAAAATATCGTCAGGGCCCGGGCACAGAATACTTAATAGTACTACGGCCCGGGCACTGAAGCTTCATCGCCAGCCCGGACACGGACGTGTGTGAATGAGTTCATATAAAATGTTCACAACTATAAATTTACATTGTGTTTGATACGAGAACATAATATACAACATTATAAATATTATTAATATAATAATCTAAAAGCGTACATGCAGCAATAATATAAAAAAGACATGCTTACTATAAACAATAATAATAAATATACTACTCAAAACAAAATAAGGGCCACAAGGTATTTTGTCTGTACCATGAAAATAATAAAACCAATATATATTTTTAGTCTCCATAACGAAAACTAATGTTGTTTTTACCATGTAGACCAATAAATTTATTCAAATAATAATGATTAAAAAGTTTATTTGCTTTTGAAAGAAAAAACACATTTTAGGTTAAAAATAATAACAACGTACAGTTACTGAAAACAAAAGAAAATACTCCATGCTCATCTCGATATATCGCTGAGCAGTAACAGTACCCTCATTTAAAATAGCGAGCTCAGTTTTGCCGTGTAAGCTTATCCCGCCCCAAATCATTACATTTGGACCACCAAAACGATCGACTTCATGGATGCAGGCTTCTGACAATCTCTCGCCGCGTCTTCTCCATACTCTAATACGCCGATCGTCGTTAAAAAATTTAACTTTGCATTCGTCTGTGAAGAGCACCATAAAAAAATAAATTACACCTAAATGAAAAAATACCTGTGGCCCTTATTTTGTTTTGAGTAGTATATGTATATAGTTACAGTTCGTCTATTGAATATAAGTTCCTATCCAAAACAAATGCTTTGAGCTTAGGCTTATAGATAGAACTTTAGCCGCAAGATGTCCACTATTGAATAAAGGACTCCCTCAAAAGGGGAGGCGAGTTGCCATAATACCCACGCTAGGCGCTTGCCAACCACTTCACTAGGATCCCCAAGACAGGCGTCTTGAAGATCGAAGTTGTTAAGCACATGGAAGTCGCTGCTGCCCGACTTCCGGATTTTCCCTTAGTCGCCTTCTACGACACCCTCGGAATGAAATGGGGGGGGGGGGGGTGCTATTTTAGCCCGGACACCCCACCCCACCCCCTTAGTACATTATATTTGTATTCAAGTCGTCGCGCGCTGTGGACAATATTATCTTTCTAGCTGTTTAATAACATTGTTTATATAATAAAAATGAATTGTTGTTCGTTAGTCTTGCTAAAACTCGAAAATGGCTGGACCGATTTGGCTAATTTTGGTCTTGAAATATTTGTAAAAAAATTAAAATCAATTCAAAGTCAAAGTCAATTTCAAAGTCAATTCATTTATTTCAATTAGACCATTAAAAAGGCACTTTTGAACGTCATAATAAAAAAATATAAAGTTGATTCTAGTTGCCCATTCCAAAAGGTAGTTTTTTTTTTTTTTTTTTATTGTTGTAGGCTTGCGTTTGACCGCAACTCACCTGATCTTAAGTGATGATGCGGCCTAAGGTGGAGCACGCTTGCCTAGAATAAACCGGTTCACTCGTGCC
Organism: Charanyca ferruginea; assembly: GCA_947361185.1. Lineage (NCBI taxonomy): Eukaryota > Metazoa > Arthropoda > Insecta > Lepidoptera > Noctuidae > Charanyca > Charanyca ferruginea. The sequence continues at coordinate 18,694,841 of OX376079.1, read as the reverse complement.
TTGAAGATACCCAGATTATATGTATCGGGGAATAGAGAGGCGGGCAGTGAATTCCGTAGTTTCGTATGGAGAAGAATGGGCAAGAAACTCCATACTTTGACAGGACAACATCTGTTGGGTCAGCTAGTTATTAATATAATAAAAGTTTTTAATATAATAAACTAGCTTTTCCCTTGACTTTGTCCGCGTAAACGTCGGTTATCGCGAATGCGAAAAAAGAGTAGCCTTTATCGTTTCTTGTCGTAGTCTATACCAAATATCTTAAAAATCGGTTCGGTTTAGCCGTCAACAAACAATCAACTCACTTTCGAATTAATAAAATTATGAATCATCCATATTCTATCGTTTGTTTGGTCTTCAATATGTCCTAAAAAGGAAACCCCATTTGTATGTTAATCTTCTTATCTTAAAACCAGCAAATATGAATGGTTCGAAATTAATTAGAGATCATCGTCGAACGACGCCGGGTCACGTGACTAGTCTCATGAATACTTATGAGGGATTAATGACTTATCTATGCGAAGTCGGTCGTTTGTCTGTTTGTATGGGGTGACGTTTTGTGTTTTTAAGAATGATTTATGGTTGCAATGACTTTGTATTTCATGAGTGTATTTTTATTATTGTCAACAGTTTTTAAAACAAAAATATGTTCTCAAGAAATAATTCTAATAGAATTGCGTTTTGGTTTTAATTGTTTTATTCATACGGCATATATTTTTTTGAATATTTCATTTAGATGTTTTAGGCTTGCACAATAATTTGGACCTATCCGTCAACCAGTAAACCAAAAGTTGGTGAAGAGATAACATGGCGTCTCTTCACCACATTTAGTTGACGGGTAGAGAATGCATAAGGCATTAAGTCCGATTTCGTACCTTTTTGCTGTTTATAGTCTACTAAATCTATATCAAACCTATCGAGTGGGGTATCCCACTCGATAGGTTTTGCGGTAAAAACTTTTTTAATGAATGCTCTCTAAATTGTTGATGGTACTGCGGTTTCTCGTACCAAACTCGCTTATTTTTCGCAAGTCTTCTACTGTGAATTTTTCTAATCTATTAGGTTGTTCTGAACAATGGACTCTAAGAACTCATTAGTGAAAAAGTACGTAAAAAATTGATATGGTGTATCTAATTCCAAAATATTAGAAGATATGACGACACGGTCGCAGTGGCTGAGCGATCGACTGCTGCGCAGCGTGTTGCGGGTTCGATTCCCGCCCAGGGTAAACATTTGTGTGATGAGCACTTGTGTTTGCCTTGTGTCTGGGTGTTGTTTATCTATATATGTATGTATTTACAAAAAAAAAATGTATTTGTGTATGTATATCAGCTGTCTGACACCCATAGTACAGGGTCTCCCTAGTTTGGGGTCAGATGGCCGTGTGTGAAAATGTCCCCACATATTATTATTATTATTTTTATTTTATATAAATAAAATTGTGTGTTTGTAATTTAAATATCGGATGGTGATGAGTTCTTGTGTGTCTGGGAGTCGGAGGTTATTTTAAATTAAGTGGGAAATACACATTACCTATTGTCAACCTTTAGACGCCCACAGCTGGGCATAGGCCTCCCCCAAAGGGGAGTTCAGGCGTAATCGCCATACTTGACCAATGCATGTTGGCGATCGCAGTAGGTGTTATGGTACTCAGAAGGACGCTGCTGCCCATCCTCTGGTCAATATCCCTCTGTCGCCTTCTACGACACCCACGGGTAGAAATAGAGTGGTGTTAGTTGCAGCCGGCACCACACGGCATAATAATTAAAATAAGCCTAACGTTTCTATATTCGAAATACTTTCTAGAAAAGAATATAGGAAAAAACCTGATCTGAGCTGATCTCCGATGTTTTAATTTTAGAAAACGGATTATGGTTTCCCAGTGGGAAAAAGATAACTGATATTCACGCAGCATAAGCTAGTAAATAAGTTTTTTTTTACTTTTTAAGGGCGCGTATTCGATTTAGCTCAACTCAAAATCTAAACGATTGCTTGAACGGCGTAGCAGCATTGACACACACTAGTACAATACAATGGTCTCTTTGTGTGCATCAGAAAAAAAAATATACACGAAATAGCACGAATCATTGAAATTGATCGGCAAACGACAGAGCGCGATGTTTTACAGTGCTTTTTAAAATAATTGTTTAAAATAAATGAGCTTGTATAATGGACTGAAAAATATTCTGTATATTAAGCATAAAATTTATTTTCATAAAATAAATATATCAGTTATGTTTTTATTCAAATACTGGTGAAAAAAAATTGGCAAAGTGAACCGATTTTCTACTTTTTCAACATTGTTTTTTAATACATAATAGTAATATTTTTGTAATTTTGGCTCTGTAGCTGTCTTTATATACTGTTGGAAAAACGCATAAAACAAAATATTATGGCATATTGTAATGGTTGTATTCGTCCTGAAAGTTAACTCTAACGTTTATTTTCGCAAAACGATATGAAAGAATTGTCTTCGATTTAAAAAACCATAATTAAAAATTATACTTTTACTCTGTAGCTGTCTAAATCAAGACATAATCTTTCTAAAACTGTAAATTGTCTTTAAATAATCTGCTCACATAATTACGATATTGCTCTGGGCAAAACGCAAAAACATGAAGTTTTCGTCACGAATCGAATACGCGCTCTTAATCTATATTTGTTTACTAACCGCCTGTTAGTTTGAAGCCGCAAACATTAACGCGTCGAAATATTATTGCTACTCAATTTCGAACAGGTATAAGCTGTGGCTGTGATTGATTTACGAACGCAAATGACAATCTGCGCAATATATGTTTCCATTCGAAGATTTCTCCATCATGACATCGCTCCACCACACTCTGCCAGACGGACTATCAAATATTTGTCTATCGAAGGTGTGGTGGAGTTAGTAAGTTATCCTCCAAGACATTCAACTAATTAACAAGTTTTGTTCTTGGCTGTGTGGATGCCAGTCAACAAAATTTAAATTTAATAGCAAAAAGTTGCTCGCACAATTTGCGGAAAGGTTTTTTGAAAGTTGTCATTATGGAATATGTTGTCTCACAAAAGTTACGGTGTTAGGGATGATCTTTTAGTAAATTGTATGCATACGATAAAAGTGACAAAAGAAGGCTAGTGTGTGCACAAATGGTAGGTATTCAAATAAAACACTGTCACTTGCGAAAAACATCTTTAATAACACAATTCGTTTGAATATGTAGGGTATGTAGGGTTAGGGTAGGTTAGAATATGTTGACGTCGTCGTTTCGGGTGACGCAGGTGCTCTCGGGGCATGGTTGCTTCGGGAAGTACCTGTGTCGCATAAACAGGGAGCCGGACGCCTGGTGTCACCACTGCGTCGACTGCCGGGAGGACACGGCGCGGCATACGCTGGCGGAATGTGCCGCTTGGGAGGGGCCGCGCCGTGCCCTCGTCTCAGAAGTAGGCAGTGACCTGTCGCTGTCGGCCGTGGTCGAGTCGATGGTCGACAGCACAGAGTCCTGGGACGCGGTGGTTTCCTTCTGCGAAAGTGTCATGTCGCAGAAGGAGGCTGCGGAAAGGGAGAGGGAGATCTCAACCTCCCACCCTGCTCGCAGCAGGCGCACCGGGCGTCGGCGGAGGGCGGATAACGCCCTCTTCCGGCCCCCCTAAATGGGTCCAGGGGCGGCAGACTCGGGGACGTCTGTGGCCCCCCACATACACCAGGACCCGAGGTGGCGGCGCGTAGTGTTCCACGCGCGCCCCTCTAAGACGTCCGGGGGGGAGTCTAATACCTCACTCCCCCCCTGACCCGAGAAGTGGCCCGCTGCAGCGGGCCGGCACCAGCCGGGGGTTGCGGAAGTATCTCCAGTTCCGACGTAGGTGTGAGATGGAACACCGGGGTGGTTTTTAGTCAGTAAGAGTCTGACAGACCCCTCCGCCCGCCCCAGGGCGGAGGACATCCATGAGGATTTTCCACCCCGTACCAAAAAAAAAAAAAAAAAAGGTTAGAATATGTTAAGTACATGTTGTGTTACGATTGTTATTGTTTTTTTTTTATTTTTATTAATTAATAGGCTTGCGTTTGACCGCAATTCACCTGATCTTAAGTGATGATGCGGCCTAAGTTGGAACACGCTTGCCTAGGACGAACCGGTTCACTCGTGCCTTGAAGATACCCAGATTATACTTATCAGGGAACAGAGAGGCGGGCAGCGAACACCACAGTCTGGCAGTTGGTTCAAAACCGTGGAACTTCAACCATATAGCGGTGACGCTTCGCCGTATCTCTGCTCGTCCGATGATGGAATGGGGATGGGGGAATTAAATTGTGCAATTCAACAGCACACTCTCCGAAATGTACCCGATAAAAGACCGATGGGCTGGCAACGGTGCGGCGATGTTCAAGGCGCTGGTGCTTAGCCCTAACCAGGGAGTAATTGTTAATGAGCCTCTTGGCACGTCTATCAATAACTTCCAACGCCTCCAGTTGGTATTTTGCTGATCCATCCCAAAGGTGCGAACAGTACTCCATGCACGATCGAACTTGTGCTTGATTTTAGTGTTTATGTAATTTAGGATAGATAATATTGTTCTTTTTAATTTTTAGTTTAGTTTTTCATTAATATTAAGACCACGCTATCGCATTGGGTGAATACCTGTAGGTAGGTAATGATAGTTTTAAGGGAGTTGCTTAATAAATAAATAAGTGTTAAAATAACCACCCAAGTTGAGTCAGCCTCGCTCACGAAGAGTCCATTCCATATAGAGATGGGCGGGTGGGTAAAAATTGGGAAGGTAAAAATTTGAAGGAAAGGGTAAAATGGTGTTCGTAAAAAATACCGGGTAAAAAATTAAAACTGTCGTTATATTGTTTAATTCGCTTCGTCATTAATACTACGAACTACCATGTTATTTTCACATTGACCATTGAAGATAAAATAATGATTTCAAATAAAACGAAGTTTAATCTCTCTTTTAAATCTTTAATCAACATTAATTTTCAAATAAAATAAACTATTTAGAACAAAATCCAATATTAAGTACTGTACTGATTGTAGTGCAATCAGTACAGTACTTAATATTGGATTTTGTTTTAAAATAAAATGTTATTTATTTATTTATTTATTTATACTTCATGCACAAACGTACAAAGGCGGACAGATAAGTATAACATATACATACAACGTGAAACCATTTCAAAACAAGTATGTAAATGATTAACAATTAGGTAGGTACGTATCTACTAAATACAATAATTACAATGCAACCTACACAGTAGTAATATACAGTAAGTAATAATCATCAAAAAATATTAAAATTGCATAATTGGTTTTGATTGATTGATATTATACAATATATTATGAATTAAAATTGACTTACCTTATTTTATAGTATAATATGAACAAAACTTCGCACAATTCCGTTGAATATAAATTCCGTTGATATAAATCGAAAAAAAACTGAATGTAAATCGTAAAACTATGACTAAACGTAGGTGCGTACGGATTAGAGGCAGCCTCGCCTGAGGCACGCCTCGGGCTGAGGCGCGTACGCACTTGAGGCAACTATTGAAAATTACAATAAGTAGTGTAAATAAAATTGATTTTAATTTTTACCCGGTATAAATTAAAAATGGGTAGGTAAAAATGGGTATAAATGGGTATTTTCCCGAAATCTAGGTTTTTACCGGGTATATGCCCATCTCTAATTCCATATCAAAACACAATATTTATAAACACTACACACAAAAATAAACACGTTTCGGAACCCCATTTAATTTTTAACATTATTTCAATTATTGTTGTAGGACAGTCGTTATAGTCACGTTGAATAGCACGAAATCAACATTAATTTAAAGGGAGACTTTAAATTCATGCCATCTATTACATTTTGTATCAAAAAGAAAGTGACAAGATCAATTTAAAGTCTCTACATTAATGTTGGTTTCGTGCAACTCAACGTGAGTGAAAATGTCAAATGTCTACCTATTTTGGTTTAAAAAATGCAGAGTCTAACTAATAGGGTTCATATAGGGTTCCTTTGGGTACGAAGTAGACAGCTGCTCCACGTCAAACACTTGCATTCAGCTGCCAGTTAGACTGGAAGCCGACCTCAAAATACTTGGGAAAAAACAGGTAATGATAATAATTGCTACTACTAACTGTTGAACAAAAGCCTCCCCCGTAAGGGAGGGAAGTTTTGCCATAATCCCCACGCTTGGCAGGCGTCATGGGGACCGCAGTTGTTGAGTACACGGAAGCCACTGCTGGCAGATTTCCGGTTTTTCCCTTAGTCGCCTTCGACGACTCCTAGACCAGACTCCCCACAGTCAATGATGGATTATAAAATTATGTTTTGCATATTAATAAGTCCTATCCACGTCATGTCGGCAAGATGTGGTTTAGGTTTTAATCTTCCAAAATAAACTCTTTGTCGATCAAATTTCAAAGTTACAACTCATCTTTACACGTTCCTTTTGCATGCCATTGTCTAAATAACTTTAGAGCTCCCAGAACATTCTCACTGAAGAACTCTGGCTTCTCCATAGCCAGAAAATGGCCACCATCGTCAAGTACAGTTGCGTTCAGATGGTTCTTAAACTTGTACTGTAGCATACTCGGGCTCTGGTACAGCAGCTCATTTTTGGCATGAACTGTACACGTTGGAACTGGTGTTGATAGCCTGAAACGTGATCGTTGATTGGTTGTTATGGACTTGAAGAGATTTGGAGTGAATGGTTGGTTAGTTGAGGTTAGAGAACGAACTATGACTGTGAGAATGGAAATTATTAGTCAGTCAGCAAGGCGACTGAGAGCGGGCATACACGGGCAGTTCGAGCAGCTAGGCATAAATCAAAATACACGAACCGCTCGAGCAGTCATAGTCAACAGCTTGAAGCTGCCATTGATAACTGCTGCAGCCGTCGGTTTCAACTGCTAGATCAGTCACAAGCGGGCGACAGTTTGCGACGTGGGGATGGGATGAAGAGCACGGGCGGAGGAGATAAATGCGCAAGAGCAGTCGACAGCTCGAGAAGTCAATAATAATAATATGTGGGGACATTTTCACACACGGCCATCTGACCCCAAACTAGGGAGACCCTGTACTATGGGTGTCAGACAGCTGATATACATACACAAATACATTTTTTTTTGTAAATATATACATATATAGATAAACAACACCCAGACACAAGGCAAACACAAGTGCTCATCACACAAATGTTTACCCTGGGCGGGAATCGAACCCGCAACACGCTGCGCAGCAGTCGATCGCTCAGCCACTGCGCCAACCGTGTCGTCAATATATGTCATGCCTGGCAACTGCGTGACTGCACGATGAAATTTCACCGTGCTGCTGACCGCCCGAAGCAGTAGTAACTGCTCGAGCGGTTTCACGTATGTTCGCACAGTCACGAGCAAAAACTCTCATTTTAAACTGATTTTCTCCAAAACTATTGATTGAAATCTTATGGGGGTTACAAATAGGGTATTTTTGATCCCAAACTACGAGTACTATAAAATAGGGTTTATCTATAATTTGAAATAGTTATTTCACGAGAAAATCGCTATTGAATTTTGCAATCTGTATACATATTTATGCTCATTATGCAGTCGCAGTTTGAAGCAGTCGATCCTGACTGTTTAGAGCTGCCCATATATGGCCGGCCTAAGGTGAAACCAAACGAACGAAATTTTGAGAATTCTGAGTTACGTTACTGAGTCGCGAGTTGCTTTTGTAAACGTTGCCCCACACTAGGAATTTCTCATGTATCGTGGTGTGTTTACTCAGAGTAACTGGCCATCGTCATCTTCCTGCCCTTGTCCTATGTTACTTGGGGTCGGCGCAACATGTTTTCTTTTTCTATTTCATGCTATCAACCGTCATGTTTTCACTGACTCTCTTTTCATTCATACCATTATTAACACAATCCATCTATCTTTTCTTTATCCTTCCTGTCCCTCTCCATCTATCCACATTAATATTCATTACCGTTTTGGTCAGATGCATTTCATCCCTTTTCTTTACGTGCCCATACCAAGACAATCGATTCCCTTTCAACTATTCTATCACTGGCGCCACTTTCAAAGTTTCTCTATTATATAAATTTCTTATTATGTCCATTCTGGTCACTCCACACATTCATCTCACATTCTTATCTAGATTGCCTGCAATCATTTTTTATCCATTTTCTCCACGGCCCAACATTCCGATCTATACAGTACGACAGGTCTTATCACGGACTTGTAGATTTTCCCCTTTAACTTGAGGGGCATCCGTGGATCACAAGTGGTTCCAGTGACCTGTCTCCATTTTATCCATTCTGCTTTGATCCGGTGTGTTACGTCTCGGTCTACTTCGTCATCTCCTTGGACAAGCGAAGCGAGGTACCGAAAGTCGGTACCTCGTTATGGGTGTTCCATCTAGAGATATTGGCACAGGACTAGAGAGACCTCTGAAATCGCAAAATAAGTATTCCGTTTTAGTTCTGGTTAATTTCAGGCCAACACTCCACTCCAGTCTTTGCCACCACACCTCCAATCTCAAGGCCACTTTCGGTAACCAGCACAATGTCATCGGCAAACATCATATACCAGGGTGCCTCTTTCTGGATGTACGATGTCAGACCGTCGGAATAACTGGCTTTACAAATATTTATATCGTGCAGGCATCGAACCTGCGACACGTAGCGTAGCAGTCCTTTGCTTAGTCACGTAATTTACATTTAATTGAAACTGACTACTCATTTTGCAACACCTTGTGGTTTAAACAAGACTTTTGTATGAAAAGGTATGCAGCTCAAATTACGCTAGTCAGCAGTCACAAAATTTCGTTCTTTTGACCTCACACTGCTCAAAGTTTGTCAGATATCCTTTAAGAATTTCCCTAATTCAACTTTAAGTACTCACGCAAAAACTTTCATTTCAACGTTCCTCATATTGTAGGTCTCTGCATAGATCCTGACAGATGTGGTAAAGGCGTTGTTCATCCAGTATACCATGAGGTTGTCAATCAAGTCCTCTCGAGGATATAGTTCATACAGTCCTCCATCGTCCCTGTCTATATATTCTGATCGAGATGCCGTGGAAACTAACTGTAGGATGTAAGCGAGTAGGCCTGATGGTGTGTCAGACATGGCTACACCTGTGGATACAAAACAAACTGACAGATTGACAGAAATTGACGGAAGTTTAATGAACGCGGGCACTGTTGGTGATGTGGCTGATGTTCAACGTCTCGCGCGCCTGCAATCGTTTGGAAACAAACGAATAAGTCAAAGTCAAAACATGCGTGCAAAGCAAAGTGGGCTATGGAATTGCACAACTTTATCCTCCATCCCCATCTTTGGACTAGCAGAGATCTGATACTCTAAATGGTCGACATCACACGTCTGGACATGTATTTTATACATTATACTTTAGAAGTTATGGTTATCATCATAGGTAAAACTTTAAGTTAGACTCACATACTTGTATTATCTGCATGTATGTTAAATCGATGACAGACCGCATCAAATTCCGTCAGTCACGACACGACTTAAAGCCTTTTCGATGACTTGTCAATTATTTTCCAGTCATGCATTCGAAATTCACTGAGCACCATTCTCCAAATAATAGCTGTGAAAGGATTCGATCCAGAAATACTTACCAATTGTGTCAGGTTTAGTAGCTTGCAAATGCAGGTATCCAGATTCAGTAATGATACCTTTTAAGATAGTAAGGATTGGGTACAGTCTCTCGGCTAATGTGGGGTCCACAACCAATGACTGCAGCTGTTTGTTTAGTGAACCAAATATCCATGTCGCGAATGTGCCCGGTGCGAACGACACTGCGTAGTTGGTATGATACCCTAGCACTTCCTACAAACAAAATAAAACGTTATGGTTGATTTGGCGTTCTCAGTACATCATCATATCATCATGTCTACCTTTCAAACGCCCACTACTGGTACTGCTACTATAGGTCTCCCCAAAAGGGGGGACGTAATCGCCATGCTTGGCCGATGCATGTTGGCGATCGCAGTTGATGTTATGGTACTTAAGACGACGCTCTGTCGCTTTCTACGACACCCACATGTAGAAATAGGGTGGTGCTACTCACGTTCGGCACCACACAGTTTTTTTCAGTAGGTACCTACAACCTAATATAATTAAAAATACCGAACCGAGTTACCGAAATACACATATTATTATCTCTAATGAGTATAAATTGAAATGTGGAGTGAGGCAAGGAGGAAACACTTCCTCGCGCCTATTTAACTTATATAAAAAACTGATCGTTGAACTCAGCAGTACTGGCATTGGCTGTCATGTTGATGGTGTTGCTATGAACAACATCAGCTATGTCGACGATATGGTTTTGCTGAGCCCATCGATCAGTGCGTTGAGACGACTTTTGAAGTTGTGTGAGGTATACGCGGTGGCTCATGGGCTTAGGTGCAACGTTAGAAAGAGTGAGTTTCTTGTTTTCAAAGTCGGTGCCAAAGGTGACGTGAATGGGCCGCTCATATCACTGGAAAATACACCCTTAAACCGGGTTACAAAGTTTAAGTACTTGGGCCACTGGGTCACCGAGAACCTAAGTGATGACTTGCACATAGAGATGGAGCGCAGAGCGCTGTCTGTCCGTGGCAATATGTTGGCCCGCAGATTTGTACGGTGTACGCATGAGGTTAAAATGACCCTCTTTCGAGCCTATTGTCAAACTTTCTACACCTGCAGTCTGTGGGTCAAGTATACGCAGGGGGCATACAGCGCTCTGCGTGTCCAGTACAAAGTTAAAGTCAAAGCATTTATTTCAATTAAACCATTTACAGGCACTTTTGAATTGTCAAGGAGTCGGTTAGTTAGTCAGAAAGTTGAAGCTAGTTGCTCGTTCCAAAACGTAGGTAGGTCTCTATGGAGAAGAACGAGCAAGAAACTCCACGGACACTCTTTTAAAATCAGGTTTTTACAAAATACTGCTTACATTATTCTTGTTGCTTCTATATGTGAAAACAATGAAGGTAATCTAGAAATACAAAGCATAAAAAATAATCAAGATAAAAACCATGGCAGTTAAGAGTTGACCAATCTCTACTGACAGCGCCCGTTCACGAACATGACGCGTGAATCAGCACCATTCAGCTCAACCATTTTAGAGGGAGCCGAATGACCCAACACACGCGCCACCACCAGCGAGACATTTGAGTGAGCATGACAATTCTCTCAACCGCCATGCTCATTTAAGTCAAACACATAATAATTTACTTAAAATATGGCTCCATGGTACTCACATTTACAAAATTGAATTAATGCTGCTAAATTATACAAAACTAAGGTTTCCAATGTTTCTAAAATGAATGAATGTCGAAGAAATAATTAAAATATATATTTGTGTATAATAATAACGATACTCGTTACTCATGTCAATAAAAAAAAAAAGGGTAGGAAACAACATTCCTCCAATTAGAAAATTCCCTAAACTGCCTGTGGAGCAGGACCAGCATTTAGCCAAGCATTTTTATCATTGATGTAGTCTTCTAATTTATAATATGCTTGTCTACACAGTGTGCGTTTAATACATGTTTTAAATTGTCTTTCATTTAGTTGTAGAATATCAAGAGGTATTTTATTATAAAATTTTACACAGTACCCCATAAAAGAAGTATGAACTTTTGACAATCTGAATCTTGGCTGATCTAATTTGTTCCTATTTCTAGTATAAACATTATGTCTGTCACTTACTTTATTAAAAAGATGAAGGTTTTTTCGAACATGCATAATGTTTTCATATATGTATTGACAAGGTACCGTCAAGTTGTTAATCTGTTTAAACAATTCTCTTAGAGACTCGCGACTGCTGAGATTATATATGGCTCTGACAGCCCGCTTTTGCAGAATAAAAATAGAATCAATATCTGCAGCCCGCCCCCAAAGCAAGATACCGTAGGACATGATGCTATGAAAATAACTAAAATATACTAGCCTAGCGGTATCCACGTCTGTCAAATGCCGGATTTTTCTGACAGCGTAAGCGGCCGAACTCAACCGCCCAGTAAGAGATGTTAAGTGAGGACCCCATTGCAGCTTTGAGTCAAGCGTAATCCCTAGGAAAACAGTCTTTTCGACGAATTCAAGTATATCCTTATTCAATACAACGTTACATTCACTACTTTTAACATTCGGTAAAGCGAATCTTATGCATTTAGTTTTCTTCTCATTTAATACTAAATTATTTACAGTAAACCAATTAAGAACCTTAAGCATAGCGTCATTTACGTCGTCATGGTGCTGTGCCCGTCTATTAACTCTGAATATCAAGGAAGTATCATCAGCAAATAACACCATTTGTGGTTGATTTTTCAGTAAGTAAGGTAAATCGTTTATATAAACTAAAAAGAGGAACGGACCCAATATTGAGCCCTGCGGTACCCCCATTTTTACTTTTAAGCCCGATGAATTTACACCGTTTACTTGAACTTGTTGCAGTCTATCAGTCAAATATGATTTTACTAAGCTAAGCGCTAGTTCACCCAGTCCGTAATGCTCAAGCTTTAAGAGTAGTGTTTCGTGATTCACGCAATCAAATGCTTTGGAGAGGTCGCAAAAGATACCAATAGCATCTTGAGAATCCTCCCAAGCCTTAAATATATGCTTGATTAAGGTGACACCGGCGTCAGTAGTGCAACGTCCTTTGGTGAAACCATACTGTTGATCATGTAAAATTTTGTGACAGTTAAAATTACTGAGCATTTGATCAAGCATTACTTTTTCAAACACTTTGCTAAAAACCGGCAAAACCGAAACGGGTCTGTAATTATTAGAGTCTTTGCAGTCGCCGGATTTAAAAAGTGGTATAACTTTGCTGAACTTCATTAGATCCGGGAAAACCCCTTGGTCTACACAACATGCTACAATAATGCTTTCAGAGTGCTTGTGGGGCTGCCGCGGTTCTGTAGCGCTTCAGGTATGTTTGCCGATGCGAGGGTAGATGACGGTAACGGCCGTATCTTTTTTTCACGTTAACATAGAAGGTTAATATTTTTACAGCATCGAGGGACCGTAGATTTTATTATAATTATGGTTTTAATTTCAACTCGATACCTCCACGCTTTCCCGAGATAAAGGGTCTTGACAGACAGACAGACGGACAAACAACAAAGTGATCCTATAAGTGTTCCGTTTATTCCTTTTGAGGTACAGAACCCTAAAAAAACCTATAACTATTACACTAAAAAACTAACACAATAAAACATCAACAAATTCGGGTTCGATTCCCGCCCAGGGTAAACATTTGTGTGATGAGCACTTGTGTTTGCCTTGTGTCTGGGTGTTGTTTATCTATATATGTATGTATTTACAAAAAAAAAATGTATTTGTGTATGTATATCAGCTGTCTGACACCCATAGTACAGGGTCTCCCTAGTTTGGGGTTAGATGGCCGTGTGTGAAAATGTCACCACATATTATTATATTATTATTATTATTATTATTAATTCCTTCACATCGCCGGCATCTGGAAATGTGTCCAAGAGACTGGCGGCTGCTTAACTTCTGACCAAGGTAAATACCAGCTCTTGGATCAAGTGTCAACCAACCTTTTGGTCATTTCCTTAAAAAGAAGATGAGCACTTGGACCTCACGACCCGAGGGTTTCAACAAGGTTACTATACTTTCGCCGTTTAAGGTTTCTGCAGCAGCAGCACCAGCACAGCACGCTGAGCTAGGATCATGGGATGGCACAAGAGTATCGACTCACGAGGCCTACTACACTTACAAGGAAATATAGACATGCCGTCATCACTTTTATAGGTAAACTAGCTTCTGCCCGCGACTCCGTCCGCGTACGTATTTTTTAAGGATTCCAAATTTTTTTGATAACGTTTATCCATATTAACGAAATAATTTATAAAATCGGACGAGTAGTTCCAAAGCTTTAATTTGAATATGTATGATAGTGATTATCACTAACAGCTGTTCAATATGTAAATATTCGTATGTAACTTACATCTGGAAACAAAATGGCAATGCTGTTGCAAATATGTGCTCCCCAGTCACCTCCTTGAATGAAGAACTTTTGAAATCCAAGTCTATGCATCAGGTTTCGGAGGACTACAGCCATTTCTGTGGCTCCTAATCCTTTACGAACTGCAGCCTGTGAAAATATGATAAGTTTTTTTTATTTAGTATCGTGCAAGTCCTGCGTTAGTGTCGGCTGTCATTCATAGATCTTTGACAGTTGACATAAGTAGTCAGAAGATAGAAAATATAACAACAGTCTTACCACCATTAGATGTATCGTGTCACCCAGCAACTGGGTTGTACAGGTAAGGATACGCAGTCGATCCACCACGTATAACACTGGTATTCAGCTGCATTTAGTTAGACTGGAAGTGACCGTCTAGGCAGATAATGGTATCGTGCAAGTCCTCCTCACGGTAAGTGATGCACTTACCGATATATGCAATAGCAGAAGCAATGTTTTACTTCTGCAAAAATACACTTCACGAAGCTAGAAGTACCATGATCTTTCTATCATTGCAATATTTGGTCAACCAACCCGGTCTTAGGCAGACCGCATCCATTTGTTGCCGGCCAACTTCTTCAAATCATCGGTTAATCGGGCCGCAGGGCGTCTACACTTGCCCAAACGCGGTCTCTACTTTAAAGCGTGGAGATGGATGTCCCATAAGCACAAAAGTTGTTTGCCAGCACACATTTTTTGCCTAATGCTATTATTATTGATGAGCAGTATGCGTAGTTATAAACCCGACCGCTTAACTGAGATCGTTCCTGAGCTAACTGCGTGGTGTGGGAGGAGTGACAGTTGTTACAAGTTGAAGTATCAGTGAGCTCTCTCGTTCCGTCAGCACGCCCCTCCCGCACCACGTAGCGGGATTTGAACACGTGGCACGCAGTACAGCAGCAAAACACTCAGCCACTGCACCAACCGTGCCGTCATATAGATAACATACCTATATGTAGTGTGGGACGCCCTGCGGCACGATTGATGACGATGGAAGAAGGTGACTGGCAGCAGATGTATGCGGTCTGCCCAAGATCGGGTTGGTTGACCAAATATCGTAAAGATAGAAAGATCATGGTACTTTCAGCTTCGTGAAGTGTCTTTTTCCAGAAGCATAACATTGCTTCTGCTATTTCAGATTTTGGGAGATGTACAGAGGCCAGCACAAAAAGCTACTACAATCTGTCAAATTTCTTTGATAGATTTTCAACTTTATTATAAAAGCATAAGGTTCATATTTAATTGGGAAATTTTACAGTTACGTATGGCTTGATGTGCTGGCGTCTGTACTTACCGTCATAATATAGGTATGTTGGAATGACTGCCTATCTGACCTCCACAACCAAGTTACTGCTTAACACTATACCCCTTGATAAAACTGGTTGTCAGACTTTCTGGCTTCTGAGTATACCACTGTCAAAGATCCACGAATGACAGCCAAGACTAACAGCTTTACGTGCTTTCTAAGGCACGGAGGCGTCTAGTTATGAAATGGATGTTCTCCGACCTGGACCCTGGACCGCACCAAGCGTAGCTAAGCCAAGACCGATTGATCCGTAGGCCATCACAGCTCTTGATCTATTATGGTCTTGAAATTGTTATCATCATCACAGCTGAAAGACGTCCATTGTTGAACAAAGGCCTTCCCCAAAGGGGAAGGTGATAATCCCCACGCTTGGCAGGCGTCTTGGCAGCAGCAGGCGTCTCGTCGTCTATTTAAAGAACTTAGACACTCCGCTGATCCTGATACAGCCATGCTAGTTTATCAGAGCCTTTGCCAGTCAATTGTTTTATATTGTATTCCAGTATGGGGGGGAACCTACAAAACCTCCTTACTTACAGTGGAGAGAGCACAAAGGGCAATCTTGAAGGTCATGTTTTCTAAGCGCAGGGACTTCCCAACTAAGCAACTCTATTCAGAAGCCAAAGTCTTGACTGTGAGACAACTCTTTGTGCTCCGCGCTGTGCTACGGAAACACTCTTCGCTCCACCTAGATAGTGATAGGCTGAAAAGACGCAAAGGCTTTCCCATTTTTCCCCCCGCGGGCCTAAACACGTGAACACGTAAAGTTAATGTGCTCGCAATTAAAAAAAAAATACCAGCAAAATAGTTACTAACTAAGTTTAAATTATATAGGGTGACTGGTAATTAGTGTACGATACTTAAACACGTGATTGTGTTCATGATAACAAACAACTTTTCCGAAGAAAAAATGTTTTTTGTACTGGTTCACTAACACAACAGCCGTATGAAATTCACGCGCGCGCACCGCCTGTGACCTAAAGTGAACCAGTACAAAAAACATATTTTCTTCGGGAAAGTTGTTTGTTATCATGAACACAATCACGTGTTTAAGTATCGTACACTAATTACCAGTCACCCTATATACTGTTGTGAAGCTCTGTGAACGGACTATCTGGTTTGCACATCCGTTGTGAATTTAACGAAGTGACTAACGAGTAAACATAGTTTTCTAATCTACGACTTGCAAAAAATCATAATTGTCATTGCGAGGCGTATGAATCATCGTGCCAACGAACTTAGTGAGCGACGCATCGAGGTCAACGACCGTCCTCCACACGCACACATTGCTGCCTGTCGCTGCAAGGACAAACGCAAGCGGCGCCCGCTCGTATTCATCGTTCGGCGGTTGTTCGAGTCCCGAAGACTTCCGAAGGCGACATCACACAGGTTAGCAAGTTACTCGTGCGTGTGCACCTAAACCAGATAAGCGATTGCCGTGTGAGTAAAGCGTCTTGTTTACACTAATATATTAAACTGAGCACACCGCTCGCCCTGTCCGTTAACAGCCAACATAAAAATAAATAAAAATTGCATATAGAACATTAAAATGTTACGCTCACCTGCGAAAACTCCAGCCTCACCTTTGTATGTCTCGGAACCGAACCTAGCATCGAGCACTAATAATGATAGCAATGAAATTGAAAATATAACCCAGAGAAAAAGAAAACGAGGCGACGATGCGGAGTTACAACGTCTCGAAGCTATGATGATAGATATGAAGTCTATGTTATCTGATTTTGTATCAAAGCAAGCCCAGCAAAATACTAAAATTGATTCCCTACATTCGGCTCTCGAGGACATTAGGGCTCAAAACAGCTTGATTAGCAGTCAAAACGCAGAAATATGTACCCAGAATGACAAAATTCAAGACTCGATACAATTTCTTTCCAATAAATATGATGATGCCATATCGGACATAAACCAACTACAGGTCGAATGTCGCAACAACCAAAATGTTATAAAAATGCTTGAGCTCAAAGTGGACTATCTGGAAAGAAACATGAAAGCATCAACAATAGAAATAAGTAATGTCCCAGCTACAAATACTGAGACTAGGGAATCCCTGACCGGACTAATCCAAAAACTTGGTACAATCATCAACCAACCTGTTCCATCATCAGAAGTCAAAAATATCTTTCGTCTGAGAGCCAAAAAAGAGACGGCGGGTACTGTCATTGTGGAATTTACGTCTCCAACAATAAAAGAACAATTCATCCGTTCTAGCAAAAAATACAATAAACAAAATGTTGAAAACCGTCTCTGCACAACCCACTTGCTAGCTGATGTACCTAAAAAGCCATTATATATATCAGAAGCTCTAACTTCTACAGCAAAACGCCTCCATTACCTGTCAAGGGAGTTCATAAAAAGCAGTGTGTTCGAGCAGTGCTGGGTTGCCAACGGCAAAATATACGTTCGTGAAAAAGAAGGAATGCCCAGCAAACTAATAAAATCCGAAGAAGACCTGGCTAGACTTTGCAATCAGAAGTGACTAAGATATTTTTTACCACAACGAACTACATTATTTAAAAATATGAAGTCCTACCAATTAATATACAATGTAAAACCATGTAAAACTAATCCTAACTTACTTTTAATCAAATATGTACAAAATAACTCTATACTAATATATACTACACATTCAAAAATATACTCTATTACATTCAAACACCAACACTTGTTAATTATACACACATTATTACATAAAACGTTACACTTATCATTTATTAAACATTACCTGTTAATTATAAACACATTATTACATAATAAACTACCCTTATCATGTAATAAACACCACCTGTTAATTATATACACGTTTTTAAACTATGCACTACCCTTATCATTTTTTATTAGTTACGCATATGCACATTTAACTGGAACCCATCCGTTTTGTTACTCAACCAAATACACAAGTACATACGTATACATTACGGGATTTTCAGCATGTCAAAGCCCAACTTTATTATTTCCCTGCATTTTATTTCTCTTCTACAGCAATGATATTAATAAGAATCCCCGGCAAACTATTTCTACCCTCTTCAAACACAGTATTAAACAAAAAATGCACATATTAATTAAAAATAAACAAAATTCGATAACACTCAAAACAACGTAAACAATATAGACTCTGTCTCCGTGTCGGACTCATCTACCTGTGACTTGGACAATTGCATCCCGCCCAACCTTAATCCTAATCACTCGCTTAAAATTCTGAACCAAAACATTAGGAGCATAACAAAAAATATAACAGGACTTCATACTATACTCGCTAGAACAAAGATCGAGTGGGACATAATAACGCTGACTGAATGTTGGCTTCCTAATACACACCACATTCCAGATCTGCAAGACTACAACTGCTTTAAAACCTCTAACAACTTCACACAAAACGAGGGTGTAGTCGTCTTTGTTCATAAAAAAATTACAGCTTCAGTGGAAGAGCCTTCAATCGTGGAAGCCAATAGTCTATTAATAAAAATCGACTCCTACACCATTCTCATAGCAATATATCGTCCTCCGGGGTATAAAGATATTAATAAATTTCTTAATTCACTCGGTTTGCTCTTGACGAATATCAAACACTACAAAAATATAATTATCACCGGTGACTTAAATATAAACATTAGCGATCAATGTCTTGACTCGGCCTCACGTAGTTATCTAAACCTGCTAGCTTCGCACGGACTACTGCCTGCCCATACACTGCCTACGCGTCTCCAAGCTTGCCTTGACCATATAATTTTAAAATCCACTCTCCCAGCTTTCACTTTTGTGGCTCACTCGGCTCTAACCGATCATGAAATTGTACTGTTTTTCCTAGCGAAGACACTTCCTAAAACTGTTATAAAGAAAACAGCTACCCGCACTGACCATGATCGACTTGACTCAGAGTTAAAACAACTAAATTTTGATCAAGTTTATTGCACGCAAAATGCTCATGAAGCAGCTGAGCGTTTGGTCAAGTTAATTACACAGGCTATTGAGTCAAGTTCCAAAACCGTCAAAATACCTAACCGGAAAAAGCTCATTAAACCATGGCTCACTCCAGGCCTTTTACGATGCGTCCGACATAGAGATAATCTGCACAAAAAAATTAAAAAGTCACCAGACAATGAAATATTAAAAACATCTTACACTCGTTATAGAAACTACTGCAACAAGCTATTAAAAAAGTTAAAAAAAGACTATGAGAAGCGGGAAATTAGTAATGCTGGTACTAATACCAAAAAACTCTGGGAAGCAATAAACACAATTTCTAATAGGGTCAAAAAGAAAGAGAACGCATCAGTATTACTAAACACGTCTGCTACTCCACAGGCCTCAGTTAACAAAGCCAATAAGTTCTTCTCGGAAATTGGCAAAAATCTTGCAGAAAAGATATCTAATAGGTCATGTAATAACACATATAGTACGGTAAATCATGTGGTCACGCAATCAATGGTTCTTTTACCCACCGATGAACAAGAAGTTGCCAAACTGATATTGTCCCTTCGTAGCGACACTGCCGCGGGTTGGGACAGAATATCGAGCGGACTGATAAAGAAACACTCAAATATTATTGTAGCACCACTCACGTACGTTTGCAACTTGCGCTCTCAACCGGTCAATTTCCTAAATCTTTTAAAAAAGCCATAATACACCCAATCTTTAAGAGTGGGGATAGATGCCGTGTCAACAATTATAGACCTATAGCAGTACTCCCTACTCTTTCCAAAATACTTGAGCGGATCATGAATAATAGGCTCGTGGGTTATCTGGAGAAGTTTAACATCCTTTCCCCCTCACCATATGGTTTCCGGGCAGGTAAATCCACGGCCGAAGCAGTTCATGATCTGACCAATTATGTCATCACGAACTTGGATGCTGGTCAGAAGGTTTTAGGGATTTTCCTAGATCTTGCCAAAGCTTTCGACACGGTCTCTATCCCTGCTCTGATTCGTAAGATGGAAAGCATAGGAATCAGGGATGTTCAGCTTAAACTCTTTGAAGATTATCTGAGTGAGCGTACCCAGTGCGTTAGGATAGATGACACCATTAGTGAAGAACGCACTGTCACCTACGGCGTGCCACAGGGCAGCGTAATCGCCCCTACACTCTTCCTAATATATATTAACGAGCTGGGTATGCTCACTCTTCCTAAAGGTAAAATTATAACCTTCGCAGACGACACTGCCCTTCTTTTTAGCGCTAGTACATGGAACGAAGTATACCTGCTAGCTCAGTCGGGTTTCGAAGTCGTGATGGAGTGGTTGCGTAATAATGTTCTCACTCTTAACGCGGAAAAAACCGTATACATGCCCTTCTTTTTGAAAAGCAATGCGCAAACTACACTCATGAACTCTCTGCATTCCATAGTTGCCCACACATGTCTCAATAAAAATAGCTGCACTTGCACCACCCACATTAAGGAAACAGATAGTGCTAAGTACCTAGGGGTAATATTAGATAGCACCTTAAGCTTCAAAAAGCACATCAATACACTCAGCAGTAGGTTACGTAAGCTTATATATGTCTTCAAGACCCTAAGACACGTGGCAGATGAGAAACTGAGAAATTCGGTTTACTTGGCTCTTGTCCAGTCCCTACTAACCTACTGCATAACGTCATGGGGTGGTGCTGCAATGAGCACAATGTTAGAGGTTGAACGAGTGCAGAGAGCAATTTTGAAGGTGTCTTTGTTTCTACCTTTCCGATACCCAACGGTGCAGTTATATAGGGAAGCAAATGTATTGACTGTTCACCAACTGTTCATTTTGCAAACAGTTTTAAAACAGCATGGCTCTACTACCTACAGCCCCTCATTATCCCACAGTAGCAGACGATTTGATCCTATTGTCCGACATCATACCCGTCTCTTGACTGCTTCCTCCAATCGTTTCTTTTGCTTCCTTGGTCGCTTTCTTTATAACAGAATCAATAGGACACTCCCAATTTATAAGCTCACCAAAGCAAAATGCAAAATTGAAGTAAGCAGTTGGCTGCGAGACCTAAATTATGATGAAACGGAAAAACTACTTGCTGTCCCATCATAATTACTTTGACAAATTATATCCCCCCCTTCACACTCACGCACACACACACACACACAGATCACCCACACATACACCCCTACCCACCTACAGATACACATTCACCCAAATACCTACTAACCATACTAACACCATGCACCAATAGGATTTTTTTTTTTATTATTGTAAATTCTTGCACGTTTCATTATACGAGTACATAATTATAAGATGTAAGTTTACCCAAGGGGTGGAGACCTGGTGTCCTGAAATACAGACCTCTCGTCTAGTTTAGGCACCAGTCTCCCACAGTATAATAATAGCCTTATGTATCTTGTATTGATACCTCTCTAATGTACCTATATTGTGGTGAGAAATAAATTATTATTATTATTATTATTATTCACATTCATTTATTTTATATACATATTAAATTACATTTTTAAATATTCATATAAAAACATTTAAAAATATAAAAAAATAGTACCTCACCGGTATCGGGAACAGGGTCCAAGCTACCGGCGGTCAGGGCTCCAGAGAGAGGAACCTCCTGACAATGCGGGCCGTGTCCAGAAGTACTGCCTTCTGAATCAAGCCCTTGATCCAGCCGTCTAACGAGAGCCTCCTTAGATGTTGGTCGAGGCTCTTGGCAATTAAGCCATTGGCTGTAACAATTATCGGCACAATGATCGCTGAGTCCACATTCCACATGTCGACAACCTCATGGGCCAAGTCAAGATACTTTATCTGCTTGTCTTTCTCGGCCTTCATGAGGTTCTCGTCATGAGGAACAGCTATGTCAATAATCATTGCGCGCCTCTCCAATCGATCCACCACCACTATATCAGGCTTATTGGCTACAATAGTCCTGTCAGTGATGATGGATCGATCCCAGTACAATGTGACATTGCCATTTTCAAGAACTGGATCGGGCACATACCTGTAGTATGGAACTTCTGATTCCACGAGGTTGTAATTCAGAGCAAGTTGCTGATGGATAATCCTGGCCACAAGGTTGTGCCTGTGCAAGTACTCTTCGTTAGCAAGACGAGAACATCCAGAGATAATATGACGGATTGATTCACCCGGCCGGTGACATGCCCGACAAATGTCAACCGTGCCATCCTTCACAATAAATCTCCGGTAATTATTCGTCAAAATAACTTCGTCCATAATTGCACACACAAAACCTTCGGTTTCTCCAAATAGATCACCGAATCGTAGCCAGGATACGGACGCTAAGAAATCCACATCGGGCCGGTGTAGGGCCCGGAAAAAGCGTCCGTGAAGCTCCTTACTCTTCCACACCTCCTCGCGATCATTAGTCTCAAGCACTACAGGCTTGCACCAGTTCTCTTTAGCCAAGGAGAGCGGGGTGAGGCCTTTGTATTATTATTATTATTATTATTATTATTTGCGACACCGTCCAGTGCCGTTCAAAGTTTGCCAGCCGACAGTATGTGGTAACTAGCTCTCGCTTGTACAATAAGATTAGAAAACACATCTCCATTTATCCCATAGCCAAACACGAACTTAAAATCAAAATTACCAAATTGTTGCAGAGGTTAACGTACGATGAAACTGAAGATCTTATTACAATTATAACTTAAGGAACTATTACTGTGTAAAAGTTAGCAATTACGTACAAAATTGTTTTTGTACTTTGTTTTTTTTTTTTCTTTTTAAAGTACTTGCATGACAGCCAATATCAGTTGTGGCTATTGTATCTGGAGGAACATTGGCTCCTAAAACACAGGCTTTCTGCCTAGTTTAGGAGGCAGCAGTTCGCCATTTAATTTGTCTTTGAATTCTTTATCTGTGTACTTGTATATTTAAATGTGAATGTACTAATAAACATTTTTATTTTATTATTATTTATTATTGCAGTGAAGCTGTTAATTACACGGAAGCCGCTGCTGCCCGACTTCCTTCCTGACTTTCCCAGTCGCCTTCTACGATACCCATAGGATGAAATGGGTGCTATTCTTGTCCCAACTTGAAATCGTAATACGTATTTAGGATTCCAATTCTCGGAAAGAACTTTCTTACTTACTCCAGAGAATCCAAACCCCGGCAGGCTTGGTACTATGACTTCGACAGCAAAGTTTCTCTGTTCACAGTAAGCTGTGAGTAAGGGTATCGTGCTGTAGAACTCCCTGATAGACCCGGGCCAGCCGTGCAGCAGCATCAGCGGTATCACTTCCACGTCATCAGGGACCTGTACATAATTTTTATTTATAGAACAGTTTATATACAGGTATCGGTTAGCATATGGTAACACAGAGTATTGAAGTTGAGGTCGTGACTGTATCCCTAAATATGTGTAGGTACCACAAGTAGGTGTGGTTGACTAAACTTTAGTACTAGCTTCTGCCCGCGACTTCGTCCACGTGAATGTCGGTTATAGTGGATGCAGACGAAGTCGATGCTGATTAAAAAGTAGCCTATGTCCTTCCCCAGGGTTCAAGCTATATTCATACCAAATTTCATCAGAATCGGTGCAGCCGTTTCATCGTGAAAGCGTAACAGACAGAGTTACTTTCACATTTATAATATTAGTATGGATATTAGTATGGAAGTATGTATAGTAAGAGACATTATGTGTAAGTTTCAAGTGTTTACTACGTCTCTCTACAGTTCAAAAGAAACAGACCAGTGACAGACTGACTGTTGGACAAATAGGGTCTTATTTGGCACACTTTGGTTACGGAACCTTAAAAATGGCGGCCAAGCGAAGAAACTTATCATGCTATTTCATTCGAGTGAGAGGAAAATATTATGAAAAGTTCAACGTGTGCCTTTAAAAAATAAACTATTAATGGCATGGTACTGCCATTGAGAGATTTGTTTGTGTTTTAATTAATTTTAAATTGATGATTTTGAAATCCAAATCTGAAATAAGAATTTCAGATTTGAATTGATGGTTTCCACAAACCATATAAGTTTACAGAAAAGATGGTACAGTGGTATAGTAACCTAGGTGTGAACGTTATTTTCGAGCCGTTTGGGGTTAAAACCCTCGGGGCGTGGGGTCCGAGTGCTCGTCTTCTTTTCAAGGAAATGTCAAAAAGGTTTGTTGACACTTCCCGTGATCCAAGAGCCTTGGCCAGAAATTAAACATTGCCACCCAACGTGGCAATGCCGTCAATCTCTTAGGTACTTACATGTACAGATGAGGGCGATGTAGATGTTGTAGAATTTGTCGATGCCTAATAATTGTGTTAGTTTTTTGTCTAATACTTTAGGTTTTCTTTTTTTATTCTTGTTAAGATGGTAACCAATCATTTGAACCATACTCCATTTATAATAGCATTAGGAAAAAGAGGCTCATAGAAGCAGGAATGCAAAACATTTTATTTCAAAGATAAGTTAAAACAATTTCAATTAAACATATTTTAACATAATTTTGATAAATAGATCTAAGATAGTACTAAATATAGACGTATAATAATATAAACAGAATAAAAGTCTTTTAAAGATTAGGTAACAGTGTTATGTCTGCGTCAGACACAACTTCACGAGTTAATTAAACTATTTAATATGAATATAATAAATAGTTTAATTAATTCAAAAATATTCACATACTAAATGATTAAGAGAATGTTCTAGTTTAACATATATATTTTTTTCAAATTATGTACACTACACTTTTGACGTGATTGTCAGATTAAAATCTGTAAAAGTCGTTAATAGCCCCTTAATGGAAGCATATCTTTGCTGTATGTTCTGTTTCTCAATTTCAGCTCAAGTAGGCACCTATTTAGTGGTAAAATCTAGTTTATGTGTGTATAGAGGGGGTTTATCTGATTAAATTGGATGTTTACGTATGTTTTGAACGGATTTATGTAGAAAAACCCAACAACAAAACTACCTACTAATTTATCAGTTAGGTTTTCCTAAATAACGCTTTGAAACTGATACCGCAAAGTTCAGAGTTGCAGAACAATGTTTATTTCGTATTCTTTTTAGGATGGTTATCTACGGTTACAACAATACTTTAGTTATAACTGAACAACAATAAGAATTGAACTTTATCGTATTAGTTTAAAAGAGTTATCTAGAAAAGTCCCAATAATTGATGAGACTACATTCGTTCAAAAGTAAAAAAAAAAGAAAACCGCCTTCTATTTTTTTTTTTTTTTTTTTTGAAAAAACATTTTTTTTTCGTTTTTTACTATTATCTTAACATCCAAATCCAATAAGAAACGGCGACACATTTAAAAGAGATTGTAAGTCCTCCAAAGATTGAAAAAACTAAAACGTCATCGAAGTATTATTTTTGGGATTTTGTGATTTTCTCAAAAAGGGCTGGATAAATTTTTCGTAAAATTTATATGGAACCATTTCGGAAGAAACCCCTATCGAACCAAAAAAAGATTTTTGTAAATCCGTCTATATATGACAGTTATGCCCGAACATACATTAAAAAAAATATATACACTTCTGGACACATCTATTGGCCCACCTTGTATTTTCAGTTTCGTTTGGTCCTAGCTAAAATTTTATATTAGGTCGAGCAAAAAGTTTTTATGCAGTTTTGAACCTGGCACATTCACAATTTCATTCAATAGTCTTTTTTTGAATTTCGAACACAGAATTTAAAGAAACAAAAGACAATTTGGAGCCTGTTTGTTGATATCAAACAATCGAATACTAAGAAAACTTGGTTTTATTGGTTTACTTGGATTTAATTCTTGAAAAAGTGATTGATATCTTTGGTTTTGCAACAAACATTACTTATTCTTAACATTAAGGTGAGGTTCTATCAATAATCTATGGATACTTCACCTGAAGTCGCCGCCGAAGCTGTGGCACTTATTCAGGCCGGACACAGCCAAAGAAACGTGAGTGCTCAACTTAATTTAAGTCGATCTGCGGTCCGAAATGTTTATCGGAGGTACCTAGAGACTGGCGGCTTTGTTCGTCGCCAAGGAAGGCCACGATCTCGGGTCACAACTGAAAGGCAGGATCGATTCATCGTGACGACCAGCTTGAGAAATCGTCACCTTACCTCCATTGAGATACAAAACCAACTTCGCGACTTCCACGGAGTATCTGTGAGCGCTCGAACTGTTCGGAGAAGGTTAAAAGAACGCGATATGGTACCACACAAGCCAGCTAATGGGCCCAAACTAACGCGAGCCCACCGAACAGCGCGCCTTCATTTCGCACGCAGTCATTTAAATTGGACACAGCAAGATTGGAGCCGTGTACTCTTTTCTGATGAGTCTAAAATTGTGTTACATGGCAATGATGGAAGGAAGAAGGTCTACCGACGTAAGGGAGAGCGTTTCGCACAATGCTGCTTTGAAGAGAGGGTTGCTTATGGCGGTGGCTCAAGGACTGTCTGGGGCGGTATATCCGCGAGCAGCAAAACTCAACTTGAGGTTGTTACAGGACCACGGCTGCCAACATTGAATGCTGAAAGGTACATTCGTGAGTGCTTAGAACCTCACGTGATACCATACGCGGACTATGCGGGCCCAAATTTCCTTTTTATGCATGATAATGCAAGAGCCCATGCGGCCGGCATCGTCAGGGAATATCTTCGGGATGTGAACATCACAGTTATGGACTGGCCAGCCAGAAGCCCAGACATGAACCCCATTGAGCACATGTGGGACGAGCTAAAAAGACGTGTTAGGGCTCATCAGCCAGTTGCCCAGACGATGCAGGAGTTGAAAACTGCCATAGAAGAGGAATGGGAGATGATCCCTCAAAATTTCATAGAGCGGTTGATAAACTCTATGCCTAATCGTATGAGAGCTGTGGTAGATGCCCATGGAGGCAACACGCGTTATTAAATTAAACCTTTATTTGATAAAACATGTTTTTCATTCAAAAATCAATTGCCTTTAACAAGGCGAATATCCGACTTGTTAGGCGTAGCTCCATGTCGTATAGTATTCTGAATTCAAATTTAAAACAATACGATCGAAAAAGATGGTAAAATGTATCAGGTTTAAAACTGCATCAACAGTTTTTGTTCAATCTAGCAATCATATTTCGGTAGGGGCCATCGAAACCTAAACTCTAAGGTGGGCCAATAGATGTGTCCAGAAGTGTATATAAACATCAGAATAATAAACCTCCTCCTTTTTGAAGTCGGTTAAAAAACAGACGAAAACATACAAGTTTATCAGCCAAACCCCCCTCATGCACACAAAAACTAGATTTTACCTACTAAACTAATATTGGTGTCTGCTTGGGCCAGGATTGAGTTACGAACCATAGAGTACTTCCATTATATTCAAAGACAATCTGAAATTCCTGACAATCTAAGAAATCGGATTTGACCATCGATATAATATGTACTAGATTTGACACATCGTATTTGAATATTGTCCGTATCTCATATCTTCCCGTGGGTGTCGTAAGAGGCGACTAAGGGACTTACCAGAGAATGGGCAGCAGCGGTATCTGTGCGTTTGTAACAACCATACTGCGATCGCCAACCCGCCTGCCAAGCGTGACGATTATAGCCCCTTTGGGGGAGTTCTAGGTCCAGCAGTAGACGTCTTTTGGCTGAAATTATGATTTGAATATGAATCAACGTTTAATTCGTGTTTTTGAGTGCATTTTTTCAATTTAACTAGTTGTTTGCGAATTATACTCGTTATTATAGTGTATGGGTAACATAGTAATTAATTAGGATTATGAATTTTATTTCTTACGCAGGTTGCCGCTCGTTGTAGCGTTCTATGGGGGAGGCCTATGTTCAACAGTGGATGCGTATTTCGGCTGATGATGATACAAAGTTCGGAAAAAGAAACGTCAAATCGGACTACTTAGATTGTCAGGAGATCAATAATAATCTTTGATTAGGTATATAGGTACGTATACTTGTCTAGGTGACACATTGGCCGTATCAAACGGCTCAAATAAAGTCTATTTTATTTGGTAGACTCGCTTCTCACCTGCGTCAGTGTCATTTGAATTACGTAGCGATAATGTGCTCTCGAAAAAGTTCGAATTGTGCCGGTTTTTGCTGTCAATTATATAAATTACTGTATTTCTATTTCACTGTGTTTATTGTTGTAACTTTATTATAAAATACTAATCGACAAAATATAGTTATATTTTGTCGAGTAGTAAATATCTATACTAATATTATAAAGCTGAAGAGTTTGTTTGTTTGTTTGGTTGAACGCGCTAATCTCAGGATCTACTGGTTCGAATTGAAAAGATCTTTTTGTGTCGGATAGTCCATTTACCGAGGAAGGCTATAGGCCCATGCGAAGCTGGGCCGGGTCGCTAGTATTTAATATGAATATAATAAAAAATAGTCACATACTAAATGATTAAGAGAATGTTCTAGCCTAACATATATTTTTTTCAAATCATTCACACTACACATTTTGACGTGATTGTCAGTTTAAAATCTGTAAAAGTCATTAAATAGCCCCTTAACGCAATCCAAACGCGATCCATTTTATGACTTTCTGCATTTTGTTTCTGTCAATTTAGGTCCTAAAATGGATCGCGTTAAGAGCTCGTGGTAGGTTTCCAGGTTCAGGACAAACGGCTGTTCGTGCTTTTCGAGGCACGTGGGTGTTACACCGCCAACTCCCAAACTTCGTACTGCTACTGAGAAATTTCTATCGAGAAGCCCAATAACAATAATTTGCCACATTGAGATCTGCAAATAAGCTAAGCCAAACTTTGCTATGCTATAAGAACTGTCTTAACATGTATATATAGCTATGTCTCTGAATGTCAACCTTAGTATAATCTATTTATTTTCAAAGTTACATAATACTAGATATCAAACAAACACTTAAAAAGAAACTTCTCCTGGAGTTTTTTTGCGCGATAAAACCCGGTACTGGGAAACTTGCCGATAAACTAAGGTCACCGACATAGCTCTCAGCAGGCAGGGCGGGCAGGCCACATCGTTCGAAAAATAGGTAACCAATAGGGAAGAAACGTTCTCGAGTGGCGACCACGAACCGGAAGACGCAGCGTTGGTAGGCCTCCCACCAGGTGGACCGACAACATCGACATGGTCGCGCGTAATCGGTGAAAACAAGCGTCAGGTTGCAGCTCGTTGTGGCGTTCTTTGAGGGAGGCCAT
Organism: Charanyca ferruginea; assembly: GCA_947361185.1. NCBI lineage: Eukaryota > Metazoa > Arthropoda > Insecta > Lepidoptera > Noctuidae > Charanyca > Charanyca ferruginea. Next base: position 18,665,487 of record OX376079.1, on the reverse strand, counting down.
TGTTCAACATTGGAAGTCTTCCAGCTGATGATTTTGTTAGTAAAAATCTCACCTCTGGTTTAACCCTGATGAAATGTATATCCAGGCCCTGAATGTTGGTTTTGAAATGAGGAAACTTGTTCATGTACACCTCGCGCTCTGTGAAGTTGTACGACTCAGCCCAGTAGTCTATCCAGTTCTGCATGCTATCTGTGTTGAAGCCGTAGTGGAATGCTGCACCATCTAGAGGAGGAGTGAATGATCTGTGGTTCTTGAGCCGTAGCTTAAGGTCAGTTATCATCTGTCATCAGAAAAAAAAAATACGGAATAAACATATAAAAAAAAAAAAATACTATGTACAATTCCAAGAAAAAGGGGAGGGGGGAGCTCAAGGGGCATCAAAAAACTTGTCCACATCGCTGTCAATGGGATACGTGCCCAACAGGCTGGCAGCATTGCCACGTTGTATGGCAATGCTTATCCTTTGACCCAAGAATAGACCCGCCTTCGGGTCAAATTAAGAGTCGACCAGCCGCTTGGCGATGTCCCGATAAACAAGATGGGCACTCGGACCCATGGTCTCCATCCCAAACGGCTCAAAAATATAGCTTCTAAGAAGACTATTATATTTGCGCCGTTTGAGGTTTTCGGCACCTGCAGCAGCCGCCCCAGCACAACACGTCGTGCTAAGAAGATGAGATGGCGCAAGGGTGTCGACCCATTTTGCGTCCCACACCAAAGTCCTACCAAACTTCCAAGACATTATGGTCATCCCATCTGCATTGTTCCCATCGCCGTGTGCTAGTGCTAAACTATATTGGGTTCAAAAATAGCAGGCACCCCGGCGGCGCGCCGACGGCGGATGTCATTAAAGATTGGTTATTGTTGATAAATCATTTAAACACATTTTAACAAAGCATTTATTCGACGACACGGTTGGCGCAGTGGCTGAGCGATCGACTGCTGCGCAGCGTGTTGCGGATTCGATTACCGCCCAGGGTAAAAATTTGTGTGATGGAGCACTTGTGTTTGCCTTGTGTCTGGGTGTTGTTTATCTATATATGTATGTATTTACAAAAAAAAAAATGTATTTGTGTATGTATATCAGCTGTCTGACACCCATAGTACAGGGTCTCCCTAGTTTGGGGTCAGATGGCCGTGTGTGAAAATGTCCCCACATATTAGATATTAGATTAGATTTATTTAAATTAAACCATTTACGGCCACTTTTGCATTGTCATGGAGTAGATTAGATAGTCAGAAAGTTGAAGATAGTTGCTCGTTCCAAAAGGTAACTATGAAGAAGAACAAGTTTTTTGTTGTCAAGTCAAGTAGTCAGTCGGTCTGTGGATGGGTGACCATCCTTTTCATACCGAGTTCCCTCCGTGCCTCGGAAAGCACGTAAAGCCGTTGGTCCCGGCTGTCATTCACAGATCTTTGACAGTCGTTATAGGTAGTCAGAAGTCAGAAAAACTTACAACCAGCCACAGTAAGTGGTGTTACCCAGTTACTGGGTAGTGGATGTCAGATAGGCAGTCGCTCCATGTTTAACACTGGTACTCAGCTGCATCCTATTGGACTGGAAGCCAACCCCAACATAATTGAGAAAAGGCTCGGCAGATGATGTATCAAACTATTCAGATGTCCCCAGTGTCTCGCTCTGTGGCGCTCCTTTAACATGGGTGACTAAGTTTAAATACCTGGGTCACTGGGTCACTGAGGATCTTAGAGACAATAAAGATGTAGAGAGGGAGCGCAGGTCGCTGGCTGTTCGATGTAACATGCTGGTTCGAAGATTTGCACGTTGTACAAATCAAGTAAAGAACCTAAGAAATAATTTTTAAAACTTTCTGCCAGTCTTTTTACACGTGCAGTCTTTGGACCAGTTACAGCGATCTGCGTGTCCAATACAATAACGCGTTCAAGATGCTGTTGGGGCTGGCGTGGCGCTGTAGTGCGTTCTGTTATGGGTCTCCGCGTTGATTGGTTTTTAAAAAAAGGAAAGAATATTTACTGGAACAAGGACACTTTAATTATTTTATAATTTACGAGGAAGACCCATAGGCAGACCCGTCCGCTTTAGAGTTCTAACGTAGACTAACTATTCTCACGATCTCATGCAGCTACTGTTATCTGTCAGCGCCTGCAAGGCGCTGATTCGTCTTAAACCCTTGCAAAGCCAGGGTATAACACCTCCCCCCTGAGAAATAACTTCGGGGTGACTTTGAAGTTATGTGCAAGAATTAATTATTTATAGACTAAACTCTAGTTCTAATGGTTGGTAAGGGAACCGCCTCAACGTCGGCAGTACTGTTTTCGGGGTTGCTGTCGCAAGAGGGTTGTGACCTTAAAGACAAGGGTATTTCTAGTAGGGTTCTGCTGCCGGGTCGGATACATTTATAGATTCTTAAACACAAATACAATAATATAAAGATTACAACTAACAAGGTTACAACGGAATAATGTATCCCATACCTTACTATGTGTGGACTATCAAGGGCGTTATCTATATTATGTAATTGTTTTACAAAAATCTGTTTATTTAATTTCAAATCATCTAAGTCGGTAGTTAATAGTTTTATAGGGGCCACATTACTGATTGATTGGTTTAACTTGAACGCATTACAGCAGGTGTCATTTATTAAGTTAAAATCAGGAAAACCAATAGGTGCAGAAATATTGGTAGTTGTGTATTTCGATATAAGGTTAGCACCTTTACAATAACCTATGCAGTTTATAGGGACTGTGAGTATACCAGTGCCTAAAACTTGTACTTCAAGTAGTTTGGAATTTCGACATTCAATAGAGACCATGTTGGACTCTGACTGTACATAGATCCACTTATTATTTTCTATAGATTTCCACATATCTAAACTACCATAAATAAACTTGGTTTCACAATATTTTGGAATTTCACTTATCACTTTGGACATGAATTCACTTTCACAAATGGGTCTGATGTCTGTCGCATAAACAGTTGTGACGTCACACAGACGTTTTCCTGGGGTGATTATTTCACACGCTTTCAAATCATTAAGAGTGCAGTACTGTGTTTTGTCTTTGGTCATTGCAATATATTTAAAACTAGGTAAGATCAAACTAAAACTGTATGGCTTAGTGTGGTTATGCGGTGTTGGCAGAGCAATAGTATGGAACAATACATATTCTTTTAATGAAACTAAGGGAATTTGTAATATAAAAAATATCTTATTGTTGGTATTATAACTAATTATCCTAGAAACACTTAACATAATATGAATAGAATTTATATCTAACTTAATAGGCAGTTCCAAGTCATTTGGCAAATGTTGGTAGTTATCGGCAAGCTCTTAAAGAGATAAAGAGATAAAGAGATAAAGATAAATTTATTTGTCAGAAACACGTGTAAATTGAAATCAGCTGGTAAGATAACAAAAAAAAAAAATATAAGACAAAACAAACAAACAACAAACAGTTGTTGTGGTGTTATCATCGAAGGATGTAAAACATTCTGATAACTAAATAAAATAGCATTCGTGATGTCTTCTAGTTGGAAAGATAGAGTTAAAATGGACACTTCTAGATTATTAAGTATAATGTCAAATTCGGTTTTTTCCGTTATTACAGTAGTTATATTAGTAAAGCTTGCGGAGAGCTTGTCGATAGCTTTGTTTAAATTGATTTCGTTAATTTTAATTTTAGTAACACTGTTATTGAATGATGTAATTGATGTGGCGCTGAGTAAAATGTTTTCTTTCATTAATGAAACCAATTTGTTTTCGTTATTTTGTAATACATTTATGGCGTCATCGTACCAGAGACCATCGTTTTCATCTAAGTTGCCAAATATTTGTTTTATTACGTTGCCTAGTCCACTTATCCATGCACGTTTTGGTCGTTTTTCTAGCATGTGGGAAATAGATGTATATTCTTTATGCATATCAGTAAATCGAGCTATCAAAGGTTCTATTATATTGTCACAGGTATTATTTATAAGGCTAATTCTTTTACATAGTTGCTCAGTAGTATCAAAAGCTGATTTTATGTTTGCAATGTGCGGACCAAGGTGTGAAAGGTCAAAAGGCATTATAACGTTTAATTGTCCACTATTTATTCTTAGTGTGCCGAGATGGTCAAAGTAAAGGCCGGGGCTTGATTTTATCTGCTCAACATAATAATCCTGATGGCTCCGAGCCTGACTTGGAGTTCTGCAAGTAATAAATCTACGTTAATGAATATGAATACTTAAAGATTAATTAAATCAATCTTTCTAATACCTAATAATTTTATACTTAACCTACTATTATATACCTACTTATTTTATTCTAACTAATGTGTACCGGTAGTGTCTGCCGGTTTTATCTGATCGACGTGATGCGTAACATGGCGACGATTTATGAGTAAAGTAAGTGTGTTATTACTGTTAACCTTGACTACCTTGTAAGGACCCTTCCACAGTGGGGAAAGAGCCTTGCGTAATCTTAAATGGTTTTTAATATATACGAATTCACCGACTTTATAGGTGACGCGACGATTACGGCTATCGTAGTAAGACTTTGAGGTTTCTTTGGATTTCCTGGTGAAATCTAAAGCTTTCTCGCGGGAGAATTTTAATCGGTTTTGTAACATTCTGACGTAGTCAGGGTATGTAGTCCCTAAAGATTCAGTGTATATGGAATTAGGGATGAGTGGCTTATTTCCGAACATTAGTTCGTAAGGTGTAAAGTTAGTTGTCGAATGGACGGCAGTATTATAAGCAAGCATAGCTGTATAAACATACCGAGGCCAATTAGATTGTTCTGTGTTAATATATGATTTCAGGTATTCCTTAAGGGTCGAATGACTTCGTTCCAGGGCACCCTGAGTTTGCGGGTGGTATGGAGAGGACCACAAATTCTTAATTTTTAGAAATTCGCAAGTTCTTTTAAAAAGCTCTGCCGTGAAATTGGTACCCTGGTCGGTAAGGATTGATTTAGGTATACCAAATATAGATATATAGTGAAGTAGACATTCACTTGTTTCTTCTGCTGTGGTACTACGAATCGGATATGCGGAAGAAAACTTGGTTAAGTCATCTTGGACAGTTAATATAAATTTTAACCTTGCGGGCCCGGCTTCTGGTAGTGGACCTACGACGTCCAGAGCTATCCGTTGGCATGGTATAGCTGAGGAACTAGTTATTAGCATCGGGGCTCGGTTAATTTTACGAAGTGCTTTATTTTCCTGACACGATTTGCACTGTTTTACATATAATTCTATATCACTACGCATTCCTTTCCAATAATACGTCTGTTTTATCCTATTATACATTCGAGCAGAGCCAAGATGGCCTGCGATTGGGATATCGTGATTATCATGCAGAATCTTTTTAATTTCCGTTAAAACAGGATATATGATGCTGTTGTGATATATATTAATCTTGATTCGTGTGTCATGGAAAAGGTAAGTAAGTATATTATATATTTTTATATATGAATGTTTTTCAAACGGATTTTTCAAATCGGATATACCGATTTCGTTAACATTTCCAAATATTACTAATTCATTTCTTATTCTTTTCAGGGTTTCGAAGATTTCCGGATAAGACGCTTCATCGAAGTGATGAACCTTAGTAAATAACAGGTAGTATGTTTTATTATTTAGTTCAATTTTTAAGAATGAGAAAAGTTCTTTTTCAGTTTCATGTGTACTTGTGTTAGTTTCAGGGTCAACTAAGATATCTTGGATATACAGATTAGACTCGTCTAGATCAATAGATGTGGGAATTAATATAACTTTCGCGGGACATTTCATAAGGCTTTCATTATGTTCTTCTATTTCAGTATTGAAAACATTATCTTTATTAGATATACATTTTAAGAATGTTTGATAATTATCGATAGATATATCTGGAGATGCACTTGTAGACGGTCTAGGACTAGGGTTAGGCTGATGATTAGAAGCTATTGCTTCGTCTATTATAGGATCGGGTAATATAGCTACCTCGTTTTCAATTTCCTCTCTTAGGACATCTGGGACGTTTGAAGGTAAGTTTACATCGGATAATGGCGAGATGTCTTCAGTTGAGCCTAGGAGAATATCTGTGTTGATGTCAAGCGGAGTTGGGTCTACAGGTAAGTTCAACTGATCTCGATCAGACTCTTGCGTGGACCCTCTATCAGTGAGAGGTCTAGAAGATGTAGGATTTGTTTGTTGGATTGGGTTTACGGGATACCGAGATAAAGCATCAGCATTAGCATTAATTTTCCCCTTTTTGTATTGGATATCATATTCGAATTCTTCAAGTTTTAAACGCCAGCGGACAAGTCTTGAACCAGGATCTTTGCAGTTAAATAACCACTGAAGTGGTTTATGGTCTGTAAGAATCTTGAACCGTTGGCCATACAGGTACGGTCTAAATATTTGGGTGCCGAAAATAATGGCAAGACATTCTTTTTCTGTAACACTGTAGTTACATTCCGCTTTATTAAGCGTGCGGGATGCATAAGCAATAGGACGATCTTGTCCTACAGGACCCTGAGATAAGATTGCAGATATCGCATGATTTGAGGCGTCGCATGTTAAAAGAAAGGGTTGCGTAAAGTCAGGATACGCAAGAATAGGGGCAGAAACGAGCCTGGATTTCAAGGACTCAAAAGCGAGTTGTTGTTCGTTCTGCCATTTGAACTGGATGTCCTTTTTTAATAGGGAAGTTAACGGTTTAGCCAGTTTGGAAAAGTTAGGTATAAACCTTCGATAGTAGGATACTAGGCCAAGAAAAGACTTAATGTCTTTTGGAGATTGGGGGACTGGATATTCGGTTACAGCACGAACCTTATCAGGGTTCGGTTTGACGCCGTCTTCGCTAATAATATGGCCTAGATAAGCGACTTCTTTGCGCAAAAATTCGCATTTATCAGGCTGGAGTTTTAAGTTAAAGTTACGGAGTCTTTCAAAGACAGCTTTTAGGTTATCGATATGCGATTTTAGATCATAGGAATAGATTACGATATCATCAAGGTATACAAAGCATCTTGTGCCTTGTAATCCGGTAAGGCAATTGTTCATTAGCCTTTGGAATGTAGAGGGTGCATTTTTTAGTCCAAATGGCATCCTAGTAAATTGGAAATGACCCTGAGGGACCGAGAATGCTGTTTTAGGAGCATCGTGAGGAGATATAAGGATTTGGTGGAAACCGGATGTCAAATCTAAAGTGCTAAAATATTTACTGCTTCCTAGTTGATCAAGGATTTCAGAAATTTGCGGGATTGGATATGTTTCACCGATAGTGACGTCATTTAATTTTCTGTAATCGATCACGATTCTCCATTTACGTTGACCTTGGGAGTCTGCTTTTTTAGGGACTATCCAAATTGGCGAGCTCCAAGGCGAGGATGATGGTTCAATAATGTTTTGGTTCAACATTTTACTAATTTGGGTATCGACCTCCCTTTTGTGGCATTCAGGAAATCGATAGGACTTAGTATGAATAGGGATGTCACTACTTGTTTTGATTTGATGATTAATAGCTGTAGTGTGTGTTAACTGATCGTTAGGCAAGTGGAATACGTCTGAATATTGGGAGCAAACTTCTGTAAGGGCTTCGGATTCCTCCGAGTTTAAATGATCAGTTCGTAGTGAATTTAACACGTCGGCAGTTCGGTTGGATGTCTCTTGGACATTCGTGTTGACTTGATAAGCAGTGTTTAACGGTTTAATAATAAGTTTTAGATTAGGATCAATTTTAATGTGGGATAATGAGGTATTAGCTATCGTTAAATTAACTCGATTGTTATCTTTTACTTTCACGATACAATTGGATATAAGGACGCATTTAGACAAGTGTTGATCTATGATAATTCCTTCCTTTAGATCAGTGTCTTGTACTGAACATTCGATTACTGTTTCAGTACGTGGCGGAATAACATAAAAAGGATCGAAGAAATGTAATTTCATTTCAGATTTTCCTAGTTTAAGGGTATCGGAGGTGTAATCAATTTTACACCCAAAAGAAGTGAGGAAATCTGATCCAATGATGCCGTCATAGGGTAGGCTTATGTCTTTGATAACATGGAATTTAAATGGGATAATATTTTTATCGTCTATGTTTAATTTTAATTGAAAATGACCCTCGGTTGGAGTTGGTTCGTCTCCTGGGTCTATGCCCTTAAGTTTGATAAGTTCCTTGACCAATTTTTGAGGGTTCATGATACTGGATTGTTTCAGTAAACATATGACGGAACCGGAGTCCACTAATAAGGATAAGGGAATATCTGAAACTTGTGAGTATACCAATATATGTGGTAAAAACCTTTTGGATATATCTAAGTTGATTTCATACACTTTAGTGTTAGTCTTGTTGGACATTGGCAAGACTGTCGGAGATTTGTTTACGGGACTGTCTGTTTGGGGCTGGTTACCCTGTTGCGTAGTCCTGGTGGGATTGACGGTAAGGTCGTCAGTTTGGGGCTGGTTACCCTGTCGGTTAACCTTACGTGAAATTGGATTAGGGCTGTCAGTTTGGGGCTGGTTACCCTGTTGTATAGTCCTGGATATATTGACAGTAAGGTCGTCAGTTTGGGGCTGGTTACCCTGTCGGTTGGTCTTACATGGAATTGGATTAGAACTGTCAGTTTGGGGCTGGTTACCCTGTTGCATAGTCCTGGATGAATAGACGGTAAGGTCGTCAGTTTGGGGCTGGTTACCCTGTCGGTTGACCTTACGTGGATTTTGTTGATGGGTGCCGACAGTTATGCTTCGTCTCGTGTGGCACCCTCGCGAGACTCCTGGTCGTTTAAATCGTTGGAGTCGTAGGACGGAAGATCGTTATCAAAGTTATCATAGTCGGGAGTTTCACGGACATGATTTACTTTATTATTGTTATTTTTTTGGACATAATTATTCGGTTTCGATTGATATTTGTTATTGTAAAACTCGCGTTTTTTGCAGTTTTGGATTTCGTGACCAGCTGTTTTACAATAACGACAAAACAAGGTATCATTTTTATTTGAATTCGCGTTTGGTGTAGTGTACTGTACATTAGGGTTTGGTTTTGAAGGCCCTGGTCTAGATTTGTTATTATTATTAGCAAACCTCTGTTCGGCCTGTGGACGTTTATACAGGCTCTGTTGAATGCGCTCCTCTGAAATAGCTAGATTAATAGCTTCATTTAAAGTTTTAGGAGATCTACATCTCACAATGTTCGATAGGCGGGGATGTAGCCCCATAAGGAAATGATGGAGGGCTAAGTCTTCCATAGCCGCAGTACGGCCAGACAACTCCTTTGCTTTAGTATTGGAAAAGGATATTTCAGTTAATAATTGTGAGAGGTAGGTCTCTACGCGAAGCGAAAATTGGCTAACGTTTTCTTGCGGATTTTGCCTGCTTTCCTGAAGGTCAGTAAGCAGATGAGCGTAATGTTTGCGTTCACAAAATTGAGTTTTTAGGAATTCTCTAAGTTGTTCCCAGGATGTGAATTCTTTTATTGAACAGGCAACTTCCGCTTTTCCATGCAACTGACTGAGGATATATTTAAAAAGGATTGGCCTTTGCGATTCTGAAGCAAGGTCGTATGCGTTGTTACAATTGATGATAAATGAGTTGACGGTTTCCCTACTGCCGTCGTATGATTTTATGAATTTGAACAAGGTATTTAAGTCTAAATCTGCCATTGTGCTAAGTGCGACGGTAGCCCTCGTAATTCTAGGAGGGGACTTCTTTGTATCACCGCGTTCTTCTGAACTTGGAATATCAATAGTTAATTTACTATCCTCTGCTTTAAGGATTTTGGGCATAATTCAAATATTAAAACATAAATAGAAGAAAACGAGTCGCAAGTAAATTCAAATCTTACAACTTACAGTAAATAACAATGTTTAACTAACTTATTTGACTTATACAATCGCATAACTTTGTATTGGATATTAAATAATTGCTCAGCCTTAGATTAATCAGTAATGACCAAAGACTCACAGTACGAGTAATGCGTAGGCGACGGATGTTATGGCTTGCAGGAACATTCCGATGCGATAAGGTACTTCTTGTAGCCGGAGTTATAACCGTCGGATGTTGAACGGTTAATTGTTTGGCGTTGACCTTGATCTTGGATGTAGATTCGGGAACCCCGCAACACGGCACGACGCGACGAGGGACGACGAGACTCGATGCGGCACGACACTCGGGATTTTACGGTAAGTATTTGTTGTTATGTTTTCTTCACAGGATTTTACAGGATACAGCTTATAATTACGCGCACTTCTATGACGTAAGGATAGTTCGAGAGCTTCACAGGATTTAACAGGATACAGTTTATAATTACACACGCTTTGATGACGTAAGTATAGTTCGAGAGCTTCACAGGATTCAACAGGATACGGTTTTTACACGCTTGAATGAATTAAAGATAGTTCGAGCACTTCAGGGATTGTCCAGGATACACTTTCACTCGTTAAGGATATTCGGTAGGTTTTGTAAGTGCACTTACACTAAACACTGAATTTCAGGATATTTATTTATGATGTTATTTGAGTTACGTTTTAAGGACACTGGGGATTTTCGATCCCACCGCTGCCACCAATTGTTATGGGTCTCCGCGTTGATTGGTTTTTAAAAAAAGGAAAGAATATTTACTGGAACAAGGACACTTTAATTATTTTATAATTTACGAGGAAGACCCATAGGCAGACCCGTCCGCTTTAGAGTTCTAACGTAGACTAACTATTCTCACGATCTCATGCAGCTACTGCTATCTGTCAGCGCCTGCAAGGCGCTGATTCGTCTTAAACCCTTGCAAAGCCAGGGTATAACAGTTCGGTATGTTTGTGGAGGCGCGCACGGATAACCCAACCAACATAACCATAATAAGAAAAAGGACCACATCCATGGCCGGCCGGCTGCGCGCCGCCACTAATAGTCTCCTGAGCGTGTTTCGAGATCGGTGGGACTTCCCCTTGCTGCGCCACTAGGTAAGAATCCACACCAGCTGAGGATGTATTTACCCTTTTCAAATGACTAACACTATGGACGTATGTCTGAAATAAAGAATTTCAATTTGAATTTAACAATTTGTTACTCACGTCTTTATCGAATTCTACTTCAAAGGGTCTGATGCTGGTATCACAATCACTTCTCGATTCTTCAGGGCCCCAATAGTCGTCGATATTCGGTAGATCGAAGCCACATATTTGGATCATAGAATTCTGTACTCCTAGTATTGAAACACCGAGTACTAATAGTTCAAGTAGAACATGCATAATGATAATGTTTTTGGTGTAGGTACTGTTGTTACTGTGCTAACTCTATACATTTCAAAATCCGGTTTCTATATCTAATTTACTGACTTCAAAAAAAAAGGAGGTTATCAATTCGACACGTATGTACCTATGTAATATTTATAAGAATTGCTATAAACACATTTAATAATCTATTTAGGACTTCAAAATGTTTATTGGTGTATGTAATGTATGTTTGTGTGTTTGTATCTTTGTCCACGCATTGCTCCGAAACTATGAATCGGATTGTGACCATTAATTTCTATTATTATTCATCATCATCATCATCATTTCAGCCTAAAGACGTTCACTACTGGACAGAGGCCTCCCCAAGGGGGGGTCTTGACATAATCGCCACGCTTGGCAGGCGGGTTGGCGATCGCAGTATGGTTGTTACAAAGGCACAGAGAACGCTGCTGCCCATTCTCTGGTAAGTCCCTTAGTCGCCTCTTACGACACCCACAGGAAGATATGGGATGGTGCTATTCTTTACGTCCGACACCACACGGACGATTATTATTATTATTTTATATGTTTGCATTATTCTTATAGTATTCGTATGGTAGTGGTAGTTATTCGTATGGAATTTCTTGCCCATTCTTCTCCATACGAAACTACCTTTTGGAAGGGGCAACTAGAATCAACTTTTTTTTTTGACGTTCAAAAGTGTCTTTTAATGGTCTAATTGAAATAAATGATCTGACTTTGACTTTCTTCAGTAGTTTTCCAGATATGGATTAAATATGTATAAATGTTAAGTTATCTACTTAGTGTTACCGTTTCTTAATAGATTCGGATAATAATAAAAATTTAAGAAAGTGGAAAATAAGTTATTTATCTCTTTTTAGTTTCGTAGAACTGCGTGGAGTTGGTTTTATAATATGTAGTGATATTGACCGTGATAACGTGTTAGATATTATATTATCTATATATATAAAAGGCAAAGGTGACTGACTGATGTATCAACGCACAGCCTAAACCGCTGATCGTAGAGACCTGAAACTTGAAGGGTGTGTTCTTTGTATGACGTAGGCATCCACTAAGAAAGGATTTTCCGAAATTCTACCCCTAAGGGTGTGAAAAACGGGGGCAAAGTTTGTATGGGACAACGTGATTCCTTGGTCCTATCTACTTCATTCTTTAACTGAATTGATGGAAGATGGGTTTCGTATTTTATTGAAATTCACCACGTAACGGAGTTAAAAATGGGTAGAAAATTATTTTGAGGGTGATTTGCATCGAAGTTGATATCAATACTCCTTAGTGCTTTTGATTTAAATACATTTTATTTTGACACATGTCATGTTTGAAAACTCAACTCAAAATAAATATTATTACCATATTATTATCCAAAGAGTATAATAATATATAGGGTATGTGATTATTACATGATACTGCAGAAGAATTACATATAATTTTGAATACATTAAATTAAACGATTATAAAAATAGTGTGGCGAAGAGAAACACTTTCAAAATTTTTCAAAAATTCCCAATCGTCAGAGACATTTGTTTGTTTTTTGGAATTGCAAACCCAGTACTTTTGTAGGAGAAATATCGGCATCATCTGTCCGAAGACTTCTTCCGAGTTTTGAGATCAACTACTAAAGGTGGCATTGAACACAATGAGAAACGTATTCTTAACAATTCTTACTTCTCTTCAAAACGTCGTCGTTTACATCGGCGTCATTCCTGTGGTCAAGTTTGGGTTACCGGCCCCGCAATCATTGGCACATTAAAATCGTGGAATACACTGTCGAAAACAATTACGATCCAGGTGCAATGAGTACTATCGTAAATAACCACGTCAGCGTGTTCAAACCAAGACATGATGGGTAATAGGGTCACAGTTCTGTTTAGTGGCGATTTCCGGCAGACGCTGCCTGTAGTGACGCGAGGAACTAGGGCTGACGAGGTAAATGCATCGTTGAAACGATCAACGGTCACGAGTTTATAAATCCCGCTTGACCATCAATATGCGTGCTCAGCTTGGAGCCAATTCACGTGTTCAAGAATTCTCCGATGTTCATTTAAAAGTTGGTGAAAGCTCTCTACCAGAGGAGAGAGGGCAGGTGGATCTAACAGAGACTCTTGGTATTGTAGTATTTACAATAGAACAACTGATTCATGTTTTGTACAGCGACATCAGTCAAATACCGCATCAACAGATTTTGGGTGTGTGAACAGGCTATTATAACACCCAAAATTGATCAAGCTGCAGCGATCAATAAAAGCATTTTGTTTCTCTCAAATTGAAGGGAGAGAAGTAGTATATATCTCAATGAACACTGTAGTCGAGCAAGATGACGCCACACCACGCCGTAGAATTTGGAATAGAATTCGCTTACGGCACGTGGACTTCTAGCGCACATCTTCCAGCTGAAGGTCGGTGTACCTATTATTTTGTGTAACAGAAATCGGCTCGAAGTCGTCTGTCTGCAGAGAAATAATTATCATTGAAGCTGAAATTGTAACAGGCTGTGGCGTTGGTAAGAGTGTTTATATCACGTATACCACTGATTCCCCACAATTACCCCTTCCAATTCAAGCGTGCGCAATTCCCTGTGAGCGTGTGCTTTGGCATGACTATAAACAAGTCTCAGGTCGGTCGGTGTTTGTCACACTGAAGGCTGCGGTTGTCGATCTCAGGACCAGCTGCTTTGCCTACGGCCAACTATACGTCGCTTGCTCTCGTGGAGTCTCGCGTCACCAGTCCTGACTCTTTGTACATTTTGACTAACGGCAAAACTACAAATATAGTTTACAGAGAGGTTTTATAAATATATAGCTAAGGTTTCTTAACGTGTTTTCTTCTTTTCAAACATATTTGGGTTTGGAGTTTCAACATTTGTTGTGTACGTATGTGTAATAAAATAAAAGTATATTTGCATACAGTATAATAATATTATACTGTATGCAAATATAAAATCTATATATATATAAGCGAAAGGTCATTCACTCACTCATCACGATATATCGAAAACCGCTTGACATATTAAGATGAAATTTGGCAGAGAGGTAGTACATAGTTAGTAGACGTCCGCTAAGAACGGATTTACTACAGGGCCGGATTAAGGAGGTCTAATGGGTCTCGCAAGTTTGTATGAAAGTCCTTCATTTTTTGCACTACAAACTTGATTATCGGCAGAGAGGTAGGTAATTAGTAGTAGCCGTCCGCTTAGAACGGATTCTACGACAGGGCTGGATTAAGGAAGTCTAATGGTTCTCGTAACTTCGTATGAAAGTTTTGATTCATTTTTGAACTATCGACCTGAAATTTAGCAAGTCTAGAGTTTATGAGTAGGAGACATTTGCTAAGAAATAATTTTGTGACAGCCTGAACTTGCTCTCGCAAGTTTATATATATAAATCCTTGGCTTTTTGCATCTGTAAATTGGTAAAGAGATAGAATATAGTTAAGTTATGTCACATAGAAACCGATTTTACGACAGGGCCAGTTTAAGGGAATATAACCTAACTCTATGTGTTCAACAAACATTTATTGATTACTTATAATACAACAAATAGAAAATACAACTTAATGAAATTCAGACGAATCAAGGTCTTAATATTTTTTGTTATGACATTCGTAAAGCTATAGCTCAAATATTTCTTTGTTTTTCCCCTGGGTACTACTGTGACGCTTTTTGTGGATAAAAGTATCTTATAATACGTAGAACCTGGTATTCACATATCACCATATTAATTACCAAATTCCAGACAATATTTTATACATCTTTGTTTATCCCACATTGACCATCGTTTTCTGTAAAACTATAAATTTAATTTTAGAATGCTCACATTTAAACAGTTTCGAGTAGACTTAAGAGTCGGAAAAGTTTTCTCCGCAGCACTCAGGCCATCCAGGACCGACCACGTACGGTCAGACGTAAGTTGTGGGAATATCACCCACCGCCACTGAACTTCTTTCAACCCAGGAACACTTGGCACTCGGAAGTGATTTGCAGTGGCCTAAATGGAAAGCAGTCAATAGAGTGTGCTCCCAAAAAGGCCTATATATATCACTTTAGGTCACAGGCGCGCGCACGCGCGCGCGTGAATTTCATACGGCTGTTGTGTTATTGTGATAAAAGTGAACCAGTACAAAAAACATTTTTTCTTCGGGAAAGTTGTTTGTTATCATGAACACAATCACGTGTTTAAGTATCGTACACTAATTACCAGTCACCCTATATAGGCTATTATTATTATTACAGTGCCTAAAGTGACCCGTCACCTGTACCTTAGAGGATATTAAAAACGCCACTAATGCTGCGATTAATGCAGCTCCTACTGGGTCCAAGCAGTCTAACCACGGATATGAGTCTAACACAGAAAAAAGAACACAAACATCGATTCGAAACGAAGAAGACCACTGTATCATAATCACAAATGCCCATCTCTTTAAATATTATAATGAATTGAAATAAACTGCAGCCTGAAAATTAAATCATAAATGTGGTGTATAGGTAGGTTGTAGGGTTTACGTAAATAACATCTATTTTTTTTTTAAATTGGTGCCTTAACATAGGCATTTTCTGTTGACTGAAATATAAAAATAGTTTCCGTTCAATATCATAAAACTTCATATCTTCACAACCACGCGGACGAAGTCGCGGGCAACAGCTAGTTATGTAATAAAGGATTCTTATAATATGTAAAAATAAATAAATAATTCAAAATTTCCAGAAAATTATTTCATCTTATTTTGAGACTTTTTATCCATTATACAAGACTAGCTGACCCTACAGACGTTGTCCTGTCCCTATCTACCTACCTACCTACCTACTATAGTATTTCGGTCTAATCTAAAAACTATATTTACTTTCTATAAGCATGAAATCATTCATCGCACGTTATGTTTACATCTTACTAGCTGACCCGACAGACGTTGTCCTGTCCCGATCGACCTAATGGGGGATGAAAAAGGGGTGAAAAAAGGGGATGAAAAATAGATGTTGGCCTATTCTCAGACCTACCCAATATGCACAAAAAATTTCATCAGAATCGGTCAAGCCGTTTCGGAGCAGTACGGGAACGAAAACTGTGACACGAGAATTTTATATATTAGATAATATTTGTTTTTGTAGATTCTTGGAATCTTATGAATAGAATGTGTATTATCTACTTACGTTTTTTTATGCTGTTCCTGTCGGCATCCTATGTATTATATTCCTGTATAATTGGATCAAATTAATATTTACAAACCTGAAAAATAAATAATGTTTTGCTTTGACATGTTTGTCAGTGACAGTCGTCAAATTTGACGACCGTCAACATTTCTTCTAATAAGTTTCCGGCTACTAACGTAAATCCTCTATGTTGTTGATCTTGTAAGCTTGTATGTTAGTGTCATATATGAAACGGCTGAACACCCGCTGTATTATCGTGTGTTTCTTTAGATCTAATTCGCACTAATATTATATAAAAAAATATTATTATTATTGGCATTCGACAATTATTAAGTCTGGCCGGTATTATTTTACCTCGCTGTGGAAATTGTTTAACTTACAAACACGCTAATCATTCTCCTTTTGGCCTTATGGGTAAACCAAAAATTTGTTCCAGGCCCTTCCAAACAATCTCTTTGGATTTAATGGGACCTTTGCCTATGACTAGACGTAGAAATCAATTTATTTTAGTGGTTAACTGTTGCTTTACTAAATATTCCCTGATCTTTCCACTAAAACGGGCTACTAGTGCTAATATTATCTCTAACTTAGAAAATTTCGTTTTTCTGGTTCATGGAGTACCCCAGACTATAATTATGGACAATGGATCGCAGTTCCAATCCAATGAATTTCGCAACTTTCTGGGCGGATATAACATACCATACATATCTTTCTCTCCTAACTATTGCCCTCAAGTTAATCCCACTGAGAGATACAATCGTACTATTATAACAGCTTTGTCATCTTTGGTCGGTGATGACCATAGAACTTGGGACATTCACCTTCCTAAAGTTCAATACGCTATGAACAGTACAAATAATATTACCACTGGTTTCTCCCCTAACTTCTTGTTGTTTGGACGAGAAACTGTTACTTCTGGCTTACTTTATACGCCAACTAATAATCTTGATGAGATAGTTTTTCTCCCTAGGGACATCTATGCTACTAACATAGGTTTATTATCTGCAATTTTTGATAGAGTTCAGATAGCCCTTCATATTGCTCATGCTCGTAACTCTACGCGTTATAACGAGAATCGTTCCTTCAAAGAATATAACGTAGGAGATACTGTCTGGCGGAGGAACTATGTCAATAGTCAGGCTGGGACTTATTTTAGCGCCAAATAATGTGAAGTCCACTGTGTTGCAGAAACTGTCAAAGTCAAAGTCAAAGCATTTATTTCAATTAAACCATTTACAGGCACTTTTGAATTGTCAAGGAGTCGGTCAGTTAGTCAGAGAGTTAAAGCTAGTTGCTCGTTCCAAAACGTAGGTAGGTCTCTATGGAGAAGAACGAGCAAGAAACTCCACGGACACTCTTTTAAATCAAGTTTTTTTACAAAGTCTGGTTACATGATTCTTGTTGCTTCTATATGTGAAAACTATGAAGGCAATCTAACAATACAAAACACAAAAAAGAAGCAAGATAAAAGTCCATGGCAGATAAGAGCTGACCAATCTCTACTGACAGCGCCCGTTCACGAACATCACGCGTGAATCAGCACCATTCAGCTTAACCATTTTGAAGGGAGCCGCATGATCCAACACACGCGCCACCATCAGCGAGACATTTGAGCGAGCATGACAATACTCCCAACCGCCATGTTAATTTTTGTCAAACATGAAGGTATTAATATACTTAGTAAATGGGTCCATGGTATTCACATTTACAAAATTTAAATAATGCTGCTAAATTATACAAAACTATGGTTTCCAATGTATATTATTGTATTATCATATGAAGTGTAATAAGTAAATAATTTAAAAATATCTATGTATAATAATAACGATACTCGTTACTCATGTCAATAGAAAAAGGGGTAGGAAACATCCTTCTCTTCCAATTTAGAAATTCCCTAAACTGGCTGTGGAGCAGGACCAGCATTCAGCCAAGCACTTTTATCATTGATGTAATCATCTAACTTATAATATGCTTGTCTACATAGTGTGCGTTTAATACATGTTTTAAATTGTTTTTCATTCAATTGTAAAATATCAAGTGGTATTTTATTATAGCAATTTACACAGTACCCCATAAAAGACGTATGTACTTTTGACAATCTGAAGCTTGGCTGATCTAATTTGTTCCTATTTCTAGTATAAATATTTTGTCTGTCACTTATTTTTTTTAAAAGATGAAGATTTTTTCGAACATGCTTAATGTTTTCATTTATATATTGACAAGGTACCGTCATGATGTTAACCTGTTTAATCAATTCTCTTAGAGATTCGCGTTTGCGGAGATTATAGATTGCTCTGACAGCCCGCTTTTGCAGAATAAAAATAGAATCCATATCTGTATCCCGTCCCCATAGCAAAATACCGTAAGACATGATACTATGAAAATAGCTAAAATATACTAGCCTAGCGGTATCCACGTCTGTCAAATGCCGGATCTTTCTGACAGCGTAAGCGGCTGAACTCAACCGTCCTGCAAGAGATGTTAAGTGAGGACCCCACTGTAGCTTGGAATCAAGCGTAATCCCTAGGAAAACAGTCCTTTCGACGAATTCAAGTTATTATTATTATTTATTATTATTATATACTAGAGGATCCTAACGGCAATCAGGCTAAGTGGCACATTAAAGATTTTAAAATATAAATGTAAACACTTATGTAAATAAATTCATCCTTAATTGTTTTATTTATTATTCATGTCTATCGCTCCCTTCTTCTTACTATAGAGTTTTTAATCTTGACCTAATAAAACCTCTATAGATATTTATTTTCTTCATTCATCGGTTCTGAAACCAATAAGATTATTTTAATCTCCTTTTTTTTAAAGAACTTAAGAAGTACTGTTAGGTACAACGTTACCTAACCTTCTTATTTACTAACTCTTTGTTAGTTTGTGACTAATTAGCACCATCAACGTCTGCCTGTTGATGGATTTCTGACTAATTAGCCACCGTCAACTATTGAGGTTGATGGATCTTCTATTATATCTATGGCTGTACTCTTAAAGCCATAGGTGTATCTTTACGAGCGGCTAATAACTCGTCTTATATAAGCCTATATTAATATTATTTAAGGGCTATCCCCTTGATCTTTTTCCCCATATCTATGGCTTCACTCTGAAAGCCATAGGTATCTTCAAAAGCGGATAATAACTCTTCTTAAATAAGCCCTTCATTATAATCGATCAAGGCCTATCCCTTGATATAAATCTTTATCTTATTAATGGATTTAAACGCGAGCAGATTACAACTCCAAAAATAAGCCCTATTGTTAATGAATCTTTAGGTTTGCGTGATGATCATTGAATGTGAATCTCATTTGACCTTAATTTCGTAAGATGTCGGTGTGTTTGAATGAGGAATGAAAGTTTGTGAAAGCTGAAATATCTAACCTTCTCAAAATTTTTGTTCTAGGCCAAAAAATTTTCTCGGGTCGTTGGGGATAATATAGTATTTCGGTCTAATCTGAAAACTATATTTATTTTTTATAAGCATGAAATCATTCATCGCACGTTATGTTTACATCTTATAATATTTGTTTTTGTAGATTCTTGGAATCTTATGAATAGAATGTGTATTATCTACTTACGTTTTTGTATGCTGTTCCTGTCGGCAACCTATGTATTATATTCCTGTATAATTGGATCAAATTAATATTTACAAACCTGAAAAATAAATAATGTTTTGCTTTGACATGTTTGTCAGTGACAGTCGTCAAATTTGACGACCGTCAACATTTCTTCTAATAAGTTTTCGGCTACTAACGTAAATCCTCTATGTTGTTGATCTTGTAAGCTTGTATGTTAGTGTCATATATGAAACGGCTGAACACCCGCTGTATTATCGTATGTTTCTTTAGATCTAATTCGCACTAATATTATATAAAAAAATATGATTATTATTGGCATTCGACAATTATTAAGTCTGGCCGGTATTATAATACCTCGCTGTGGAAAACCAATGACCGTTCTAGAAAGAAGATTCATAATTGGATTTTTTACGAATTTCGGAAGAACGGTCAGAAAACAAAACCTGTCAAAGAGGAGTCTAGATCTCGGAGCCGCTTGGGTAACACGCTGATTACCCATACGCTTACGTTGCTGGAGTCTAGATCTCGGAGTCGCTTGGGTAACACGCTGATTACCCATACGCGTACCTTACTGAAGTCTACCAGTCTACTAGACTTGTAGACTAGGTAGTCTTGTAGGTCTACCAGCCTGCAACCGAGAGTCGGTTAAGCGGGTTAAGCCGAGCTGTCGCGGCCTATGTTCCCAGGGCGGGTCCTCCTACTGAGACCGCCTGGGTGACCCCGAGCTGATCGCGTCAGTCTTCTCTTCGGCCGATCCTGTACGCCGGCCAGGCTGTGGATCATAATCCTCCTAGAAAACTCTGCCTAATCCCAGTGCGTTTAGATCAGTGCTTATTTTATACTAACAATTGTTTTTGATACTCATCACATTTTATCTTTCGTGTGAGAGCTTATTAAATTCAATACGTACAGTTCTACATAGCCTTTTATTCCTTAAACCATGTAGAATTGCTACACTACCCTACCTACCTAGGTAGGTAGGTAATGCAAATATATCCAAGGAATATAAAAAGTTTCATACAAACTTTTATCCCCTATTTCACACCTTGGGGGTTGAATTTTTAAAAATCCTTCCTTAGTGGATGCCTTCGTCATATGAGGACTACGTGTACGAAATTTCAATTTTCTAGCCTTAAGGGTTTGGTTGATACATCAGTCAATCACTTTTGCCTTTTATATATATACCTAGATGTGTCAGGACGACACACCTTGTATACGTTGGTTAACGGAATTAGAATGCTGATATTATTAACCATTACATGATAACACCTACTGCGATCGCCAACATACATCGACCAATTATGGCGATTACGGCTGAACCCCCCTTGGGGGAGACCTGTGCCCTGACCTGTGGACGTCTTAAGGTTGGCATGATGATGATGATTGATGAATGCTGATATATTCAATGTGGATTATTATTGATAATTATTTAGATGTGTCCTTTAGGTCGTGAAGCATTTATCTAAATCCTTATCCTTTTAGTTTCATTATGATAAATCGTAATCAGTGTAGTTTTGCTAGGAACCCTAAATTATTCTTTGCCGTTTTTTTAAATATACTTCAAATAGTTGCGTCTATGTTAAGCTACGCTTGCCGCGGTCGGTCTGTGGATGGGTGACTATCCATTTCATACCGAGTTCCCTCCGTGCCTCGGAAAGTACGTAAAGCCGTTGGTCCCGGCTGTCATTTGCAGATCTTTGACAGTCGTTATAGGTAGTCAGCAGTCAGAAAGTCTGACAACCAGTCTTACAAAAGGGTGTCGTGTTACCCAGTAACTGGGTTGTGGAGGTCCTATAGGCAGTCGCTCTATGTAAAACTGCATCTGGTATTCAGCTGCATCAGGTTAGACTGGTAGCCGACCCCAAGATAGTTGGGAAAAGGCAGATTATGATGAACAATAAATTGTTAAATAGTGTAAAAAGATATCGATGCAAACCGTTTTTTCCACCCACCAATATTTCTGTATTTATAGGTAATAGTTTAAAGGTCACAAAGGAAGATATTACTGACTGTGTTACAGACATTCTAAACATTAATTGTAATAAAATAATTTTGTGTGCTTTCCCATATTTTAAACACTTAACATACAGACAAAATAATTATATTATGTTAAATAAACATTTGCATCTTCTAGTAAGTCACTATAGTGACAAGCTTATGTTTTTTGACACCAACAGTTTTGTTGGAAAATTAAAATCGACTAGGGATACTGTGTATCTGCCCTTTAGGTTTAGACATCAAATAGCGCGGCTATTAGCTTATAGTATTAACTCAGACATAAGTAGTATGTCGAAGTCATGTGTTATTAGCTCCACATCAATTAGTAATAATACTAATAATTAGGTGGTGACCCAGAATGATTGTAGCTCATAAGCTATAAATAATTATACAAACTGTACGAAGGAGGATCCATGTGTCATTATGGACCAGCCATCTATTTGATGCGAGTTGCACCGTCCGAAGTTCGTAGTCAAACTCCGGATAATAATTTAAACTAGTTCGTAAGACAAAAGAAGGTACCAAAAATATAGCTAAACCTACAAACAACAAGGTACCTTTTTGCTCTCAAAAAGTTAAGTTGCAAAAACAGGAGAATACCTTGAAATTATTTCATCAAAATATTCAAGGTATTTCATCCAAATTACCTATTAGAAATTGAAATGTTTTTAGAAAAAACCATGTTTGACATTGTTTGTTTTACTAAACATTGGATAAAGGATTACCAAATGCTAATTAATTATGAAAGCTATAGTGTGGGCAGCTGTTTTAATCGCAAAGCTATGTCGCGTGGAGGCTCATTGATCTTATTAAAAAAATGTTTAAAATATAAAGAAAGGAATGACATTGTTTGCCTATCAGTTGAACATTGCATCGAACTTTCCTGTGTCGAGCTGCATGAGCATATTATAGTGTGCGTGTACAGACCCCCAAGCAACCAAAACTATTCTTTATTTGAGTCGGTAATGGAAGATGTATTAGCGAAACTTGCAACGTGTAGCAAACCCGCAATTATTTGTGGTGATTTAATATTAATGTTTTAGAAAATAATTTGAATAGTAATCGATTATTAAGCCTTTTTAAATCATTTAATTTGTCGAATGTTTTCATGGAGCCTACTAGGGTAACTCCAACTACTGCTACCTGCATCGATAATTTTTTTTGTGATTGCGACTATGTAGATAAAGCTATTGTTAATTATTTACCATCGGATCATAATGGTCAAACGGTAACTTTTATGTTCAAAATGCCTACGACAAAAGTGCAAATTCAATTTAGACCAATAACAACTGGTAAATTAAATAAATTTAATAAAACTCTAAATAATAAGTTAAGTACTCTGGACCATAATAATAACGATGCAAATAAATTGTATAATCATTTATTTTCTGTGGTCCATACCGAATTCAATAAAATTTTTGAAAAAGAGTCAAAATATATTAGCCCTAAGTTTATATTTAGTGACTGGGCAACTTAGGGTATTAGAAAAAGTAGAGAAAGACTGTTTGAGCTGTATGACCTTAAGCCTTATATTAACACGGAAACTTTCAACAAGTATGTTGCTACTTATTCTAAAACTTTTAGAAATACTTGCAAGGTAGCGAAAGCCCTATACATTAGTAACAAGATCAAATCGGCAGACGATAAAATAAAGACAGTTTGGAAAGTTATTAATAACGAAACTAGCAAGAAAAAAGTTCGTAACGCGCAATATACATTGGAGACATCACATGGTCCCGTAAGCTCTAACATAGAAGTAGCTCGTGAATTTGTAAATTTCTTTACTAGCATACCAGCCAAAACCACGGAAACTTTGAATTCCTCACCTGACGACTCAATTGCGTTATTAAAAGCGAACGTTCCAGGCTGCCGGGTAGAATTTCAATTTAAACATATTGACCCCATGACCGTTTTAAAAGCTTTTCGGCAAATCAAAATAAAATTTACTGAAGATCTGTGGGGTATATCTATTAAAGTTTGTACATCTATAATAGAAACAATAGCACCTTATTTGGCTTTAATATTTAATATGTGCGTAGACCAAGGTGTTTTCCCAGATTTAATGAAATTTAGTAAGGTCATACCTATTTTCAAATCCGGGGATAGTAAAGATTCTAACAATTATAGACCCGTCTCCGTGTTGCCGGCTTTCAACAAGGTTTTTGAAAAAATTATGCTTAATCAGATGCTTGCTCATTTTAACACAAATGACATATTACACGATCTGACTGACGACTGACGCCGGTGTCACTTTATTACAACACATATTTACTGCGTGGGAAGAGGCACAAGATGCCATAGGAATCTTTTGTGACCTCTACAAGGCATTTGATTGCGTAAATCTCGAGACATTACTTCTGAAACTTGAGCATTACGGACTAGGTAAACTTGCGCTTAGTTTAGTGAAATCTTATTTGAATGATAGACAGCAGCAAGTTCAAATAAACGGGGTGAATTCACATGGTTTGAAAGTACAAATGGGAGTTCCACAAGGCTCAATTTTAGGTCCTTTACTCTTTTTAGTTTATATTATTGATCTTCCCCGGTTATTCAAAAACCAACCACAAATGGTGTTATTTGCCGATGACACGTCATAAATTTTTAAAATAAATAGACGGGCTCAAAATCTTGACAACGTAAATAATGCCTTACTTAAGGTACAAAAGTGGTTTACAGCTAACAATTTAGTATAAAATGAAAAAAAACTAAGTGCATCAGATTTGCTTTGCCTAATGTCAAAAACAGTGAGTGTGATATAGTATTGAATAAAGATAAACTGGAATTCGTCGATAACACCGTTTTTCTGGGAATGACGCTCGACTCAAGGCTACAATGGGGTCCTCATTTAACATCTCTCGCAGGACGGCTAAGTTCGGCAGCATATGCTGTCAGAAAGATCCGGCAATTTACTGATGTGGATACCGCGAGATTGGTCTATTTTAGTTACTTTCATAGTATAATGTCTTACGGTATTCTATTGTGGGGACGAGCTGAAGACATCGATTCTATTTTTATTCTGCAGAAAAGAGCCATCAGAGTCATTTACAATCTGTGTATGCGCGATTCTCTAAGGGAACTGTTTAAGGAAATTAACATAATGACGGTGCCTTGTCAATACATCTATGAAAACATCATGTACGCTAGAAAAAATCTGCATCTTTTTGATAAAAGAGATGACAGACATAATTACAATACGAGAAATAGGGACCAACTAGTTCAACCAGGTTTCAGACTGGCAAAAGTAGATTCGTCTTTCATGGGGTACTGTTTAAAGTGTTACAATAAAATACCTCCCCACATTGTTCAACAAAATGAGACAAAATTTAAGGCTTGTATTAAACGCACACTATACAGCCGAACATATTATAAATTGAGTGATTACATCACTGATAAAAATGCTTGGCTGAATGCTGGTCTAGCTCCACAGCCATAAGGGTTTATAGATTAATTGATTAGCATTTTTAACTATTTTTGGAGCTGCTGAAGATGTAGATCTATATTATCTTTGCATTGTATAAACTCAATGTTTTGGTATTATATAATTTTTTGTAGCACATACATGTGAGCACTATGTTCTTTAAAGCTACCATTTACGAGGTATACCTCTTATTGACTTCAATATGCCCTGGCGGTTGGGAGAGTCATGCTCACTTGAATGTCTTGCTGACGCTGGCGCATGTGTTGGATCATTCGGTTCCCTTCAAAATGGTTGAGCTAAATGGTGCCGATCCATGCGTCATGTTCGTGAACGGACGCCGTCGGTTGGGACTGGTCATCTCTTAGCTGCCTCGGTTATTTTAAATTTGGTTTGAATTGTTATTATAACTATATTTTTCTCTAGACCTTTTTTAACATGCAAGACTTGTTACATTGTTCTCACATTGTGCCCTTAGATTCAACATGAATGATGTAACCTAAATTTGTAAAATATAACTGATTTTAAAAGAGTGTTCATGGAGTTTCTTGCTCGTTCTTCTCCATAGAAACCTGCTGTTTGGAACGAGCAACTAGCTTCAACTTTCTGACTGACTGACTCTGACAATTCAAAAGTAAGTAGTAGTAAGTAAGTAGTTAATTGAAATAAATGATTTTGAGTTTGAGTTTGAGTTTAAATACATCTCTATTATGGCGCTACCCCGACCAAAAGTGCGTTTTTCTTCGTTATTCAGGGCTTATTAACTCCTTAATTAAGAGAAACAAACTACATTTAAAAGCATATTATTAATGATCAATATTCTTTTTTTTTATGTACCCTATATACACCTAAATCTCCCTGTAAAAAAATTACTAAAATAATTGAAAACTTGTATCTTTTGCCAGCGAGCGATGGAGCGCAGCATCCTGGGAGTAAGATTAACGGACCGCGTTAGAAATGCGGAGCTGCGCTACAGGACACGAATCGTCGACGTCACTCAAAAAGCAGCCTAGCTTAAGTGGGACTGGGCCGGCCACATCGTCCGCATGTCGAACATATCATGGGCTAAAGCAACGACAATGTGGGTCCCAGAAAACGTCCAGCGACATCGAGGTAGACCTAGGCGATGATGGCGGGATGAGCTTGACGCTTACAGGAGGGATTGGTCCACACAAGCTCTGGACAGAGAGGGTTGGAAAGAAGAAAGGGAGGCCTTTGCCCTGCAGTGGGACAATATAGGCTGAAAATAAATAAAATAAATCTTTTGCTAAAGTTGACGTGCTAATTAATTTGAGGATTACACTAATAGACAGGTAATTTAAAGATCTTTATAATTCACGTTTTATTTTATTTCAAAAGATCGTTTCTCTTTTTAGGGTTCCGTAACTCAAAAGGAAAAAACGGAACCCTTATAGGATCACTTTGTTGTCCGTCTGTGTCTGTCTGTCTGTCAAGACCCTTTATTTCGGGAAAGCGTGGAGGTATCGAGTTTAAATTTAAACTATATACTCAAGTCTACGGTCCCTTGATGCTGTAAAAATATCAACCCTCTATGTTAACATGAAAAAAGATACGGCCGTTTATGTCGCAAAAAACGCATTTATAATATTAAGTAGATTAAAGTATGGATTAGTACAGAAGTATGGATATGTACCTACAAATATGTAGTCCGACTCACACTTGTCCGGTTTTTTTGTAACAAAAAAACCCAAAAAATTGTGGGAATTTCGATTCTGCGGCATGTAGGGTCAAGTTTATTTAGATAAAACTACGTGTTGTTGGGTAGGCATAAAATGGAGATAATGATTATCATTGTTTAGAATAATCATACCATATATATAGTACAGTTGTTGAGCAGTCCAATCATTACATATTGTGCTGTCAAAATGTTAAAGTCACTGGTTTGTGTTACTTTACTATTTGTAACAGGTAAGTGTTTTGTAAGTTTACAATACAAGATTATTAAGGTGCGTACGGATTAGAGGCAGCCTCGGGGTGCGCAGCCTCGCCACGCACGGCTCGTGTGTGGGCTGCCTCGGTACAAAATTAAAACATCACGAGGCAGTAGGCCGGGGCAACTTGCCTCGGGTCGAACCACGAAGGCGCGACATTCAAAATGGCGCCTTATCGTCTTTGCAGCTGATTTACTTCTGCGTCTGTCATAGTCAAAAAACCGACAACTGATGGCTCGCACCGCAGCGCCGCGGCAGCCTCGCGCGAGGCACGCCTCGGGCTGAGGCGCGTACGCACTTGAGGGAACAGGGCGAGCCGTGCGTGCCTCGGACGAGGCTGCCTCTAATCCGTACGTACCTTTAGAGGAGCTTGTGGCTCAGTAAAAGTCACACTAGCCCCTCTGTACGACTTTTTCGAACTCGATCGCGTTAACGTAAACTCCAATTTGTATTCTCAAACTCAAACTCAAAATCATTTATTTTAGTTAAACCATTTAAAGGTACTTTTGAATTGTCAGAGTCAGTCAGTCAGAAAGTTGTAGCTAGTTGCTCGTTCCAAACAGTAGGTTTCTATTGAGAAGAACGAGCAGGAAACTCCATGGACACTCTTTTAAAATCAGTAATATTTTACAAAAGGTTACATCATTCATGTTGAATCTAAGGGTACAATGTGAGAACAATGTAACAAGTCTTGCATGTTAAAAAGAGGTCTAGAGGAAAATATGGTTATAATAACAATTAAAACCAATATTTAAAATAACTGAGGCAGCTAAGAGATGACCAGTCTCAACTGACGGCGTCCGTTAACGAACATGACGCATGGATCGCCACCATTTACCTCAACCATTTTGAAGGGAACCGAATGATCCAACACATGCGCCACCGTCAGCGAGACATTCAAGTGAGCATGACTCTCCCACAAATTGACATAGAACATTTGCTGATGGACTGTGTCCGAAATAAAGATGAACGTGAATCACTCATGATCGAGCTAAAATTAAATAGGTTAGATGTAGGATTAATACAGTCAATTTTATCTTTACCATGTTCAGAGACCACAATGACAGCCCTTGTTGAGTAATTCAATTTTCTTTTTTTGTTGTTGTTAGTAGATAAGCATTATATTGGTAGATCTTAAGATAAATTAAAATTTAATGAAGATATCTTGTAAAAGGGTACAACGGGGTTGACATATCTGAGATAAAAACCCCTAAATAAAAACAGATTAAAAACAAAATTGACATAGGCGATACGTTACACTATCGCGATCGAGTTCGAATAAAAATTCACATGGGCCTAGTGTAAGTTTTCTGGTCGATTGGTAAGTTTTTCATTTGAACTCGATCATTAGAAACTTTAGTTTTGTATGGAGGTATTTATGTAGTCAATTATATGTATGTGTTTGACATAAATGAACATGGCGGTTGAGAGCATTGTCATGCTTACTCAAATATATCGCTGATGATGGCGCGTGTGTTGGATCATGCGGCTCCCTTCAAAATGGTTGAGCTAAATGGTGCTGATTCACGTGTCATGTTCGTGAACGGGCGCTGTCAGTAGAGATTGGTCAACTCTTAAATGCCAATATCGTTTATCTTTTTATCTTGATTCTTTTTTTGAATGCATTGTATTGGTATTTACCTGCATTGTTTTCACATATAGAAGCAACGTGAATAATGTAACCAGTATTTTGTAAAAACTTGATTTAAAAAAAGAGTGTCCGTGGAGTTTCTTGCTCGTTCTTCTCCATAGAGACCTACCTACGTTTTGAAACAAGCAACTAGCTTCATTTTTTCTGACTAACTGACTCTTTGACAATTCAAAAGTTTTTAAAAGTTTAAGTGTTACTATGTCTATTTTAATTTGAATCTGAGTTTATTTTAAATTGAGTTTGTACTAAATTGTGGTTATATATATATAGGGGTATATATATATAGGTGTCGGATCGTCAGGATTTGGTCCGTTAGATTCGATCATCATGTGGGCAGAAGATGGGTTTCGTGCAATGCAAACACACTGGGTATCATACCCAGTGTGTTTGCAACCCATCTTATGGCCACATGATGATCGAATCTAACGGACCAAATCCTGATGATTCGACACCTATGTGAAAATATTCGCAGTCAGTTAGCAGTAGCAATTCCTGCTGTCTTTTTCCATTACATCAATACATTTAATTGGTTGTAATGACTTGATTATGTAAGAGGAGCTCGTGGCTAAGTTAAAGCCGTACAGATCGATCGGTCAAAGGTTAAGGTCCCGGCTGTCATTTGCAGATCTTTGACAGTCGTTATGGGTAGTCAGAAGCCAGCAGAAAGTCTGACATCCAGTCTTACCAAGGGGTATCCCCAGTAACTGGGTTGTGGCGGTCCGATAGGCAGTCGTTCCATGTAAAACACTGGTATTCAGCTGCATCCGGTTAGACTGGAAGCTTAGAAGGATTTTTTCAGCAAGAGGAACATTAAATAATGTTGTTTACCGGTGACGATTATCGGTGAAAATAATTATGGAAAATTAAGTAAATAAATAATTGACATGTTTTCTTTTTTAGATGTCGTGGTGTGTAAACCTGACTACCTTTTCAACAAGGAGGTGGACGGTTGGCTCAAACTGCACAAAGTACCTGCGACATGGCAGGAAGCCTTCGAAACCTGCCACTACGAAGGTAATTAATTATTTATTTATTTTAGGCTCTTCAACGATGAGTACACTTAGTTACTTTAAAATTTGTACATTGCAAACTTAAGTTTAAGCGCCTCATCACTTACAGAAAAGCATAGCATGCACTACATTATGCGCAGAAAATTACAAAATGAAATAATTAAAACATGTAAGCTTAAAAGTTTACAGTGAATTAAATTACATTAAATTTTCATTACATAGGTTAAATTAAATTGGTATAGTTATCTATACCAATTTAATTTAAATAATTCATAAAATAAAATAAAAATAATTTAAATTACATTTGAATAAATTAAATTACATTTGAAAAAAAGTAATTTATTCTTATGTTATAATAAACTATTAAAATTAGGTCGTTTGACAGAATTCCCTAGGCAATCGTATTTGGGCGCATGATCATATCGACGGTTTCAAGGCTATTTGATCTAAGCGACATTTTTTAGCGATATTGAGTAATATGCATTATTGGAATCGGCAAAAATTTGCTGATTTCAAAGAATATATTAATAAATGAATAATTTTTGAACCCTTCGATATGTAATTTAATTTCTCAATCTTCAAGATATTTTTTTTGATTTTTAGGTGCTGTGTTAGCGTCTCCAACTACCGATGAGCTTGCTACTGCTTTGAATGATATCCTGAACGAATCAGAAGTAAAAAGTTCCATTTATTTAGGAGTAAACGCAGTTAGCCGAGGAGTCTTTATGTCTATTGAAGGTAAGCATTGTTTTTTGCAAACGCGACTTCTGAGCGTAAAATCCTGGATTCGGTTACCAACCAGGTCGCGCAAAGTAATATTGAGTAACGAATGAACAAAGTTCCTAGGGGAAAACACCACGAATTTTGTGGAAATTGGAGCCCTGACCACCTAGCTTGGACCCTGTTCCCGATACCAGTGGGCTACTATTTTTTTATTTTTTTAAATGTTTTTATTTTTTACCAATATTTAAAAAAATATAATACAATATGTAAAGAAAATAAATAAATGAAAATAATAATAATAATTCTTTATTGGCACTTCAAGACACGATCTTCAGTGCAGCCCTGGCTCTTGTACTAGGATTTCCTGTATCACAAGAGCCAGATCTTTCAATATACAGGGTTCATATTAAAGAAGTTATAAAGACAAAAAGAGACTTAATATCTTACAGCTATGGCATGCAATGACAGGTAGGTTTACAGGATTAATAATTGACAGGTAGTTTTAAACAATCATCTTCTTGTTTTTTTTTATAGGAGTTCCACTTTCCGATTTAATCATTGACTGGGGCATTAATGGCGATGGCAATTGTCTAGCTTTGTCGACTGATGGAAAGACATACATCTCATCATGCTCACTGTCGCTTCCGTATATATGCTACAGAAAAAGAGATCAAAAGGTTCTTAATGAATGCGGCACCTTTGATAACGGTGGGTATTTTGTTTACAGGAGAAAAGAGACAACCGCCTTCAAAAACTACAAAGTAAGAAATAATTTGAAAGTATAAAAAAAAGAATATTAAAATATAAGTTATTGAAGGCGTTTGTCTTTTTTAAAAAGAGTTTTTTAGGATTCGCTTTGTAGTGCCTACTTCGTATCATCCAAATTAATTAAAAAACAACGGTTACACCAAACAAATTAAGTCATTCCCTAATTTTAGGACCTAGGACCAAACTTGAGGCATAACCCTATCCATTTAAATATTTTCGAAATCAAACTACACTGCAAAATGTTACACGTGAACAAACAAAAAAAGTGGCAAAGTGCGAGTCCAATTCGCGCACGAAGGGTGCCGTACCATTATTTATACATTATTAGACATCGAGCAAAACCACGGCAAAAGATCACCTTTGTTGTATGGGAACCCCCTTTAAATTTAGATAATGGTACGGCACCCCAGTACCATTATCAATACATTAGACATCGAGCAAAAAAACGGCAAAATATCACCTTTGTTGTATGGGAAATATTAATTTTATTCAGTTTTTTATTGTATTTGTTATTACAGCGGCAACAGAAATACATCATCTGTGAAAATTTCAACTGTCTAGCTATTACGGTTCATGAATTACAGCCTGGTGACAGACAGACAGACAGACGGACAGTGGAATCTTAGTAATAGGGACCCGTTTTTACCCTTTGGGTACGAAATATCTAGGTACTTACGTGTCTAATTGAGAATCTCCTTCTTTTTTGAAGTCGGTTAAAAATCAAAGCCAAATAAAATGGGTTTATAGGAACTCAAAGAGTTGCTATGTAAAAATTGTTATCATAATTTATAATTTAGAATGATAATTTGGCATGCTAATTTAATTGTAATCTTTTAAACTCTGGCATCTCTCGTTGATGGTTAGAAGTTTGACATTGAATAATACATTAACACTGTAATACTTAGGTATGTACATACGTAGGTACATCGTACTTATTCTATCAATAATCTAAATACAATCTCAATATAATCTCAATACATATAAATATAATCTCAATACTAATCTTTTTTTTTTGCCTAGAAATGTTTTAATAGGGTATTACACCCATTTTAGAAAAGTGTCTCAATGAATTTCTGTAGTGCTAATATGACACCATTCATTTTTATTCAATCGATAAGTGCCATAAAAATGCATCTAAATTTTAAAATTTCAATTTTCGCGCGTAGTTTGACCATAACGCCTTTTACTGTACGCCATATTGCTCAGCGTAAATAACGTCAGTTCGTTTTGTATCAAATGAGCTCATATTAAATATGATAATTGTATATCATTTAAAAATAATTAAAAGCATATTTTGTAATAGGTGTAATGATGAAAAAATTACGTTGGTTACGAAAATAATAAAAGTACAAAGCCTATATTACACCAATCGGTTGACTGACAGTTGTCAATTTTTTGTTTACACAGCCGTATGGCGTAATGACATGGCCGCTACTATTTCACGGTGTTTTATAACAGATTAAAAATACTGAAAACTTTGAAATGAATTAAAAAAATTGTTTTGTTATTTTATGAACGAAAACTTACATTTTCCGCCTGCTTTATGCCTAAACTGTCTTAATAACATATTTATAGATTTTTACTCGTATAGAGTAAAATACCCTATTGGCTTTCTTTTTTTTTTGGACACAGTATCCGAAAACGTATTTTTCGACTGATTATTCGGACACCAATTAAAAAGCTGTTTTGAACAGTCAGATAAAAATCTACCAACAACTGTAGGCTGGGTGAAAGACGGATTTTGTTTTTTTTTATTCCATTTTAAATTCATTTATTAATCCAAATATTATGGTATACCTACTAGATTTGTACGAAACGATAAAAAAATGGTCGTATAATTACAGATTATCAGCTATACGCTACCACGGGGAGCTGTTACAAATACCACAAACGCGTCAAGACGTGGTTAAAAGCATACAAGATATGCGCAGCTGAAGGAGGACATCTGGTTATCATCAACGACACACCAGAGGCCGAACACGTTGCGTCATATTTGGACAAACCGATAAGGCCGGACATGTGGGACACAGTATCGCATATTGGACTACGGGACTGGACTGGGGACTTTACCTGGCTTACTATTCACGGTATGTGTAAATTGTAAATACATATTTATTTATTTTATTTTTACTTTAACATAAAACGGCCGTTGGCTAAAAAAGAAGAATAATAGAAAATCAAGTAGGTTTCAGACAAGGGAAATCGGTTAATTCAGCAATGTATCACATTTTACAAAACAAAAAATATAACGTAATTTAGATAAAATAAAATACAGGTCATATAAGGACATGACAAAAGCGTTTGATTATGTTGACCATGAATTGGTAATAAACTAAAAATATCCGCAGTTCGGGATAAAGCGCTAGAAATAATTAAATCCTATCTCATTAATAGAATACAATTCACTGAAATAACACAATTATGTCCATTAACGAAACAAATTAAATATACATCGAGCACAAGATCTATAAAATATGGTGTACCTCAAGGATCTATACTAAGACCGCTACTTTTTCTCATTAATATGAATTGTTTACCTATCTATGCGGCACCCTATGGTTTTATTTGCAGCAATTTTTTTTTTAGATGGCTCTTTTCACAAGTAACAAAAATAAAAATCATGAACTAGAAATAAATGACTCCCTTTCTAAATTAATAAATTATAGTAATAATAATAATAAAGCCCTTTATTCCGAGTAATTAACTAGATACATTTTTTACACCATAACTTAATAAATAAAACAAACTACTTATATAATATCTCTCACTTCGGTGTGCCTATTGGCAAAGGCCTCCTCCAACGATTTCCACTGTTGCCTATCTTGGGCAACGCTTCTCCATTTTGGTCCCGCTGTTAATCGCAGTTCGTCTTCCCACCTTGAGTGCTGTCTTCTTCGATTTCTTTTGCCGTCTCTTGGGGGCCATTCCGTGACCTACCTGCTCCACTCCTACATTGTCACGCATCATATGTTCAGACCACGGGACCACTTTTGCAGATCAATTCGTGCGAGTATGTCAGTGAGTTTGGTTTTTTCTCTGTGATCTGTGTTTCTTATTTTATCCTGACGTCAGGATAAAAATTAATAAATTAGCTTACAATAAATAATCTAAAAATAAATCATACAAAAACCATACCCATCCATCATTCATCCATTGTACATGAATTTTAAAAATAATAATAACGCAAAAACAATTCCATTATCAAATTGAATACAATAATAATAATAAATTCTCTATTATCAGGCATCTAAGGCCACTAGATGAAATACACAAATTAAACAAACAAAACATATCATGTCAACCTTTGGATTCCCACTGCTAGGCAAAGGTCTCCCTCAAGGGGGGTTCAGCTATAATCACCATGCTTGGCCGATGCATGTTGGCGATCGCAGTAGGTGTTATGGTACTCAGAAAGACGCTGCTGCCCATCCTCTGGTCAATATCCCTCTGTCGCCTTCTACGACACCCACGGGTAGAAATGGGGTAATGCTATTCGCGACCGGCACCACACGGCTTTACTTAACAAAACATAATTAATACCTATATATAATTATAAACCTTGCTTACAAATCTATATTTGCAACTGCAATCTAATGCAACTGTATCTGAGGTTACAAGTACATTTCTAGGTGTATAGGTGTATAGATTCTAATGTGTCATGGAAAATACATGTGAACAGTGTATGCAGCCAATTACACATGCTCAATAAGGTATCCAACCAAACAACACTACTTATTGCTTATCATGCCTATATGAAATCCACTCTATCTTAAAGGATACTATATTAGGGATACTTATCTAATAAAGAAATGGCGTTCCATTCGATCACGATCATTATGTGGGACTAAATCAAGATTTTAACCAGGGAGGGTTAATAATGGGTTATTCCCGGTCGTTCCCAACACGTCGTCCCCACTGGGGACGAGTGGAAAAAAAAAGTATCATTCGTCCCCAGTGGTGACGATTTAAACTTTTTATTTCCCACTCGTTTCGCTATAGACCGAGAGAGATTTCACGGATTGTTAAAATGTTTTAATTACGACTTTCTGTGCAAGAATGAACAATGTTTTTTGATTAAAAATAATTTAAAAAGACTGAGGCAATTAGTATCTATACTATTTGTGAATCACATGTCTAATTGTCTCAGTCTTTTTAAATTTTAAAAAAGTTTCAATCGTCACCACTGGGGACGAACGAAACTTTTTTATCCCACTCATCACCAGTGGGGACGACGGGGTGAGGACGACCGGGAATAACCCTTAATAATAACACTAACATGTCTGTTCCATCCAACTATAGGAGAATCCATGACACATCACTATCATGAGTTTTCTGATGGATGCAGACGAAGTCGCGGATTAAAAAGTAGCCTATGTCCTTTCTTGGTATACAAGCTATCTTCATATAAAATTTTAACAAAATCCTTTGAGCCGTTTCGTCGTGAAATCGTAACAGGCAGAGTTACTTTCATAATATTAGTACAGATAAATTCTGAATTGTTTTATTTACTTATAATATTGTTACGAGCTGGGGTTCGGGATAAATAATTAACACCAATTTACACTAAACCAAACATAAACACTTTATTTTAAAAGTCACAAATTCAATAATCAATCACTTGTTAATCACTTAAATCGCAGTATTTGCAATAGTCGCAGTTTACCGTTTCGCTTCCAAAAACTAACTCACTCCATCGCATCGCAGTCCGCTATTTGTATATGGCTTAGGACATAATACGCGAACATTCTAGCAAATATGGGACTGATCGAGAACGTTGCAACACGAAACTTAAAACATCTCGAAGATTTCAGAACTGTAGATCTGCTATTTGTTAATAGATGGCGCCAGCGTGTGACGTAATTCTGCGATACGATAATAGGTGGCGCTAGCATGGCAACCTACGTAACAATATTATTATTTTTGTTTGTTATTAATATTTACTTTCCCTAAGGCGGGTTATTTAAAAATGTATATTTCGGGTAACATATAATTATCGGGTATTTTTATGTTTTTTTTTTCAGGCGAGAAAGTTGAGGATGTGTACAACGTATGGGCCAAAAACCAGCCTGGCAACATAGGAGTGAATGTTTGTGGAGCTATCTTCCAAGATGCTACTTTAGACGATATTCATTGTACAAAGTATAATAAGACTTTTGTCTGTGAGAAAGATCCTAATACTTCTCGTTTCGAAAAAATATCTGTTGAGATTTAAAAGCTGCGACTGTGTGTTACGAGAATATAAATTCTCGTTGTAATAACCAACATAAGTATGAAGAAGTTGTCTAAAATTCTTTGTAAATATTATATTAGTTATATATATGTATAAAAAATAAAAATTATGTATTTATAGTGTACCTTTTTTTGTTATTTTTTAATAGGCAACTGCCATATTAATTATTTCTTCAGTTGACTGGTAGAGATAAGGCATTAAGCCCACCTTTGTACCCTTGTGCATGAAGTATCTTCTTGTCTATATAATAAAAATTAGAAATGAATCGTTGTTCGTTATGCTCACTAAAACTCGAGAACGGCAAGACCGATTTGGCTAATTTTGATCTTGAAATATTTGTGTAAGTCCAGGGAAGGTTTATACGGTGAGAAAATTGTGGTAGGTAGGGTATGGTTGGTAGGTTGGTAGGGTACCTACATACTAACACTACTAACCAACCTACCTACCTAGGTAGGTTGGTAGGGTAGTGAAAGATATGGGAACTGTTGGTATTATTGGGAGCACAATAAAACATAGACTTCACTAATAGACGTATATTCAGAGACTGGCACGCGGTTCGTAACGGACATACCTACCCACTATTACAAATATATCACACCTCCACCACAATACAACATAAGCTGCCACGGTCATCATAGTATCAAAAGAGTTCCTATATAATATATTATTTTTACTGCTTTTTCTACCAGTTTTGTCTCTGAAATTCAAGTGTAGTTCGAACAAATTCAGTTCTAATAAAACCAAGTAACGTTTAGTCTTCTAAAGCTTTAAAAACTGAACAAAAACAACTGTTTGTAAAAAGTGCATAATATACTGACTCAACCGTGTGTGTAAAGGATTATCGCGGTTATGGGGCTATTTAACGACTTTTACAGATTTTAAACTGACAATCACGTCAAAATGTGCAGTGTAAATGATTTGAAAAAAAAAAAATGTTAAACTAGAACATTCTCTTAATCATTTAGTAAGTGAATGTTTTTAATTATATTCATATTATATAGTTTAAGTTGTGTGAGTAAACTTTGAGAGTTTTGGACGCAGAACTGATGCAGAACGGACGCAGTCTGCGTCGAAAACTCTCAAAAATTAGTCGAAAAAATTAAATAAAAGTAGTATTCTTTCAAAATTAAAAAAAAGGCGTATACTAAAAGATAGACAATAAAATTGTCTGTAAGATGGTGTAAGTTTCGTTTAATTATACTTGGTAGATTTTATGTGATTGTCAATGTTTAGTCCGCGTCAGACACAACTTCACGAGTTAATTAAACTATTTAATATGAACTTAATCAAAAATATTCACTATCTATATGATTAAGAGAATGTTCTAGTTTAACATATATTTTTTTCAAATCATTTACACTGCACATTTTGACGTGATTGTCAGTTTAAAATCTGTAAAAGTCGTTTAATAACCCCTTAAGTGCGAAAAGTAAGTGCTGTAACGGTGTGCGTGACTCGCTCACAGTACCGTCGTTAGTGCTACCAACATTCAGCGGTAAAACCCATAGACATAGAACACTAGACTACCGCTCAGCGTGTCGCTGAAAGGGACAGAAAAGTACAACCAAGAACAGCAGGAATTTAAGTAACGACTTTGTTTAGCACATGAACAAAAACGCGGCACGCGATGAGAGACCAAAAATATTAGGCTCTGTCTCTTTTCTTTACAAGCATCTTGTATATATTTTTATTTTTCCTGTGCTCTTGCCTCCGCCGGCGTGCCAGCTGTGTTAGAACCTAATGGCTTGGCACGTGACGATGGTAAGAGACCAGATGGAATGACCATAATGCCGTGGAAGTTGGGTAGACCTTTGCAACTTGTGTCGACACCGTCGCGCCATCCCATCTTCCTAGCACGTCGTGTTGTGCTGGGGCGGCTGCTGCAGGTGCCGAAAACCTCAAACGGCGTAAATATAATAACCTTCTTGGAAGTTATATGTTTGAGCCGTTTGGGGTTGAAACACTAGGGCCATGGGGTCCGAGTGCTCACCTTGTTTTTCGGGATATTTCTAAGCGGCTGGTCGACTCTTCACGTGACCAGAGGGCTGGCCTTTTCTTGGGCCAAAGAATTAGCATTGCTATTCAACGTGGTAACGCTGCTAGCCTTCTGGGCACTTGTCCCATTGCGAGCGATGCGGACGAATTTTTTGATGCCCTGTGAGCCCGCCATTGTACATAATATAAATATATTTTTTAATTTATTTTTAAGCTTTGTACATATTCAATTCTTTTAACTATTTAATATGAAACTAATAAATATTTTTTCTTGTGTAAGCGAGATAGAAGATGACCAGCAGTCTATAGTGCCTTCTCTGTCTACGATAAAACCTAACGTAAACGGTCCAGGTACGAACATTAACAAGTTTTTGAGCATTGTTAAATTATAATCAAGCTATACCTGCACACCTACACAACATCCTTTACACGCCTGCAGTATCGTACATTTATAATAATTAATGCCAAATTTTTATCGTACTCCGCCTAAATCGCCGAAGACCCCTAAACCAGGGCAATCCTAGTCTGTTGTTCCTGTAATGTTTCCTGACATTCCTTCGGCGGTTACCGTTAGGAGCAAGCGATAAATTGAACGGAACTGTAATTATTTTAGGCGATCTTAATTTAAAAAGCGCATCTGTAAATGACAACATTTATTACTGTTATTTCTTAAGCTTTTGTAATCTGGCCGATATGAATGAAGTCATAAATATGCGTGGGAGTATATTAGACGTAGTGTTGGCCCGGGAGGGTGCCGAAGTTAACTGCGAGCATGTTAAAGGAAGAGAGCTTGTTCCAATCGATCCTTATCATCCTCTGTTATGATTACCTTGGAAAAACTCCAATGGTCCATTCAGTCCTTCCATCCCTTCAAGGCAGCAGGCCCAGACGGGGTGTTCCCCGCCTTACTACAGTGGGGTGGTGCCTTGATCACCGACAGACTGCTGCCCTTAAGGCGACGATATACGACTTTTACAGATTTTAAACTGACAATCACGTCAAAATGTGCAGTGTAAATGATTTGAAAAAAATATATGTTAAACTAGAACATTCTCTTAAGGCGAGGTATTCCGAATTTTAGCAATTTTTGTTAATTTTTGAACAGCTGTATTTATTTTTAAGATCAACCTAGAATGATGAAATTTGTATTTTATCAAAATATAACATATTATCTAGTCTTTCGGAAAGACAGAAACATGATTAATAACAATTTACTCATTAGAAAAAATATATAAAGGCAACCCTAATTTAAAACTTAAAACATCGACTACTCCGAGATCTCATCACTAAATGATATGAAAGTTATACCAATAGAAGTAGCTTGTTATTATTTAAAATCTCGGAAAAAAACTTTTTTCTTTTAAGTTATAATTTTCCCACAAATTAATAATAACCTACGTAAATCCTTAATCTAACGGGTGGTCGCGTTCCCTCCGACGGCCCCGACCGTCAACCAGTACCCGTCGAGACACCGGAGCGGAAGGTTGTATCGATTTTGTACAAAAATAATACGTATAATATTTTAGTCTAAGTTCGTCCCCGTGATTAGGTAATTATTAAAATGGGCAATAAAATAAATGGAAGAAGATTTATAAAATTAAAATCAAAGGAATACCGATTTATATGTTACAAAAATGGTAGGTAAGTGCCTGCCTACTCGCTTTACTTTTATAATACATAATTAGATTACTAACATTTCCCATAGGTACATATAATTATAATATTAGCAATAAATAAATAATAAATAAGTAATAAATGAATAATAAATAAATAAATTATAAATAAATAATAAATCAATTATAAATAACTAATAAAAAATAATAAATTAATAAAAATAATAAATAAATAAATAATAATTAAATAATAAGTATATAATAAATAATAATAAAAAAATAAAAAAACAAAAAAATTATAAATAATAAATGAAAAATAAATAAATAATTAAAAATAAATGATATATGATAAATATTAAATAAATAATAAATACATATTAAATAAATAATAAATAAGTAATAAATGAATAATAAATAAATAAATTATAAATAAAAAATAAAAATAATAAATGAATAATAAATAATAAATAATAAATAATAAATAATAAATAATAAATAATAAATAATAAATAATAAATAATAAATAATAAATAATAAATAATAAATAATAAATAATAAATAATAAATAATAAATAATAAATAATAAATAATAAATAATAAATAATAAATAATAAATAATAAATAATAAATAATAAATAATAAATAATAAATAATAAATAATAAATAATAAATAATAAATAATAAATAATAAATAATAAATAATAAATAATAAATAATAAATAATAAATAATAAATAATAAATAATAAATAATAAATAATAAATAATAAATAATAAATAATAAATAATAAATAATAAATAATAAATAATAAATAATAAATAATAAATAATTAATAATTAATAATTAATAATTAATAATAAATAATTAATAATAAAAAATAAATAATAAATAATAAATAATAAATAATAAATAATAAAAAAAAAATAATAAAAATTAAATAAAAAATAATAAATAATAAATAATAAATTATAAATTATATGTTGGTAATATAGATTACATGCTCTATAAACTCAATTCACTAAGGTAACTTTGTGAATGCTTTTATGTAATGACAGCTGTCTGTCATCCTTTCTTTTTTCTCTCTCTGACAATGTCCACTGTGGTTAGGTTGTTGCTCAAGTACGTCTAACAATAAAATCCAACTTAATCTTATGTATTCTTTTACTTATTGCCCGAAATCCATCAGGTTATGGGCCCAGGACGTCAAGTAAATAAAGTAACGAGATAATTTCAATTAAACTCTGGATTTAAGAAATAATATAGGTGCGCACTCGACCACGACAAACATCATGGCTACCGGTTCATCATCGTTCATCGTGGACAAATTGAAAGGCATCGAAGACTACCATTCATGGAAGTTCATGATGAAAATGGTTTTAATCCATGAAGATCTATGGGACTTTGTTGAAAAAACGGATATAGAGGAGAAATACGCGAAAAAGGGCCAGAAGGCACTCGCCCGGATAGCGTTGTCGGTGCAGCCGTCGGCGTTTGCTCACATCCGAAACGCCAGCACGGCTCATGATGCGTGGACCAGTCTTCAAAAGGCATATGAAGATAGGGGCCTTTGTAGGAGGCTTGCTTTACTCAGAATCCTGTTCAACACCAAACTAAGTGAGTGTGAAAGCATGGAGCACTACCTGAGTAAAATCACAGACGTATCTCAGCAGCTAAGTGATATAGGATCACCGCTCGACGACGATTTTGTGGCTGTCATCATGCTAAGCGGTCTAACAGAAGACTATGACCCGTTAATAATGGCTATTGAAAACTCGAACATAAAATTGTCTAGTGAAATCGTCAAAGGCAAGTTACTGCAGGAGAATATTCGTCGTGATGACAAGGACGACAGTGTGACTGCACTGGCAGCCATAAGGAACCAGCGGAAGCAGCCAAAATGCTTTGGTTGTAAGAAAACTGGTCATTTCATCAAGGATTGTCCAAGGTCTAAACGGAAGTCGTCAACTGACAAGATCACAGAGGATGAAATGTCTAAGGCTCTGCTGACTGCTCTATCGATTAACATAGAAAGTGATGCGTGGTACATTGATAGTGGTGCTACTAGTCATATGTGCCGTAATAGAAACTTGTTCAGTGATTTTGTGAGTGAAATGGCATTACCAGTGAAAGTGGCTAATGGTGAAGTACTTTTGACAGCGGGACGAGGAACTGTTCAAGTCAAACTTAAGAATGGTATCTGTAGAGACATTAGTGATGTTCATTTTGTACCAAAACTAACAACTAATTTATTATCTGTTAGTGCCATGACAAAAAAGGGATACAAAGTTGTATTTAACTCTCATATGTGCCAAGTACATGACAATCAGTCAGTCATTGCAAGTGCTTCTTTAAAAGGTGGTGTTTATATGCTTGACACTGATACAATAACTCCATATACAAATGTTGAAGTTCCAACTCTGCAGGATAATTTAGTTGTGAATGCAGTCAACGCTGAGTGTGAGGCACCTACCAAATCCTCGGAGAAGGTATGGCATCAACGTCTTGGGCATCTCAACCGGAGGAGCATGGAACTACTCAAGAAAGGTATGGCTTCTGGTATTACTTATGATAGTTCTGATTTTCAACCTTGCATTGCATGTGTAGAAGGGAAGAAAAGTAAGCTACCCTTTGCTAAGAAATCATATAGTAGAGCCACTGACACATTGGAATTGGTACACACAGATCTATGTGGACCAATGCCATGTTCATCATTTAGTGGAACAAAATACTTTTTACTTTTCATCGATGATTTTTCTAGAAAAACATTTGTATATTTTCTAAAAAGGAAGGATGAAGTATTTGAGAAATTTAAGCACTTTAAGGCTTTAACAGAGAACCAAACTGATAAACGTATTAAAATACTGAGGAGTGACAATGGTGGTGAATATATTAATTCTACATTTCAGAATTTCTTGAAGGAGAATGGAATTCGACACCAGACGACTGTACCCCACACACCACAACAAAATGGTGTGGCAGAACGAGCCAATAGGACCATAATGGAGACAGCACGATGCATGCTCCAAGATGCACAACTGCCAAAGCAGTACTGGGCCGAGGCTGTCAATACAGCCGTTTACATCAAGAATCGTTGTCCTACCAAGGCCGTTCTGGGCTGTACTCCGGAGGAGAAATGGAGTAACAAAAAGGTATCTCTCGATCACTTACGTATTTTTGGTTCTGTGGCTTATGCACTGAATTCTAATAGAACTAAATTGGATTCAAAGTGCAAACGTTATATATTTGTTGGTTATTGTGATGAAACAAAGGGTTATAGACTAATAGCTCCAACATGCCCAACAAATTGTATTAAATCAAGAGATGTGAGTTTTTTGGAAAACGAAATTGTTATTAAAATGTCACATGATGATAATATAGAGTCTGAACAGCATTGTATACTCACAGAAAATTCTGATGTTAAACAGACACAATCTGACCCACCTTCTGTACAAACAGAAACGTTTATTATGGATCCACATATATCTGATGACATTATTTTATTGGGAAACAATCAGAGAGACAGTGTGACCACAACAGACGTTTCTGAGAGTTCGTCGGAGACCAGTGATCCTGCGGATGAAACATATATTCCAGATGACGAGAATGAAACATCTACTTTGTCATCTGAGTACAATGACACAATAGATTCAATGTCATCACTGCTGGTGAGAGCAACTCATGATGCAGACACTCCTCAGACTGTACAAGAAGCGCTGAAAGGGCCAGATGCTCAACATTGGAAAGAAGCAATGCAGAGTGAGTACAATTCTTTTGTTATTAACAAATGTTGGGCTCTAACTGACAAGGATAACTCACGAAAACCCGTCAAATGTAAATGGGTGTTTAAAATTAAACGGGGATTAAATAACGAAATTTTGAAGTATAAGGCACGACTGGTGGCCAAGGGCTATACTCAACAGTATGGCATAGATTATGAGGAAACTTTCTCACCGGTGGTTAGATACTCAACTATTCGTACATTATTAGCTGTAGCAGCTGAGTATAACATGGAGATCGAGCACTTGGACGTAAAGACCGCATTTCTCAATG
Organism: Charanyca ferruginea; assembly: GCA_947361185.1. Taxonomy (NCBI): domain Eukaryota; kingdom Metazoa; phylum Arthropoda; class Insecta; order Lepidoptera; family Noctuidae; genus Charanyca; species Charanyca ferruginea. The sequence continues at coordinate 18,621,161 of OX376079.1, read as the reverse complement.
GTGATCTCAAAGAGGATGTTTATATGGAACAGCCAGAAGCTTTTGTTCTTAAGGGCCAGGAAAATAAAGTGTATAAATTAAACAAAGCCATATATGGTTTAAAGCAGGCCTCAAAGGCCTGGTATGATAAAATAGACCAAGTGTTACGCGAAAAACTGAAATTTCTTAGATCATTATCAGAGCCTTGCGTGTATTTCAAGTCGCTCGGAAATTCACTTATAATTATTGCTCTTTATGTTGATGATTTAATTTTATTTTCTTCTTGTGATCCCAATGAAAAACTTGAAATAAAAGAGAAATTAATGAAAATATTTGATATCACAGATTTGGGTTCAGCTCATCATATATTAGGTATCAGACTGTGTAAAGAGGATAATAAACTAACTTTAGATCAATGTAACTATATCAAAAGGGTGTTACAGAAGTATAAAATGGAAGATTGTAAGCCTGCGCACACTCCAATGGAGACAGGCTTGAAACTACCAAAAGGTACTCAAAAGGACGAGACCTACGACTATAGAGGTTTAGTGGGTTCACTTATGTACATTGCAGTTTGTACTCGACCGGATATAGCTCATGCTATCAGCTATCTCAGTCAATTTAATGAATCTTTTACAGAAATACATTGGAAGGCAGCCAAGAGGGTGCTACGGTATTTAAAAGGTACTTCTAATCTGTGTTTAACTTTTCAGAAGAGTGGCTTAGATGTAACTGCATATGCAGATGCAGATTGGGCCAACGATGATGTAGACCGCAGGTCATATACCGGGTATGTATTCAAATTGGGTGAGTCTATTGTTTCATGGGAAAGCCGCAAACAAAAGACTGTAGCTTTGTCAAGCACTGAGGCTGAATACATGTCATTGTCTGATTCATGTAAAGAAGGACTGTTTATTCGTAAATTATTGAAAGAAATACTTGGCATTACAGTTACAATTACTGTTTTTAATGATAACCAGTCTGCACAAAAATTATGTAAAAACACTTTGTACCATGCTCGAACAAAACATATTGATGTTAGGCATCACTTTATAAGACAGTTTGTGAATGATGGAACCATTCTCATAGAATACTTATGTACTAACGATATGTTAACGGATATAATGACGAAACCATTGTGTAAGGAAAAATATAAAAGGTTTACTGGTCAATTAATGTTATTGTAATGATTAAAACTTAAACTTAGTAAAACTATGATATTGTTGTATTGTTAAACTTGTAAGTTGTTAAAATTGTTTTTATTGTTGTAGAGTAAAATGCATAATGGCGTGTTAACTTGTAAGCATTGTGGTATTTATTGTATTGGTTTAAGGGCCAGTGTTGGTAATATAGATTACATGCTCTATAAACTCAATTCACTAAGGTAACTTTGTGAATGCTTTTATGTAATGACAGCTGTCTGTCATCCTTTCTTTTTTCTCTCTCTGACAATGTCCACTGTGGTTAGGTTGTTGCTCAAGTACGTCTAACAATAAAATCCAACTTAATCTTATGTATTCTTTTACTTATTGCCCGAAATCCATCATTATAAATAATAAATAATAAATAATAAATAATAAATAATAAATAATAAATAATAAATAATAAATAATAAATAATAAATAATAAATAATAAATAATAAATAATAAATAATAAATAATAAATAATAAATAATAAATAATAAATAATAAATAATAAATAATAAATAATAAATAATAAATAATAAATAATAAATAATAAATAATAAATAATAAATAATAAATAATAAATAATAAATAATAAATAATAAATAATAAATAATAAATAATAAATAATAAATAATAAATAATAAATAATAAATAAAATGTATAATAAATAAATAATAAATAAATAATAAATAAATAATAAATAAATAAATGTCAAATAAAATATATAATAAATAAATAATAAATAAATAAATGTCAACGCTACAATATTTTGTAGGTGCTATAACTAGTTATAATTACACCTAGGTACATATAATTAGGTCGATAGGTAGGTATATAAATTTACTTTAAAATTTTGCCTTTATTCAGATAAATTTGAAATCATGTGTAGGTATAAAGGGAACACACAATCACAACACAAATCAAAGGAAAGGTAGGTACAGCGGCATGCATATCAAGCTACAACAATGTCAAATTATTTTGATAGATTTTCAACGTTATTACAAAAGAATAAGGTTCATATTCAATTGGGAAAATTTGACAGTTTGGTATGGGTTGATGTACTGGCGTCTGTACCTACCGTTCTAGTTGGTTCCTCGTAACAAAAAGTATAAAGACGGAACAGGATAGGATTTTATTTCATAGTAGTATACCTACCTACTTAGCGAATGAACAGAAAATTGAATTTATAATAAATAAGTAAATAGGTACTTACTTGCAAAATTTCCTATGAGATTTTATGCTGGAACTTGACATGGCGTATTTGTGCAAATATTCGCCTTATTTGGATAATAGAAAATTGACTTTATTTCAATTACTGTAAGGTAAATTTTGTATTATCCAAATAAGGCGAATATTTGTACAAATACGCCATGTGAAGTTCCAGCATAAAATCTCATAGGAAATTTTGCAATGCAGTGAAATGTACCCTATAGTTATTGCAATAAAGTCGATTTTGTATTATCCAAATCAGGCAAATATTTGTACAAATACGCCATGTGAAGTGCCAGCATAAAATCTCATAGGCAATTTTGCAATGCAGTGAAATGTACCCTATAGTTATTGCAATAAAGTCGATTTTGTATTATCCAAATCAGGCAAATATTTGTACAAATACGCCATGTGAAGTGCCAGCGTAAAATCTCATAGGCAATTTTGTAATGCAATGAAATGTACCCTATGGTTATTGCAATGAAGTCGATTTTGTATTATCCAAATCAGGCGAATATTTGTACAAATACGCCATGTGAAGTGCCAGCATAAAATCTCATAGGCAATTTTGCAATGCAATGAAATGTACCCTATAGTTATTGCAATAAAGTCGATTTTGTATTATCCAAATAAGGCAAATATTTGCACAAATAGGCCATGTGAAGTGCCAGCATAAAATCTCATAGGCAATTTTGCAAGTAAGTACCTATTTACTTATTTCTTATAAATTCAATTTTCTGTTCATTCGCTAAGTAGGTAGGTATACTACTATGAAATAAAATCCTAACCTGTTCCGTCTTTGTACTTTTTGTTACGAGGAACCAACTAGAACAGTAGGTACAGACGCCAGTACATCAACCCATACCAAAGTGTCAAATTTTCCCAATTGAATATGAACCTTATTCTTTTGTAATAACGTTGAAAATCTATCAAAGTAATTTGACATTGTTGTAGCTTGATACGCTGGTCTGTACCTACCTTTCCTTTGATGTGTGTTGTGATTGTGTGTTCCCTCTTTACCTACACATTATTTCAAATTTATCTGAATAAAGGCAAAATTAAAAAGTATGTTTATATACCTACCTACCTACCTAATTATATGTACCTAGGTGTAATTATAACTAGGTATAGCACCTATAAAATATTGTAGCGTTGACATTTATTTATTAATTATTTAATTAATTTTTGTTTATTATTTATTTATTATTTATGTATTATTTATTGATTATTTGTATATTATTTGTTTATTATTTATTTATTATTTATGTATTATTTATTTATTATTTATTTATTATTTATTTATTATTTATTTATTATTTATTTATTATTTATTTATTATTTATTTATTATTTATTTATTATTTATTTATTATTTATTTATTATTTATTTATTATTTATTTATTATTTATATATTATTTATTTATTATTTATTTATTATTTATTTATTTGTTATTTGTTTATTATTTATTTATTATTTATTTATTAGCGAGCACGTTTAGTAATAAGAAAAGACCTAGTCTAAGAAAAGAACGACACATTATTATAACGTAATTATAACCCAAAATAGTGTTGGTCAATACATTAAAATGCAACAAATAAATTTGTTTTTCGTTGCTACAAAATATAGCTCGACGCAGCGCCCAGCGCCCGCGCGCCGCTGCATGCCGCTTTTACGCTGAGTACAGCGCGCTGTACAACGCTTGCAGCGCTTACCTATTCTATGCCATTGCGGGGCGCTCCCCTTTACGCAGCCGTCACTTCCTCTGCTTCACCCCCTTCAAAATAGTATGCGGTAGGAAAACCTCGCCTTAATCACTTAGTAAGTGAATATTTTTAATTATATTCATATTATATAGTTTAATTAATACGTACAACTTCACGTTATACACGAATACATACTACTTTTATTAAATTTTTTCGACTAAACTTTGAGAGTTTTGGACGCAGACTGCGGCCGTTCTGCATCAGTTTTGCGTCCAAAACTCTCAAAGTTTAGTCGAAAAAATTAAATAAAAGTAGTATTCTTTCAAAATTAAAAAAAAGGCGTATACTAAAAGATGTGTGATTGTCAATGTTTTGTCCGCGTCAGACACAACTTCACGTATTAATTAAACTATATAATATGAATGTAATTAAAAATATTCACCTACTAAGTGATTAAGAGAATGTTCTAGTTTAACTTATATTTTTTTCAAATCATTTACACTGCACATTTTGACGTGACTGTTAGTTTAATATCTGTAAAAGTCGGTTAATAGCCCCTTAAGGAGAACGTGTCTGGCTTTCCAATACGTTCCCATAAGTTGGAGGGAAGTGAGGGTTATATTCATCCCTAAACCAGGTAAGAAGTGAGTATAACGACCGATCAGTCTGACGGGTGTGTAATATATTATATGGAATAATAACAGATAATATATTATCGCTTGAAATATCGATTACATGATATAATTTTCATATGCTATAAAATGAAAATTATATCATGTAAAGGTCCGTATGGTGTCGGACGTATGTCCGTATGGTGTCGGACGTAAAGAATAGCACCATCCCATATCTTCCCGTGGGTGTCGTAAGAGGCGACTAAGGGACGTACCAGAGAATGGGCAGCATCTCTGTGCATTTGTAACAACCATACTGCGATCGCCAACCCGCCTGCCAAGCGTGGCGATTATGGCAAACTCCCCCCTTTGGGGAGGCCTATGTCCAGCAGTGGACGTCTTTCGGCTGAATTGATGATGCTATAAAAACAAATAACCTAATTTCATGTGATCTATTGTTTTATTTCATATAAACTTCTTTTGCTCTAATAACATTTAGTATAACATTCACTTCATATCATTTTCAATTTGTATAGGTAGTGCTCTTTTTATATAACGTTCAGTTGACATAATTTTCATAATTACAAATTTTCAGCCAACATTCTGTAATGAATACGTAAATATCAAGAAACATCATACTGTTATAACCTCATCTAACCCAAATGATTCACCAACACTAGAGGGGATCTGGCGCTCGGCGGCCGCTACCGCGGCACGCTCGCTACGCTCGCTCGCCTTCGCGCGTTAATGGTCACTGTTCTAACCGGGTGTGTAACGTTTGAAATAATAACAAAATCTCTAAAGATCATATGATCTAATTTCATTTAACATACTTTTTTTAGTATAACGATCAAATGATATAATGATTTATTGATATAATTTCATTTTACCTAATTTTATATGGTATAATGAACATTCTCTATAATGCACATTTGAACTAATATTCAAATACTATAATATATTAAATCTATAAGTAACGTTTATCATAATTTAGTTATTGAATAATTTGGGTTAGGTTAGGTTAGAACAGTGACCATTAACCCAGATTCCCTCTATTGTTGGTGAATCATAAGGGTTAGATGAGGTTATAACGGTGTCCCTATGAAATTCTATGAAATATCTGTCTACGAAACAAGTCGCAGACAGAAATATCATAGAATTTGGTTTCCCAGAAAATGTTTCATAATTATAATATTTGGTTCTTGTTTTTTTTATTTTGGCTGTTATTGTTTCAAAGACTTTGTACTTGAATGAAACATATTTCACAGAAACACAATCCAAGGAATTTTTAATCACATTTTTTTTGTTTAACATACTTATCAAACAGTATATTTATTTACGTACAGTAAGCCGAAGCTGCGGTGGTGAGCGTGAATACCATCTGCGACGATAAGATTGCGTGGGACCGCCGGAGCCCCGCAACACCGGAGCCGTGACAGAAACAGAAGCATGATGCATGGTTGCCTGCATGATGCATGCTTGCTAGCTTGCATGATGCATGCTTGCTTGCATGTTTGCTTTAACTATTAGCTATAAAACAACGTATATTTTTATATACGGTTATAACAGGATGTTTCCTGATATTTACTTATTCATTACAGGATTTAGACTGAAATTTAGTTAATATCAAAATTAGGTCAAAGGCAAATTAGGTCAACTGAACATTATATGAAAAGAGCATTATACAAAATGAAAATTATATGAAATGAACGTTATACTAAATGTTATTAGAGCAAAAGAAGATTATATGAAATATAACATTCGATCACATGAAATTAGGTTATTTGTTTTTATAGCATATGAAAATTATATCATGTGAACGTTATTTCAAGTGATATTATACTATCTGTTATTATGCCATATATTACTCACCCGTTCTAACCTTTTTATTTTTTTTTGATACGGGGTCGAAAATCCTCATGGATGTCCTCCGCCCTGGGGCTGGCGGAGGGGTCTGTCAGACTTTTACTGACTAAAAACCACCCCGGTGTTCCATCTCACACCTACGTCGGGGGTCGCGGGAACTGGAGATACTTCCGCAACCCCCGGCTGGTGCCGGCCCGCTGCAGCGGGCCACTTCTCGGGTCAGGGGGGGGAGTAACCTAACCCAAATGATTCACCAACATTAGAGGGGATCTGGCGCTCGCTCGCCTTCGCGCGTTAATGGTCACTGTTCTAACCTAACCTAACCATAATGATTCACCACCATTAGAGGAGATCTGGCGCTCGGCGGCCGCTGCCTAACTAAATTATGCTAAACGTTACTTATAGATTTCGAATATTATAGTAACTGAATATTATACTATATGAATATTAGTTTAAATGTGCATTATAGAAAATGTTTATTCTACCGTATACAATTAGGAAATTATATCAATAATTCAATATATCATTTCATCGTTATATCAAAAAAAAGTATATTTAATGAAATTAGGTCATGTGATCACTAGAACTTTTGTTATTATTTCAAACGTTACACACCCCAGTCTGACCTGCTTCTTCCTGAAGACTTTGGAAAGACTATGCGAAAGGGAGCTAACGGATGGGCCTTTAAGAAACATACCCCTACACGGCAATCAACACACCTACAGCTCAGGTAAGTCGACAGAATCCGCTCTCCACATGGTGGTCAGCAGAATTGAGGAGGACATACACCAAAAGGGTTCCTATCTGGGGATCCTTATAGACATCGAAGGGGCCTTCGACAAAACTAGCTTCTCCAGCATCAGCGCTGCCCTATCCAAACACGGAGTAGAACAGGTACTAATTGACTGGATTACCAATATGCTAAGTAAACGTGTAGTTCGGCTTGAGGATGAGCAGCAAGCGGCCATGATTGTTAGAGGCTGCCCCCAAGGAGGGGTGTTATCCCCTCTCCTGTGGAACCTGGTGATCAACCACCTAATCAACAAACTCAATGCCGAACGCTACTACATCATAGGCTACGCAGACGACCGCGCCAACCTTGTGTGAGGAAATACAAAAATTCTACTCTGACCTGGAATCTGCTATGATGAGATGCACAAAATCTATTATTTTTATGGGTGATATGAACGCTAAAATAGGTAATCAAGAACCTGGCGAGCATCTGATAATCTGCTATGGTTTCGGAAAGAGAAACAAAAGAGGTCAAATGTTCATTCACATAAAGTATGTTTAGAAAAGTAATGGTTACAATCATAGTGATGTGTATGTGTGTGAGAGAGTGAGTGTGTGTGTATGTGTGTGTGGGTGCGTGTGTGTGTGCATGTGTGCATAGAGTTGTGACCAAGGGAAACGAGAGTGTACTTACTTGTCTTGCTAAGTTGGGGTAATTAATAGTTTTTCTATTTCGTCATACTTTTGATCCATCAAGCTTTTACTTTATTTTTGCAATGATGTAGTTTAAGTTTGTGTATTTTGACCAGTCTATTTACTCTATTGTATAGATTTCCACTGAGGTAAAAGTACTGGTATCTGGAAAAGGTAGTATGGTGCTGAATTGGTGGGAAAACAATGTCGGCACGACGTTTTCTGTATTTTGAATTGGCGTTCTATGTTTCCTAAGAATACACTGAAGCACAAAGAGTCTTCTTACTGACAAAACTTTGCATTCCCTATAGAGCTCCTCGGTGGGGTATTTATAAGGCTTGCAAGACATAACTTTTAGTACGGCTCTTTGAGCTCTTTCTAATTTAAGAAAGAAGGACTTGTAGGTACCGCCCCACACTGGCAGACAGTATGTAAGTAATGATTGACAGAGCGAAAGGTACACTGTCATAATAGTATCTGAGTCAACCGATTGACGTAGTTTTTCAAAGATGTAAATGAGTTTTCGCGTTGTGGCCACTAGGTTGTCTATATGGGTGTACCAATTTAAATGATTATCGATCAACACGCCTAAGTACCGTATGTCAGGTGTAAATGTTAACGATGGACACGTACATGAATTACTGCGCCTTGGACAGCAATGGGCTTTGACACCTGGAGGTTTATTTGGTTGAGACTGGTTACTAATCGAGAAACACACCATTTTTACCGAGCTCCAGCTGGCCAACGAAGTAAAATACCTCGGGGTCATCTTAGACAGTAAGTTAAACTGGAGCAAACACCTAGACAACAAATTATACAGGGCCTGCATCATCTTTTGGCAATGTAGGAAAATGATAAGTAAGAAGTGGGGCCCCACTTCTATAACCTACGGGAGATCGCCAGCGACGTCAAGGCGCTGCTGGCTTTTCTTGGGGAGCTCGGGTGGATCGAATGATTTACTTCCCACCTGTACGCAAAATACACGCTAAGACGTGGGGTTGCGGACACCAGCCCGTGATACTACTACTACTACATCATCCTCCGTTAGATATTGCGGTAACTATAACAACAGTTAAGGTTTACGAAAAATTTGACCCCAGTAATGTTACTGGGGTCAGGATTTAAAATTTAGATAAACCTAGTCACCTATATTATTTATTTAGGTACTTTTAATATTATTTATTTATTTATTTTTATTCAATTGATCTTACGAGCGTGTTACTTAAACAAACACACAATTACTTACACAGACACCCCCAAACACACTCCTCTTACACATCCTACACACTCTCGCACATGAAGGTACATATACACCTCCACACACCACATAAACACATTAAACACTCCCCCCATCTTACACAAAAATAGCTTCTTATCTTTCTTTATTATTTTATAAGTATTATTTTATTCAATGTTCTATCAATGTTGATTGAAGTAGGGATTGGAATTTTAGCAAAGGAAACTACACACTTTTATACGACCAGATTAGCTCAGCCCCATGGCAAGACGTTCTTTGCTGCACTGATGCTCGCTCCGCTACTGATAAGCTCTACGCAATAATGTATGACGTATCTGATTCTTCTGTTCCTAAGAAAATGAAATTGATTTCTAGTAATAGGCGGTATCCAGTATGGTTCACTAGGGACATTGTCAATGACACTGCGTAAAAATAAACTCCATGAGAAATGGAAACTATCACGCTGTGATCTGACATATGCTGAGTTTAGTGCTATGCAATCAGATTTAAAATTGAGAACCCAGGAGGCCTACAAATCATACTGTCATACTGTAAAGAATAGCAATGGAAAGAATCCACGACAGTTCTGGCAACACGTATCTAGTCTGCGATCAAAGGCTGATTTCGAGCCAAATGTTTTATACAATGGTGAGACCAGTTCGGGTGTCAAAGCAGCTAAAGCATTTGCTCATTATTTTCCCAGCGTGTTCTTGCCCGATACACCAAAATTAGACCCAGACGCAAGTAACTTGAACCTGAGTTGTTATTGAGATAATATTCCTCTTCCCTTTTTGACCCCACTGGATGTTGCTAAGGGAATTGCCAAACTCAAACCATGTAGCTCAATTGGTCCTGACAACATCCCTGCTTTTATCCTTAAGGGATGCCACGAAACCTTAGCAGCTCCTCTCTGCTATGTTTTTAACCTTGCTCTTCAGTCCCGCCTATACCCTGAGCAGTGGAAAATTTCCCGGGTCACCCCCATCCCCAAAACCAGCAACAAATCATCTTTGGAGGATCACAGACCTATCGCTATCCTACCAACCATTGCGAAGATTTTAGAGCATTAGTCCATACTTTCATCTACAAGCGTATAAATGTGTTGCTATCAGACGCCCAGCACGGTTATCGGTCGGGTCGCTCCATCGACACGAACTTATTGATTCACGTGGACTACGTATCCACAGGCAAGTTGGGAGGCATTGATTTCACGTCAGGATTTCTCAAATTTTTCGCCGGCTACCCGCGGGATCGCATGCAGTTTGTCAGATATGGCTATTTCGAGTCCAAGCCGTATAATACTCACTCGGGCGTCAGTCAGGGATCCGTTTTGGGTCCGCCTCTATATTGCGCACATCTACAAATATTATCTCATCGCTCTCCCGCCATCACTGTCATTGCTTATTTGAAGCGCGTCCATATCCACGTTGTAGTGTTCCGAAATATTCGGACACATACGTTGCAAATGTCCTACTTGATTACAAACTCGGCAAAAATAACGCCCGAACTTGCACTTGCTTGCGTCGTGACGCGCACCGCACACTCGACACTGCTGTTACTGCGCGGGCTCACCCATCTTCATGGGTGCGGGCGCTGACGATGCGATCCCCCGTCCTCTAGACGTTATACTATCAACCGGTGTTGTCATTCCACGGCCGTCACGAGCAGCCACAGCCGCCGTACCCGTCCACCGCGAGCCCGCCGACATCGCTTGACACGTCACCGACGTCGCAGATCCCCCCTCACTTCTCGCCCCGCTCTGTCTTTCTACGGCCGCAGCATCTTTTTCTGCTGCCTCTATGTTGACCGCCAACTTATACCTACGCCCTTCCGAAATCCAAATTGTTTCCGGCGAACAATCGTTGTCTTATGGTTTCATTGGTTATATCACATGCTAGCTGATCTCTCAAGCTTTCTTCCAACCAGAACCCAAATTCGCATGTTTTGGACATCTTCTTCAAGATCGCCACGTATTCCGATATAGTTTCACCTTCTTTCTGTTGTCTATGTCGAAACTTGTAACTCACTTGGCTTGGGTTGTAAATGCTTTTCCATGACGTCAAGGATTTGCGCTAAGGTTTTGCTTTTTGGTTTTACCGGAGTACACAAGTTAACTAGGAGTTCATAACATTCCGCCCCCATCACTGTTATTAGCGTCGGCACTTGAAGTTCGTCAGGAATCTTATCCATACTTAATATTATAAATGCGAAAGTAACTCTGTCTGTTACGCTTTCACGATGAAACGGCTGAACCGATTTTAATGACATTTGGTATGAAGATAACTTAAACCCCGAGGAAGGACATAGGCTCCTTTTTAATCCACGACTTCGTTTGCATTCGCGATAGCAGACATTAACGCGGACGAAGTCGCGGGCATAAGCTAGTTTACTATAAAATATTGTTTCAAACGTTCCACGTATAACCACCAATCGTCGTTGTGGACTTTGGATTCAGCTATTATACAATCGACATTTGTTTTTATTAATTTGGTGAAACCGTCCCTATGTTATTTATTTATTATTGCACGAATCACGCGTAGAATCGTTCTCATCGCCACTGAAAGATATGGGAACGGGAGCACAATAAAACATAGACTTCACTAATAGACGTATATTCGGAGACTGACGCGCGGCTCGTGACGAACAATGACTTAATTCTAAGTACCCACTATTACAAATATATTACAAACTGTATGTTTAATTTTATTTTTTCGGTTATAGGATTTGTTTGATAGTTTCAAAACATTCTTATGAACTAGTTTTATCAATATTTTACTATTATATTTTTGCCGTATCGTCATCCCCACCTAGTTGCCCTTTAACATACATCTATATAAAATAGCATGCTAGAAGCTCAAATACAGTTACCAGCCTGCAAAAACAATGTTAAGCGGAAAAAGTCGGCAAGCTTCCATAATTACCGGGACGTTTCGGATATAAATGCGTTGCGGTTATGAAAAATTCAAGACAGCTTTCTCTTAATAGTGTTGGTGATCAAAGTCAAGGTTGTAAACCTTCATTAGATATTCTTTCGAAACGAGTTGCATTAGGAGCCTTCTCACAGACAAAAGTCTTCTTAAAGTTTACACAATGGATATCGTCTAAAGTAGCGTCTGGGTAGATAGCTCCACAAACATTCACTCCTTTGTTATCAGGCTGGTCTTTGGCCCATACGTTGTATACATCCTGAACTTTTTCGCCTGAAACAAAAAACATATACCCGATTAAGTTACCCAAAAAATACATTTTTAAATAACCCACCTTAGAGATGATAAATATTAACTACATAACAAATAAAAATAATAGTATAAGTAAATAAATCAATCCATACTTTATTTTACAGAATACACATTACTTTAGTTTTGGAAGTCTATGGCGGTGGGTTTGTTATTTTGTATTGCCGCCGACTTTCAAAACTAAAGTAATGTGAATATGTGTTCTGTGGTAAAGTTATTTATCACATTTTAGTTTTTGAAATCGGTTTTCTTTTTTTTTTTTAAATCTTTTTATTTTCCGCTTTTTAGTAGGTACCTATTGCCTTAACATCCGAATCCATTAAGAAACGGAGACTCGAAAGATTGAAAAAACTAAAACATCTATGTAATGTTTTTGAGATTTTGTTGACTTTCTTAAAAAGAGCTGAATCGATTTTGATAAAATTTATATGGGACCATTTCGGTTTTTGTCGGACCATTTCATAAATCCCTTTCGTACAAAAAAAGAATTTTGCAAATCCGTCTAGATGTATATGACAGAGTTATGCCCGAACCTACACAAAAAAAAAAAGATTATAAATGTATAAACATCCGAATTGATGTCATAGAGCCTACTGATGTTTGATTTAACTAAAATTGAGGCCGCGTAGATATACATATAGAGCAGGGAGGGTTAAGGGACTATTAACGACTTTTACAGATTTTAAACTGACGATCACGGTCAAATGACTAGTGTAAATGATTTGAAAAAAGTATATGTTTTACTAGAACATTCTCTTAATCATTTAGTATGTTAATATTTTTGATTACATTCATATAAAATAGTTTAATTAACTCGTGAAGTTGTGTCTGACGTGGACAAAACATTGACAATCACACAAAATCTACCAGGTACAATTAAACGAAACTTAAACTATCTTACAGACAATTTTATTATCTATCTTTTAATATACGCCTTTTTTTAAGTTAAAGAATACTATATTTATTGAATTTTTTCGACTAAACTTTGAGAATTTTGGACGCAGCGCATACGATTCTCTGGTCGCTCAAGGTCGCCGGCGTACCTATATTGTTGCCTTAAGGGCGCGTATTCGATTTAGCGCAACTCAAAATCTAAACGATTGCTAGAACGGCGTAGCAGCATTGACACACACTAGTAAAATACAATGGCCTGTTTGTGTGCATCAGAAAAAAAATATGCACGAAATAAGCAAAATAAGCAAATTGATCGGCAAACCAAAGCGCGCGATGTTTTACAGTGCTTTTTAAAATAATTGTCTAAAGTAATGAGCTTAATCTTTCTAAAACTGTAAATTGTCTTTAAATAATCTGCTTACATAATTACGATATTGCTCTGGGCAAAACGCAAACACATGAAGTTTGCGTCACGAATAATTTACACATACCGTGAATAGTAAGCCAGGTAAAGTCCCCAGTCCAGTCCCGAAGTCCAATGTGCGCTATTGCGTCCCACATGTCAGGTTTTAACGGTTTGTTCAAAAATGACGCAACGTGATTGGCCTCTGTTATGTCGTTGATGATAGCCAGATAACTTCCTTCAGCTGTGCATATCTTGAATGCTGTGAACCACGTCTGGGACTGTTTGTGGAATTTGTAACAGCTTCCCGTGGCTGCGTATAAACGATAATCTGTAATCATACGACAATTTTTTTTAAAATTTTTTTCATTAGATTTTTGTCATTAGATTAGTACATTAGATGGTCCTACATTTATGACTTTTATCTTTTTATCTTGATTTTTTTTAACGCATTGTATTGGTCTTTACCTGCATTGTTTTCACATATAGAAGAAACGTGAATAATGTAAGCAGTATTTTGTAAAAACTTGATTTAAAAGAGTGTCTGTGGAGTTCTTTTGCTCATTCTTCTCCATACGAAACTACCTTTTGGAATGGGCAACTAGAATCAACTTTATATTTTTTTTTATACAGGGAAATTGAAAAAATACCCATAACCTCTTAATCTGGACTTCGTATCATCACCCTGAATAACATTTGTTCTACGACTTTGACCTCAACTAAATAACGTAGCCAAAAACAATTTATTTGAAGCCTGTAAAATAAATAAATAAATAAATAAATAAATAAATATCTTGGGACAACTCACACACGGTCATCTGGTCCCAAGCTAAGTAGAGCTTGTGTTATGGTAACCAGACAACTGATATACATACTTATATAATTTATAAATACATACATATTATAGATAAACACCCAGACACAGAACAAACAATCATGCTCATCACACAAAGTTTGTCCTGGGTGGGAATCGAACCCACGACCTCCGGCTTAGCAGTCAGGGTCAGTGACCACTAGACCAACAGGCCCGCCAAAATGTACGTATACTACGCGCACGCGCACACATATGATAGCGAATATGATAGTAGGTAGGCTAATGTACAGGCACAGCTGATTGCAGGCCTTTCGTCGACCGTGTCAGAAAAAAATATTATGCAAAATTTAAAGTGTGTTTATATTTTTTATATGGAAAAAAAATGTTTCGAATTTTGAAAAGTCGTAGAACAAAAGTTGTCCAGGGTGATGATATGAAGTGAGGATCAAGTGATTTTGGGTATTTTTTCAATTACCCTGTATGTGACGTTCAAAAGTGCCTTTTAATGGTCTTATTGAAATAAATGATTTTGTAAAGAGTGTGGAGTTGCCGATGATGTCCAGCATGTTTTGGTGGAATGGTTCAAGAACCAGGCATTAAGGGAGTTATTGACAAAATTGTGCAAGATTAATAAATATGATATGGGCACTTTCCTTGAAATCCTTGAATGAGGTAGCATTATGTCGATGACTCCAGTTATTGTATTATGTTAAATATTGTATAGTACAAGTAGTTTGTTTAAATATAGGTTAGGTTATGATGTGGCTGACATGCCTTATAAGGATAAAAGTCCCTAAAAAATATAGAGAAAAAAAATCTCTAAGGGTACCAAAATTAAAGAATGACTTAATTTGTTTGGTGTACCGTTTTTTAATTATTTTGGATGATAAAAAGTAGGCACTAAAAAGCGAAAACTAAAAATCTTTTTACAAAAAAGACAAACGCCATCATTAAGTTAAATATTAAAATATGTTTTTATACTTTTAAATTATTTTTTACTTTGTAGTTTTTGAAGGCGCTTGTCTCTTTTCTCCTGTAAACAAAATACCCACCGTTATCAAAGGTGCCGCATTCATTAAGATCCTTATGATCTCTTTTTCTGTAGCATATATACGGAAGCGACAGTGAGCATGATGACATGCTTGATTTTCCATCAGTCGACAAAGTGAGATAATTGCCATCGCCATAAATGCCCCAGGTAACGGATAAGTCGGATAGCGGAACTCCTATAAAAAAAACCAAGAAACCACGAAATGTTAAAACAGAAGAGGTTCAAGCAGTTTGGTGGAGCCAGTGGCAGTTCATTGTCAATCTCAATCTGTGCCAGCACCTACATCAGAACAGCGTGAGTAATGTTACTGATAACTACGTAACTAAGAAGTCCTTTGTAGTCAATGACTATTTTTTATATATTTTTTTTTAAAGAGATCGATCGAAGCTTACCGCGGCCGGTCTGTAGATGGATGACCATACATTTCATATCGAGACCCCTCCGTGCCTCGCAAAGCACGTAAAACTGTCGGCCCGGCCATTTGTAGATTTTTGACAGTCATTATGGGTAGTCAGAAGAAAGAAAGTCTGGCAACCAGTCTTGCCAAGGGGTATCGTGTTACCTAGTAATAGCACTGGTAATCAGTAACATTCGGTAAGACTGGAAGTGGACCCCAATATAGTTGGGAAAAAGGCAAGAAGTTTTTACGTGTTTCCCGAGGCACGGAGGGAACTCGGTATGAAATAGATGGTCACCCATCCACAGACCAACCGCGGCAAGCATTGCTTAACATTAGACGCCACCAATTTCCGCAAAATTCCTGGTGTTTTCCACTAGGAGCTTTGTTCGTTCGTTACTCAATATTACTTTGCTTGACTTGGTATCGAATCCAGGAGTTTACGGTCAGAAGTCGCGTTCGCAACCACGAGAACAACGTTTACCTTCAATAGACATTGTGGCTCCTTGGGTAACTGCATTTACTCCTAAGAAAATTGAACTTTTTAATTGATTGGCTCAGGATGCCATACAAAGCAATAGCAAGCTCATCGGTATTAGGAGACGCTATCACAGCACCTGAAAATCAAAAAATAAATCTTGAAGGCACAATTACAAATCGAGGGTTCAAAGATTATTCATTTATTAACATATTCTTTGAAATCAGCAAAGAATCATGGCAGGATTAGTACAAAAAAAATAAAGACGTTTAGAGAAGTTGAAATTCTATTTTTTATATTTTTGGGTACCTAAAGAGTATCTTCAGGCATTCACAATGTTTTTAAAACCCCGCAAAAAAAAGTGAAAAGTTTAACGAAAAATATTTTAGTTAAACTTTAAAATATATTAGTTCAGAACGAAATGGCTGACAGTAACAGTGACACTGACAGCCGCCGTTTCGATGTTTTTACACTGAAATTGCATCGTTTTACGGAAAATAATGTCACAAAAATAATGACAGGAGCTGACAACGATTCACATCACTTGTCTGGCAATTTGGTAGATCCTTTAATGTCACTTGTCACTTCCTTTTTTTTATAAACACAAAATGGGCATCGAGATGAAACGAAAAAGTGCTATATTCATTTCATTATATTTTAATTATGCGGGGGTTTAAAAATATGGTAAGTATATCAATCTACTCCTGGTAATGTATTCTTCACATTGGAATTTTTTTTAAGCCCTCTAAATTATATTTTTTTTCATACAAATGAATGTATGGATCTCGCCATAATTCTTTTTGCTGATTCCTAAAATAATCGCAAAAATATGTCGCTTAGATCAAATAGCCTTGGATCCGTCGATATGGTTGGGTGCCCAAATTCGATTACCTAGGGAATTCGGTCAAACGACCGAGTGCAAATGTATGGGAATCAAACGAGTAGTTCCGGAAATTAACGCATTCAAACAAGCAAACTGAATTTTAAAGTTTATAATAATACTAGCGTGCGTGGCAGACGTTGTCCTGCCCTTAAAATAAAAAAGTCCTACAACTCGACTGCAGCGCCACCTACCGGGTGTAATTGTGAATCTAAACCATTGTCGCATCCACTGGAACACACACAAAAAATTATCAAAATCAGTACAGCCGTTTCACTTTCACACACACGCACAGATTTTTATATATAAGATAATAGATTACCTTCATAGAGGCAGGTTTGAAAGGCTTCCTGCCATGTCGCAGGTTCTCTATGCAGGTTGAGCCAACCGTCCACGTGCTGGTTGAAAAGGTAGTCAGGATTACACACCACGACATCTAAAAAATGTAAGTTTAGTTTTAATTCGCCATTTATTTTCAACCGACTTCAAAAAGAAGGAGGTTCTCAATTCGACTGAATGTTTTTTTTTGTATATTTGTTACGCGATTTCTCCGGAAAATATAAATCGATATTGAAAATTCGTTTTTTTGTGGATAGGGTACGCCTCAGGGGTGGTCCCATATAAATTATCGAAATGTATTAAGTGCTTTTTGAAAAAATCGACAAAAGCCCAAAAATTTTACATAGACGACGAGACGCGACGTTTTAGTTTCATCAATCTTTGTCAGAAGCTTAAAAATAAATTAAAAAATATATATAATATATTATGTACAATGGAGGACTCACAGGGCATCAAAAAACTCGTCCGCATCGCTCACAATGGGACAAGTGCCCAGAAGGCTAGCAGCATTACCACGTTGAATGGCAATGCTAATTCTTTGGCCCAAGGAAAGGCCAGCCCTCTGGTCACGTGAAGAGTCGACCAGCCGCTTAGAAATGTCTCTAAAAACAAGGTGAGCACTGACCCCATGACCCTAGTGTTTCAACCCCAAACGGCTCAAACATATAACTTCCAAGAAGGTTGTTATATTTACGCCGTTAGAGGTTTTCGGCACCTGCAGCATATAGTATTTCGGTTCAACTCGAAAAACTATATTTACTTTTCATAGGCATGAAATCATTAATCGCACGATATGTCTACATTTTATAATATTTGTTGTATGGATTCTTGGAATCTTATAAGTAATATATAATGTACCCACAGTTATATGTGCTGGTTTTGTCTGTGTTATAATTGTATTCCTGTATCATCTTCATTTCATAATTATCATTCATTGTTTAATATTTGTTTGTTATTTGTAACTTGGAATTTTATGAATAGAATGTGTTGATCTACTTACGCTTTTTTATGCTGTTCCTGTCGTCATCCTTTGTAATTTATTCCGGTATAATTGGATCAAATTAATATTTACAAACCTGAAAAATAAATAATGTTTTGCTTTGACATGTCTGTCAGTGACAGTCGTCAAATTGACGACCGGCCAACATTTCTTCTAAAATAAGTTTTCGGCTACTAACGTAAAACCTCTATGTTGTATATCTTGTAAGCTTGTTTGTCTGTGTTAGATAGTAAACGGCTGAACACCCGCTGTATTATCGTGTGTTCCTTTAGATCTAATTCGCACTATTATTAAATAAAAATAAATGGCATTCGACAATTATTAAGTCTGGCCGTTGCTATATAAAAAACGATTTGACCGTTCTAGAAAGAAGATTCATAATTGGATTTTTTATGAATTTTGGAAGAGCGGTCAGAAAAGGAACCTGTCAAATGGGTCAGTCTGGATTACGGAGCCGTTGGGTGAACACGCTGATTCCCCATACGCTTACGTTGCTGGAGTCTGGATTTCGGAGCCGTTTGGTAAACACGCGGATTGCTGATACGCTTACGTTGCTGAGTCTAGTTCTTGGAGCCGTTTGTTGGACACGCTGATTGTTCCTACGCTTACGTTGCTGCAGTCTAGATCTCGGAGTCGCTGGGGTAACACTCTGATTACCCATATGCGTACGTTACTGAAGACTACCAGTCTACTTACTGAAGTCTACCAGTCTGCAACCGAGAGTCGGTATAGAGGCTAAGTCGAGCTGTCACGAGCCTCTTGTTGCCCAGGGCTGGTCCTACTGACCGCCTGGGGGGGCCTCCGTCCCCGAGCTGATCGCGTCAGACTTCTCTTCGGCTGATCCTGTACGCCGGCCAGGCTGGGGATCATAATCCTCCTGGATACTGCCTAACTTTAGTGCGTTTAGGTCAGTGCTAACTTTTATACTTACAATTGTTTTTGATACTCATCACATTTTAACTTTCGTGTGAGAGCTATTAAATTCAATACGTACAATTCTGCATAGCCTTTTATTTCTCGTAAAATATCAGAATTGTTACAAGCAGCCGCCCCAGCACAACACGACGTGCTAGGAAGATGGGATGGCGCAAGGGTGTCGACACAAGTTGCATCCCACACCAAAGGTCTACCCAACTTCCACGGCATTATGGTCATTCCATCTGGTCTCTTACCAACGTCTTTTGCCAAGCCATTAGGTTCTAACACAGCTGGCACGCCGGCGGAGGCAAGAGCACGACGGATGATGTCATTAATGCTGGCGTGCCGTGCTATTCGGCCTGCGCTTTTACTGCAGGAAAGGCCATGGTGACCGAGGCAGTCGACAACTGCACCGCATTGACAGCGATGCGGGGCCCCGCAAGGAGCGCCCAGACGTAGGCATGTAGCGAGCCGGAATGTAGAGTCATTTATCTTTGTAGTAGGTACTTTCAATTTCTGTTTGAACTGTGTTCCCGTATCTTAATGGATTCGGATGAGAATTTTAGGAGGTACTAAAAAGCGGAAAATAAAATGGTTTTTTTTTACAAAAACGTCAACCGCCTTCAAGAACTAAAAAGTGAAAAATATCTTTAGCACAGAACACACATCACTTTAGTTTCGGTAGTCGGTGGCAACACAAAATAACAAACAGATCAAAGCCACCGACTTCCGAAACCTAAAGTCATGTGTGTTCTGTGCTGGCGCCGTTTCGCAGTTAAATTGCATTCAGTGTAAGAACTGCGAAACGGCGCCAGTCAGTGTCATTGTTACTATCACTCGCCGTTTCGTTCTAAAATAATGAGTTTTTCGTTAAACTATTCACTTTTAATATTATTTTTTATTGTGGGGTTTTAAAAATATTGTAAATGCCTTAGGCTTGTATATATGCCAATAACCTTGAGCATTTGGCCCGTAGGTACTGAATTTGTGGACGAGTGCGGGGGTGATGTAGACGCAGTCTTTAATCGGACGCATTTTTAATTTATTGTAATCAAAATAATTCATATTTGTAAAAAGTAACAAAACCAAATAATCTTCCTTTGTATTGCAAAGCAGTAGATATTTTTTTATACTCTATTAATAAGAAATTAAGGAGTAAAATGGTTTCATCTCAATGATTTGGAGGTGATTTGTCATTTTTTTCTTCTTATTATGTGATACCGATAGAAAAATTGTGGCCAAACCAAATTACGTATCATATCATGTAGATTACTAACAATTTTTTTCAGAAGTAATTTCTCTGTTAATGCCGACGACTGTCCAGCAGTGGACGTCTTTAGGCTGAAATGATGATGATGAAAATTAAATGGAAAAAAGACCGCTTAAATATTTTTTTTTTTTTTTTTTTTTAATAATAATAAATCGTTTATTTAATACAACGTCACATTATTTTACAATATTTATCAATGTACAATAGATCGTGATTGCATATTTGCCTGAACTAGGTTAAACCTGTGCTTCAGGGTATAGATGGCTTTCACGCCATCATGCGCAAGCGATGCGCCTCCATCATGCGCAGGGTACGCGGCAGCCCCAACAGCATCTTGAGCACTATAGCGGACAGGTGGGACAGTCCCATACTGGGGCATTGGATACGCCTACATGCCACTGTGGCGTATACTTAATAATAGTTTTAATTGTTTTATTTTCCTGGTAGATGTAAGTGCTAACACTAGTTTCTAAGTTATGTATAACCAAATGGACATTCGTCTGAAATAAAAGAGTTATTATTATTATTATTATTAAATAGGCAATTAGTACAACAAGTGAAACTAAATTAAAGTGGTAAATAATTTAATTGTATTTAATATTGTTGATCGACTCTGTGAGATAGGTTAGAATAGCTCTTCATTTGCACAGAAAGTAGGTACAAGTTACAGATGTTTAGTTTAAAATTACCCATATTTATACTAACTACCTTGACTAAGGCATGCGAATAGTTTTAGCTATAATACGTGAAGACTTATTTAATATATTCAAAACACATTCAATCAAATCAATATAAGTTTAGCATGTCAAGATGACATGTGAATGTTAGCTATGCTAGTTCAAATAAAAAACCGCGGCAAGTAAAACTTAGCCACGACCGATCGATCTTTACGGCTTTTAAAGCACTTCTACTAATGTTGTATTGTAAACTCACGAAACACTTACCTATTACAAATAGTAAAGTTACACTAACTAGTGGTTTAAACATTTTCACAGCACAACATGTAATGTTCAATAACTGTTTTATATATGGTATGATTATTGTAAACAATGATAATATTATACCTATCCAAAAACACGTAGTTTTATTATCATCTCAATAGAGATGTA
This sequence comes from Charanyca ferruginea, assembly GCA_947361185.1. Classification (NCBI taxonomy): domain Eukaryota; kingdom Metazoa; phylum Arthropoda; class Insecta; order Lepidoptera; family Noctuidae; genus Charanyca; species Charanyca ferruginea. The sequence continues at coordinate 18,599,153 of OX376079.1, read as the reverse complement.
TTTAAAAAATGGTTTGTATCGATAAGATTTTACACTATTTAATAATTGTATTACACCATTTTAGCTATATAAAAATCTTAAAAATCTAATAATATTATGTACAATTCCAAGAAAAAGGCAGGGGAACTCAAAGGGCATCAAAAAACTCGTCCACATCGCTGTCAACGGTACACGTGCCGAACAGGCTGGCAGCATTGCCACGTTGTATGGCAATGCTGATTCTTTGGCCCAAGAATAGACCAGCCTTCGGGTCACGTGAAGAGTCGACCAGCCGCTTGGCGATGTCACGAAAGACAATATGGGCACTCGGCCCCATGGCCCTAGAGTTTCTACCCCAAACGGCTCAAATAATTGTTGATTCATAAAAACGAAATTTTAATATACTGACGTATCTGCTCGGGGACACAGAAAAGGCCATCACCATGAACTTTACAAGGTTATCTGGTTTCCGACGGGCAATGTGACCAATATAACCGAGAATCTCTTTTTTTTTCTGGCTTCGCACGGATTGTGCATTTAGCCAATTTCAAGTTATTTATTTACAGGGTAGGGAAACCGAGAAACTTTCGGTAACATATTTATTTATTTTTTATTAGTTTTTTTAGACAGTCTATCTCGTATGTGTATGCGTTACTCGAGGATAGATTTGTTTGTGATCTAGGTAGTCCATGGTATGCGGAGCATTCTTTGCTAACACCATATCTCCAAAGCTTCTATCTTTTCTCGTTCTATTGCCCTTATCGTCCACGGTTCTGAGCCATAGAGGAATTTTGAGACCCAGTGAAAACCAGGGCCTCAAGTTTGCTATTACAATAGTGTCAGAATGGTCTATCATTCATAATTGTTGATTATGACTTTCCAATGGTCAACCACTGACACTTCATTAAAAGAAATTATATGGAATGGTAATCTCGTACATGACAAATGAATGACTGACTTAGGCAGTAATTTGCCAAAATTTTGACAGTTCCTTTGATCAGCGACCTGCCATTAGAACGTCATTGTGCAGTCATTGCTTTTAATTAGTTACGAGTATCGTGTTTATGGAATATTGGAGAATAATGAAATGTAGTTTTCTAAAAAATCAATTAGAGCCGAAATTTGCTCAATTAGCACCATCTATATATATAAAAATGAATCCCTATTTCCCTTGGTCACGGCATCACGCATGTTCATGCGTTCAGCCGTTCGGCTGGACCATTCGCTAATTCTTTCTTTGTTGTGTTTGTTGTGTGTGTTTGTTGTAAGGAGAAGAAGAATATGAAACAAAAAAAACTTGAGAGGTGTCAAGGGACACCCGGATGGAACGAAGTTCCTTTCGATTAATTAGTGAAGGAATTGTAATAAAATTTTATTTTTTTTAAGTTATAATAATATTTTTTTTATTATTAACAAATATAATGTAATTAAAAGACAATTTAATTAAACGTGCCCGTTTATGTATCGAGCGAAATGGACTGTTAATGTGTAAAAATAAGGTTTTAATTCGCTCCAATATTTTCATAGAAAAGCCGCCATTCAACTAATAATGAACTCTATTTGACAGTTCCAACGATTCAATTTTTCTGTTCGAATTGTCTGCGTTTGTGAAGTATAGCAAAAAGTGTCGTGACAACTTTTCGTAAGAATTTTTTCCGTCTAGCCCCCTTTCACAACGCGCGTTATCTTCGTTCCAAAAACTAAGAAAGTTGCGCAGAACTTTAAAAAAAATAACAACGACCAAAAAAAATACATAGATTACGTCTTTGATTATTAACATGCCTAGATAGAGAGTCTATATAAAGAATAGGCCACATATTGGCTGGTTCGCTCGCCCCGCCCACTCAGTGGCGAAACTGTCATTATTGTCCCTCCGTGCCTCGGAAAGCAAGCCATTGGTCTCGGCTGTCATTTGTAGACCTTTCGCAGTCGTTAAGGGTAGTCATAAGCCAGAAAGTCTGACAACCAGTCATACCAAGGGGTATCGTGTTAACTGGATTGTGGAGGTCCGATAGGCAGTCGTTCCATGTAAAACACTGGTATTCAGCTGCATCTGGTTAGACTGGAAGCTGACCCCAACATAATTAGGAAAAGGCTAGGCAGGTACTAATGAACAACAAATTGTTAAATAGTGTAAAACGATATTGATACTAACCGGTTTTTAAATACATCTCTATTAAGATGATAAAACTACGTGTTGTTGGATACGTATAAAATAGAGATAATTATTAGGGCGTTACCAGACCAATTGATCGATCGTCAATCGACGGCATCGATCGATGGTAGAATGAATTAGTCGACGTCGATCGATAGTTTCTACCAGACCAACCGATCGATTGTCGATAGATCGATGGTAGAATTTATTAGTCGACGCCCAACGAATGTTTTGATTATTATTTGGGTATTACTACACCAACCGATCAATCGACGTTGATTGATTGGTGTCGTAGCTTTGGCTGATCGACGGATACCGTTCGACTAACCAATCGATCGTTTGCCGGTCGATGGCGACTAACGCCGGCCATAATCCATCAGTTTCTATCGAAATGTATTTACAAGAGGACGCGCAGGCCAGGTACTTATATAGCGCGCGGGGCGCAGGCGGGCAGCAAGTAATGATGGGGAGAGGACGGCGCGCGGTGCGGCTAATCAAGCAGCTCGATTGACGTCGACTAATCTATTCTACCATCGATCAACGCCGTCGATCGACGAGCGATCGATTGGTCTGGTAGAAACTATCGATCCACGTCGACTCATCCATTCTACCATCGATCGATACCGTCGATCGATTTGTCTGGTAACACCCTTATTGATGGATTATAGCTGGGGTTAATCGATCAGCGTCGACCGATGCCATTGACGGGCAATCGATCGATTGATTAGTGGAACGGTTGTAACAATTTCTAATAGTTTATGAAATAAAAAGCTATGTAGAATTGTACGATAGAATTTAATAGCTCTCACAAGAAAGATTTTAATGTGATGAGTATCAAAAACATATAAATAGAAAACACCAACCTAGACGCACTATGTTAGGCAGAGATTTCCAGGTTCCTGGTTCCACAGCCTGGCCGGCAAACAGGATCGGCCGAAGAGAAGACTGCCGCGATCGGCTCCTAACTTTGGGAGCAGCAGGCACGCGACAGCACGACGGCACGACTCAGGACCGTTACCGACTTTTAGTTGTGGACCCGTAGACTTGTTGTAAGTAGCGTATAAGTAATCAGCGTGTTACTCAAGCGACAGCGAGATCTAGACTCACCCATTTGACAGGTTTCTTTCCTGTCCGCTCTTCCGAAATTCATAATACTTTCCAAGTATGAATTCTATTTCTAGAAGGCCCGTATTGGTCTTATATAGCGGGGTATTATAGTACCGGCCAGACTCAATTATTGTAGACTGCCAGTTATTTTTATTTGATTAGTGCTTTTAAGATTTTAAAGAACACCAGATACATTAGGGGGTGTCCCAGCTGTTTAGTATAAAATACAGCCATACACACATATATTCGACATCAATTTGAAGGTTTTACGTTATTAAAGCCGTAAACTAATTAGAAGTATTACTGACAATTGTCACGATTGACAACTGTCATTGACAAACATGTCATAGCAAAAACATTATTTATTTTCCAAATTTATAAAATTAAAATATAATTCATTAGCAGACACACAGTCTTACTGGTCCATGGACAATAATGTAAGTACTTTTATTCTATTTTTGCATAATAAAAGATTCCAAGAATCTATAAAAACAAGTATTATAAAACGTAAACATCAATTGTGATAAATGATTGCATGCTTATAAAAAGTAAATATAGTATTGTGTTAAACATAATACTTACGGTATCCGTCGATCAGCCAAAGCTACCACACCAATCGATCAACGTCGATCGATGCCCATCGATCGACGGTCGATCGATAGGTGTAGTAACACCCTTATAATTTTTTACAATAATCATACCATAAATAATGCAGCTATTGAGCAGTCCAATCATTACAAGTTGTGCTGTGAGAATGTTAAAATCACTAGTTTGTGTAAGTTTACTATTTGTAACAGGTAAGTGTTTCGTAAGTTTTTTTTTTGATTATTTAAGAAGTTTGTGGCTAGGTAAATCCATCGGTCGTGGTTCACCGTTTGACCTCCACGTCAAAAAAAAAAGCAAAAATCGTGCCTTCGACCCCAAGCTAAACGCATACGATTTATTTTTAACTTGAGGAAATAAAGTCATATTGTTTTGACACATAGCCATGTGTCAAGCTACAGGTCTGACCTTAAATGGTTGCCCATTCGTCAGAGAACAAGTTTGCGTGCGTTGACAACGCGTTACTCCCTGCTGAACTCTCCGACCCCTCCTTCTTATCTAATATCCCACTTTCAATATTTATATTCTTCACACGCCAAGAATTTGCGGTCTTCTAATAATATTATCTTGCTGTGCCTCTCTCATACTTCTGATTTTGTCCACTCTTCCTTTCATATCCAGTCCATTCTTCTTTGGAACGAGTTTCCTCTCGATATCAGGACGGCTACCAGTCGGTATGCCTTTAAACGGAAATTGCGGATATACTTTCTACATAAGCAGGCATAGTCATCTCATAAACGTCTTTTATTTTTTTTGTATATACCCATATTACTTTTTGGAACGAAGTTCCTTATCGCGCGTTGTGAAAGGGGGCTAGACGGAAAAAATTCTTACGAAAAGTTGTCACGACACTTTTTGCTATAGTAAGCTATTGTAAGCTGTGCGGCGTCGCATGTAGAGTTCATTATTAGTTGAATGGCGGCTTTTCTATGAAAATATTGGAGCGAATTAAAACCTTATTTTTACACAGTAACCGTGAAATTCGGTTGCACATAGCTTCTATTGTCCGGTCGGGCACCAGCCTATACGTTTCTCAGAATAATTTTATCATACCTAGTTTGGTAAAATTTAATTTTTTAACCGTTTACGTTTACAAAATAAAGTCCGAATTCGCTTTTCGTAGAATATGTTTATGTATTTAAAGGCGGCGCGGCGAACTCTTTGAACTAGGTACCTACGGCGATATGTTTAGTACCTAAGTTTATTCGCTCAAATAGTGGCGGTACCTACCTCAATGACATCGGAATTATCATTGCGTGATAATTCCGATGATAACGACCTACGAGATAAGTCCACCTTTCACTGTGAGACTGTGTGGATTGTGAAAACGAGTGTAAATTTTAAGTCGATAATTAAGCCACAGAATACGTAGGTTAGGTAGGTAGGTAGTTACTGTACCTACTTCTATGATTTGTTTCGTAGGTACCTATTGAAAGTTTGGGTTTGGTAACCATGAGCTTTCTATCGGTCGCGGTCGTCAGTAGGTAACCACTGCACCTTATCGCTCTAGGTCACAGAGTACTTTTCTCTAGGTTTTACTAGCGACAATAATATTTTTTTTGATTTGATTAAAATGTTTTGGTTTAAATTAAGCCTGTGGGAGCTTAGGTGGGTACCTAGGTAGGTAGTGGTACTTACTTTTCAGGCAGGCAGGCGTAGGTACCTATAGGTGCTATAGGTAACCTATTTAAATAAATTAGAGCTATTCACAAACACAGTTTTAATCAACTTTGGCTTAATTAAAAAACTTACCTATTAGGTATAAAATTTACACTTCCCTGTATCGAAGCAACTGCTCAATATGGAGTCCATTTCGCTCGATACATAAACGGGCACGTTTAATTAAATTGTCTTTTAATTTTATTAATGTGTCTCTGTCACTTTTCACAATATTAAAAGCGTTCACTATCGCAATTCTTAAGTCATCTCGAGTAGTAGGTATACTCCTGGGTATAAACGAGCCTTTTAATCTCGGACCACAAATAAAAATCCAGCGGTGTCGAGTCAGGGCTCCTTGCGGGCCAAGGCACTGGGCCACCACGACCTATCCACCGCTCACCAAACTCACTATTTAAATGCGCACGCACTGAAGTAGCATAATGAGCGGGACATCCATCATGCTGATAGAACATGCCGCGTAAGTATGCCAGAGGCACATCCTCTAACAACTCCGGTATGGTATTTTGCAGCATCTCCAGATAAGAGCCGCCTGTCAGATGACCTTCAATAAAAATAGGCCCTATTATTTGGTCATTGATAATGCCTGCCCAAACATTCACGCTGAATCTGATTTGATGGTTACCTTCGCGTATGAGGTGTTAAAGAAGTTGGAAATATATCACTTTTTTTTTGACATTCCAGTTAAATGTTAGTAGGGCTCCCTCTATTTCATTCATAAACGCAAGATCGTACGCGATTTGCCACTGATGACGTAGCGCAGCACAGCTGTACGTCAATAACGCGCCTGCGGTGGGTCAACGGACGTCGGAGGAAGCCTGGCGCCTGGCGGTGCCTTCACAAACGCAGACAATTCGAACAGAAAAATTGAATCGTTGGAACTGTCAAATAGAGTTCATTATTAGTTGAATGGCGGCTTTTCTATGAAAATATTGGAGCGAATTAAAACCTTATTTTTACACATTAACCGTGAAATTCGGTTGCGAAAAATCAAAACCATTGCTACAGTTTCTAGAGGAAGAATTTGATTTAAGAATTAACAATAATCCAGCAGAATCAACAACAAAATATAATACTACCATTGATGCAGTTTTTTCAAGACATTTAAATAAAATAGAATCCCAAACATATGTTTCCTACTTCAGTTACCACAAGCCAATTATTACGAAAATTGAGCCTACTGATTAAGTTTATATAACATTATATTTGTTAATAATTAAAAAAATATTATTATAACTTAAAAAAAAAAAAAATATTACAATTCCTTCACTAATTAATCGAAAGGAACTTCGTTCCATCCGGGTGTCCCTTGACACCTCTCAAGTTTTTTTTTTTATATTCAGTTTACATACCAAATTTGCTTTTAGGGTTCCGTACCTCAAAAGGAAAAAACGGAACCCTTACAGGATCACTTTGTTGTCCGTCGGTCTGTCAAGACTCTTTATGTCTAGAATGCGTAGATGTATCGAGTTGAAACTAAAATCATATACTAAGATCCAAGGTCACCCTTAAAGCTGTGAAAAAATCAAACTTCTAAGTTAAAGTGTAAAAAAGTTACGGCCGTTTGTCGCAAAAAACGTACATTTCGACACTCTCATGGGAATCAAAGTATAGGGTACTTTCCGTTGACCTAGATTCTAAGACGATAATGCTTGCCAAATTTCATAATTCTATGTCCTAGAATTATGAAATTTGGTTATAAAAAATTGCAAAGAGTTCCAACCAGTGCCAATAAAATTTCATATTGTCACAAATAAAACCTATAGAGTCAATACAGTAGCAGCCCTAGTGAGTCTGGCAAGTTTAGGTAATTATTTTTGAAGATGGCGGGAGCGGTCCTTCTGTACCCTCTATATTTTGTGACACGATCTTAAAACTAGCATGCCTTACTTTAGTGAATCGATCAACAACATTAATTACAATTCAATTATAATTATAACACTTTAATTTCTTTCTTTCTTTTCTTTTCATTTCTTTTTTTATGCCATCGAAACTAGTCGGACAAACCTGGCAACATAGTGAGTTAATCCGTTTTTCTCAATCTATATATATCAATCTATATATCTATGTGTACTTTAATTTCACTGTCTTTTTTCTTTTTTTTTCACTTGTTGTAATAATTGCGTATTATTTGATAATATTAACTACTTAGCATAATAACGCATAGAAACCTAGTACGAGCATCAAAAGTAAAGCTAGGTATTCAAACTGGGCTTTAAAAGGTCAAGTCTGCGCAGCGAGCCGTCAGTGCTCAAGGACACGCTCTGTTGAACACAGCTCGCAAGAAATATTCTAAAATGACAATTTGTTGCCAATGACGTATTATAAATAGACGCGTCATACACGAACATTAGTGCACTTTAAAACGGCGCAAAATTTTATATCTACATACCAGTAGGCACATACAATTATACAGTGCAAAGAAAAGGACAGAAGCATACAGCGTACACCCGTTAGAAAAAGATAAACATACACATTTTGTTACATCAGTTATGTGTGAATTACGAGCGATACTGACGTATAGCCGCGACACTGGGTGGTACGTGACTAAGTGAAACCCCGGCAATTGCCTTGCTTTAATATTGCCATTATTGAGCGCGGGTAACGCATATAAGTGTATTATATCATTGGTTTGTTGCGTAAAATACTGCCATAGCACAACCGGCGAACATAAAAAATGTGATAAAATTACATTTCACATGTAAGTAGTAACATATTATCTATATTTTACGTAAATCGATCTCCGAATTATTATTTTCATAACCTAATTTATTACAATGAAGTGTTGCCAGTGTTGTACGGAAAAACTAACCATATTAACTTCATTATAACCATATTAAACTAAACATATTTGACGACACGGTTGGCGCAGTGGCTGAGCGATCGACTGCTGCGCAACGTGTTGCGGGTTCGATTCCCGCCCAGGGTAAACGTTTGTGTGATGAGCACTTGTGTTTGCCTTGTGTCTGGGTGTTGTTTATCTATATATGTATGTATTTACAAAAAAAAAATGTATTTGTGTATGTATATCAGCTGTCTGACACCCATAGTACAGGGTCTCCCTAGTTTGGGGTCAGATGGCCGTGTGTGAAAATGTCCCCACATATTATTACTATTATTATATTTTATATACTTTATGTATCTCGGGACCCAGAGGTCCCGGGCCTTTGTAAGGCGTACGAGGAGCCGAAGCCAACTCGCAGAGGCCCCTTAGGTAGCTTTATATGAAATAAGACACCAACCGATGCTCTCGCGAGTTTCCACTCTAACCGGCCAATTAAGGCAAGATAGAGGTGGGAGCTCCGTTCCTCATCTCTGGCTTGCCCTTATTGAAAGGCAAGCCAGAGATGAGGAACAAGACTTCTCCCGGGAGATCAGGTCCGTGGGGTCGCTACTGCCCAACAGCTCGCCACAAGCTGCGAATTATTATTATTATTATAATTCTTAAACACTTACACTGTTGGAGTCAATGATAAACGTCATTGGTTGGAGTCTACTGCCCATTTATTATACGTTGCCCATTTAATTGTAGAAAAACGTGTTCATTATGTTAAAAATTACAAAAACATGGTCAAAAAAGACCCCGATATATAATTATATAGTGACAATTTTGAATTCAGGGTGCTTCAATAATATTTTATCCTGTAGGTAAGTACTGTGTTATTCTTTGTGTTTGTGTTTTTTTGCAGATTTTTTTTTTGGTGATATTCTGGTTTTTAGTGTATTTTATTTTACCTTGAATCATTTTAGCAACTGAATATCGGACACTGTGTTATCGGATCATAATATGGAGTACATTTTTAGTTACCAAGTAATCCGAGTCTATGACTGTAAATAATATTTTGATGGGATGACAACGAAGATTATTAAAATGTTTGTCGCGTATACATTTAAACTAGTTTATATATATTATGCGACTTAGACTCACAAATGAATTTCTAAGTATAAGTATATTGGGCAAAGCCAAATGACGAAACTGAAGATCGAAGACGGCAGTATCATCTCATCGAAACCTGAGATTCTGAAAGAGCTAGAGAGGTTTTATGGACAGTTGTACACCTCGACACGACAGCCCGTTGTCGGTTCAGCTCAGGACGCCAGAGCCAGACTGACCCGTCATTGCACTGAGGAGAACCCAGACATCAGCCTGTATGAGATTAGAATGGCCCTCCGACAGCTTAAGAACAACAAGGCGCCAGGCGATGATGGAATTACGACCGAACTTCTGCGAGCGGGTGGAAAACCAGTACTTTTAGTCCTCCAGAAGTTGTTTAATTCCGTCATACTCGAAAGTACTACGCCAGAAGCATGGCACAGGAGTGTGGTGGTGCAATTCTTCAAAAAAAGTGATAATACCTTATTGAAGAATTAAAGGCCCGTCTCACTCCTGAGCCATGTGTACAAGTTGTTCTCGACGGTCATCACGAATCGTCTCGAACTAAGGTTTCATGACTTCCAGCCTCCCGAGAAGCCAGTTTCCGAAAAGGCTTCAGCACCATTGACCACATCCATACGCTCCGCCAGAATATACAGAAGACTGAGGAGTATAATCGGCCATTATGCCTAGCGTGACACTATGAAAAAGCTGTCAATTCAATCGAAACCTGGGCAGTGTTACAGTCCCTTTAGCGATGCCGTATTGACTACAGATATATCGCAATGTTGGAGAGTTTGTATAGAAACGCCACTATGTCGATCCGATTACAGGACGAGAGCACGAAACCAATCCAGTTGCAAAGAGGCGTGAGACAGGGAGACGTCATTTCTACGAAACTGTTCACAAACGCACTGGAGGACGTTTACAAGCTCTTGGACTGGGATGGATCAACGTCATCAACGTCAATGGCGAATACATCACTCATCTTCGTTTCGCTGATGATCATCGACTCAGCCATGATGACTATATCATCATGACTCAGTCGATGGAGGACATTAACACCATGCTCAGCGACCTCAGTAACGTTTCTCAACAGGTGGGTCTTAAAATGTATATGAACAAGACGAAAATTATATCGAATGTCCATGTTCCACCTGTACCGGTAATTGTTGGGAACGATACTCTGGAAGTTGTGGAACACTATGTTTACCTTGGACAAACTGTCCAACTAGGTAGGTCCAACTTCGTTAAAGAGGTCGCCCGAAGAATCCAACTCGGATGGGCAGCGTTCGGAAAACTACGACCTATCTTTTCGTCCAAAATTCCAGTGTCTAAAGACGAGGGTTTATAACCAGTGTGTGTTGCCAGTGATGACATATGGCACAGAAACGTGATCCTTAACTGCTGGCCTCATAGAGAAGCTCAGGTTACACAGCGAGCCATGGAGAGAGCTATGCTCGGAGTTTCTGTGCGCGATAGAATCCGGAACGAAGAAATTCGCTAAAGAACTCGCCGACATAGTTCTCAGAATATGCAAGTTGAAGTGGCAATGGGCAGGCCACATCGCTCGAAGAACCGATAACCGATGGGGAAAAAAGGTTCTCGAGTGGCGACCATGAACCGGAAGACGAAGCGTTGGTAGGCTTACCACCAGTAGGGTAACCGGTGGAGGCAAGCGGCAGGTTTCCGCTCGTTGTGGCGTTCTATGGGGGAGGCTTCAAAAGATCTAAGCGTATAGATGGAGAGACGGCGGGAAGCGATTGAGTTTTATACTATGTAAAGATATAACATAAATACACCCCTTTTTAAAAAGAAATTTAAATTTCACATTATGAAAAGTCATAAATTATCTTAACAATTACATCGAAATCATCATTGTCATTGTCATGGTCATTGTTCCTGTCATTTTAAAAAATAATAATAAAAAAAAAACAAAAACACAAAAAACACAACAACACAACACACAACAAAGCAAATGTTTTCAATAGCAACTGTGATAGGGACTGAGTTTCGATACGTAATATGGCCTCAGTGTCAACACTTTTTACAGATTACCTACATCACGAATAATATTATAAAATTGTATCTTTAGAAATTTTTACCTAGATTTATTGTAAATATTTTATTTTACTAACAATATAATAAGTTATCGACTAACAATATTGTACTTACTCCTAGCTTTAAACGTACCGTTCCAATACTCGTTCCAAGGAACGCTTACTTATGTATGTAACCAGTGTTTCTCATTCAAGTGGATTATTGTATTCTGTTATGAGAAATAAATGTCTTAAACCATAAACCATACCTATATTATATAAATATTCGCAGTTCGCAGTTCGTTTTGGCCTTGACAAGTAAAAATCCCTGCTGTCTTTTTTAATTACATCAATACCCACATTTATTTGATGGTAATGACTTGATGATGTCACGAGGATTTTTTCAGCAAGAGGAATAATAAATAATGGGGAAGAATAATCAAGAGGAATAATCAATCTGGTCAATTTTGCCGACTCCTCTATTTTTTCCTAATTACTGCTGCTGCTCCAAATAGTAAAGTACAATTTCTTCTGAGGATAGGCCTAGAGATAGGCCTCATGACAGTGACAGTTGTCAAGGTGACAAAATGGCGGCATTGCGTTTAGTTTCACGTAATTAGGATCATTGTAATACATATTTTTGGTCTAAATATGTACGTTTCTAGCCTAAAAGTAAGGATTTTTTGTTTGTGTTTTTTATATTTCGTCCCCGGCAAAAAGAAGCCTGTGGTAAATGTCTTAAACGATAAACCATACCTATATAAATATTCGCAGTTCGCTGTTCGTTTTGGCCTTGACAAGTAAAAATTCCTGCTGTCTTTTTCCATTACATCAATACCCACATTTATTTGATGGTAATGACTTGATGATGTCACGAGGATTTTTTCAGCAAGAGGAATAATAAATAATGGGGGTTACCGGTGACGATGAACGGTGAAAATAGTTATGGTAAATTAAGTAAATAAATAATGTGCAAGTTTTCTTTTCTAGATGCCGTGGTGTGTAAACCTGACTACCTTTTCAACAAGGAGGTGGACGGTTGGCTCAAACTGCACAAAGTACCTGCGACATGGCAGGAAGCTTTCGAAACCTGCCACTACGAAGGTAATCTATTCTAATGTTATGATTAACTACCTATTAACATTAGGTCGTTTGACCTAATACCCTAGGCAATCGAATTTGGGCGCACAATCACATCGACGGTTCCAGGGCTATTTGATCTAAGCGACATTTTTAAACGATATTGAGTAATATGCATTTTTGGAATCAGCAACAATTAGCTGTTCCAAAAAAGTAACTAATAATTTCATTTATCAGCGTTTTTGAAAAATCATCCCAGTAACGGGTAAAATAGGGGATGAAAAATTTGTATAGATGCTAAAACAGAGACGGAAAGGTTGATCTATATTAGGAACCAACAGGAGCAGCTGAGGGCTGACAGTTATGTACACATGAGGGATTGTAAAGGGAGGCAGGAAGTTGATGGTGAGCACTTGTGTCAGAAGGCGGTGCCCCCATCATCTTTCACCGGGGGACCACGCTAAATGCTCGAGCGTACACAAGACACCATGACATACGTGCGTAAATACGGCCGTTCAACTCTTTATCACATTCACATGTAACCCCCGATGGAAAGAGATCACAGATACACTTTTACCTGGTCAAAAATCATACGATCGCCACGATCTTTTTGCCAGGGTATTTCACCTAAAGGTGAAAAAGATGATGGCTCTTCTGACCAAAGGTACTCTGTTCAGGGGGATGCTTTCCTTTATATACTCCGTGGAATGACAAAAAGGAGGTCTTCCTCACATCCACATTTTGCTGTGGCTAGAGCAGCGTATCAACCCAGATCAAATCGACAAAGTTGTTTGTGCAGAAATACCTGAGCCTGAACAGGACCCTCTCCTTTACGGTATTGTGAAGGCAAATATGATACATGGTCGTTGTGGTAGTTCAAACTACAAATTACCCTGCTTGAAAGATAGCAGCTGCACTAAGATGTACCCTCGACCACTTCTCAAGGGCACCCAGACAGGAGACGATGGATATCCGCAATATAGGAGGAGGTTTGCAGCTGACGGTGGTCACACAATAAAAAATAGTCAAAGAAGACATTGTTTACCTGGATTAACAGGGTACTTTTAATTCCGGCGGTGCATTACCATGGGAAATTTTCCGATATCTACGCGGGCGAAGCCGCGGGCAAAAGCTAGTTTATAAATATGTAATAATATTGTGCCTTTAAGATTTATTTTTTGATTTTCAGGTGCTGTGTTATCGTCTCCTAATACCGATGAGCTTGCTTCTGCTTTGTATAGCATCCTTCGCGAATCAGAAGTAAAAAGTCCCATCTTTTTAGGAGTAAACGCAGTTACCCGAGGAGTCTTTATGTCTATTGAAGGTAAGGTGGTTACCAATCAGGTAATATTGAGTAACGAATGAACAAAGTTCCTTGTTTCATGGATGTGTGATCCATTTCATACTGAGTTCCCTCCGTGCCTTGAAAAGTATGTAATTTCTAGCCTTATTCTCTACTATATTGAGGTCGGCTTCCAGTCTTACCGAATGTTGCTGAATACCTTACATGAAGTGACTGCCTGTTTGACCACCACGACCCAGTTACTGGGTAACACGATACCCCTTGGCAATACTGGTTGGCAGACTTTCTGGCTTCTGACTACCCATAACGACAGTCAAAGATCTATGTAATTTCTTGTTTGTTAGCAGAAGAAGAGGAAAATAAAGCTAAAAACAGGACAATGATCGAATGCAATCTACGGAATGCCGCTCCGGGGCATCCGGGCTCCGAGATCCGGGGCTCCGGGGCGTAATGATGACACCATACGTGATGTCATCATTACGCATCGTAACAGTTGCCCCTTGGAGCATCGACGTCGGCATTGCCGATGAGCAGATTCGTGCGATCCGTACGATGCGGATCAGTGGACGCACTTGTATAACTTCCTTTATAAATAATTCTACGATCTGTTTGATGCGATGCGTCCGATATGTACGATGCGGAACTGTGGACGCATACCTTAAACAATCATCTTTTTTGTTTTAATATTACGTGTTTTTTTTTTATTTCTAGGAGTTCCACTATCCGACTTATCCATTACCTGGGGCATTTATGGCGATGGCAATTGTCTAGTTTTGTCGACTGATGGCAAAACGTTCATCTCATCATGCTTACTGTCGCTTCCGTATATATGCTACAGGAAAAGAGATCAAAAGGTTCTTAATGAATGCGGCACCTTTGATAACGGTGGGTATTTTGTTTATAGGAGAAAAGAGTCAACCGCCTTCAAAAACTACAGAGTAAAAAATAATTTGAAAGTTAAAAAAAATAACATTAAAAAAGTAAATGAAGGCGTTTGTCTTTTTAACCCCCGACGAGAAAGAGGGGTGTTATAAGTTTGACGTGTCTGTGTGTCTGTGTGTCTGTGTGTCTGTCTGTGGCACTGTAGCTCTTTAACGGGTGAACCGATTTGAATGCGGTTTTTTTTATTTTAAAGTAAATTCTCTAGCGATGGTTCTTAGACATGTTTCATCAAAATCGGTTCAGCAGTTTTAAAGTTATCAGCTCTTTTGTTTGCTGCGGTAGGGATCTTAGACGCATACCGGATGTTTACTTTGCTTTCAAACATATTATTATAGGTGACCACACTGACCACACAAAACCAAACTAAATTACATTTAAAAAATTTAAAACAAAAATTAAATTAAAAATTAAAAAAAACCCCCAACGCAAAACATAAAAGCGATTATGTAAAAAGTAAAAAATAATACTTTTGTTGAGCCATCAAATGTTTGTTCGTTGAAATGGCGCTATAATGTCGCGGCGGGGTACCGCTAAGTTTAAAGCAATAACTAAATATCTAAAATAGCGAACTGTTGGTAACTAGATTTGCAACAAGATTAACAACTAGATTCGCAACAAAAATTTGATAATATCGAAGCAAATTGGTCGGAAATGCTGGTAAATTAATAGACAGTGAATTAAATTGAGGGACTGACTTACTTAAGCGGTACCCCGCCGCGACATTATAGCGCCATTTCAACGAACAAACATTTGATGGCTCAACAAAAGTATTATTTTTTACTTTTTACATAATCGCTTTTATGTTTTGCGTTGGGGGTTTTTTTAAATTTTTAATTGAATTTTTTAACCCCGACGGAAAAGAGGGGTGTTATAAGTTTGACGTGTCTGTGTGTCTGTCTGTGGCACCGTAGCTCTTAAACGGGTAGACCGATTTGAAAGCGGTTTTTTTTATTTGAAAGCAGGTTTTCTACTGATGGTTCTTAGATATGTTTTACCAAAATGGGTTCAGCCGTTACAAGGTTATCAGCTCTTTTGTTAGCTGCGCTGCGGTCGCGTCTATTCGTCTGTCTGTGGCACCGTAGCTCTAATGGGTCGACCGATTTGAAAGCGGTTTTTTTTCAAAAAGTTTTAGTGCCTACTTCTTATCATCCAAATTAATTAAAAAACGGTTACACCAAACAAATTATGGCGATTAACACACCGCGAGCCGACGCGGCTGGCGGTGAAGCTGATCTTACGGTCGAAAGTTTATTTCGGAAACCCATCAACCGCGCGGACACGCGTACTCACCGCCTCTCCGCGCGACTTACCGCTCCAAAATCCGCTTCACCGCCTCCGCCCTCAGCGGCGGTAGGCGGCGTCGTGTGAGAATCGCTTATGTTATTTCCTTTGATTATATAGGGCGACTGGTAATTAGTGTACGATACTTAAACACGTGTTTGTGTTCATGATAACAAACAACTTCCCGAAGCAAAAATGTTTTTTTTGTACTGGTTCACTTTAGGTCACACACAGTGATAAAAGTGAACCAGTACAAAAAACATTTTTTCTTTGGGAAAGTTGTTCCTAATCATGAACACAATCACGTGTTTAAGTATCGTACACTAATTACCAGTCGCCCTATATATAATGTCTAGATGGAGCGTCAAGTGCACGCAAACGTGTCAAAAAGTGCTTATATAATCAAAGCCCAAATGCGTAATAATAATAATAAATGATTAATAAATGTATAATAATATTAATTTATGTATATTTATATACATAATTGCTTATATAATCATTATTTACGCACACAGAGACGTAGATGCACAGTGTAAAACGACGCCTGCACGCACACATACTTGAAATTGTTGACTCGTTTTCTTTGTTATGATTGTAGGGCGACGCTCCATCTAGACATTATATAATTAAAGGTTATTTCCTAATTTTCCACCATTAGCGATGGAATGTTTTCATGAAAAATTGACTTAAATTGAATTTAAATAAGACCTACATTGAGGCATGCCTCAAGGTTGTCCATTAAAAATATTTTCAAAATCATACTACACTGCAAAATGTTACTTCTGGACGAACAACAAAATATACATAGGTATTTACGTGTCGAATTGAGAACTTCCTTCTTTTTTGAAGTCGGTTAAAATCAGAGCCTAATACAATGGGTTTTAAGTAGGAACTCAGAGCAGACAAAGAGTTGGTATGTAAAAAATGTTATTATAATTTATAATTTTGAATGATAATTTGGCATTTTAATAAATTGTAATCTTTTAACCTCTGACATCCTCTTTGATAGTTGATAGTTTGACATTCAATAATACATCGACAATAACTTAGATAATATTTTTAACTGACATACCTTACACTGTAATACTTAGGTACGTACGTAGGTATTTCGTACTTATTCTATCAATAATATACTTACTAATCTAGTAATCATTTTATTGGCTTAATGAAGATACGGACACAATGTACTCGGAAACTGTGTCCAAATATAATTGTGTCAGAATCTTCAGTAATTATTATTATTATTATTCATTTATTTCGGACAGAATCCATATAATGTGTTAGTAACAATTCTCTTAAATCTATGTTAGTAGGTACATAATGTAAATATGAGAAAATAAAACAATTACAATCGTCCCGATGGGACAGTCATGGCGGGACGCAATCATTTGCAGAATGCTGTTGGTGCTACCGCGCAGTCTTTGAAATAATGACGCCACCTTCTTACGCATTACAGCGCGGAGTAATGAATTTTATTTACGTATCTGATATTTGTGCGCTCCGCCGCCGGTAGAATGTGATGAAACCATTTATTAAAGAATCATGGCAGGATTTGTACAAAAAAAAATCAAGATGTTTAGAGAAGTTGAAATGCAAGTTTTTATATTCTTGGGTACCTAAAGAGTATTTTCAGGCATTTACAATATTTTTAAAACCCCGCAATAAAAATGGATGTTAAAAGTGAATAGTTTAACCAAAAACTCATTATTTCAGAACGAAACGCCGTTTCGCAGGTCTTACACTGAAATTGCATTATTTTATGGGAAATAATGTCACAAATAACGATTAATCAATGTACTTATTCAATTCCACCATTGTAAACAACGATTCACGTCACTTGTCTGTCAGTTTGATTGATCCGTTAATGTCAATTGTATTTTTTTTTGTTTTATAAATACAAAAAGGGTAACAAGATGAAACGAAAAACTGTAATATTCATTTTGAAATATTTTAATTATGCGGGGGTTTAATAATATGGTAAGTATATCAATCTTCTCCTGGTAATGCATTCTCCACATTGGAAAATATTTTAAACCCTCTAAATGATTTCTTTTTTCATTCATATGAATGTATGGATCTCGCCATGATTCATTTATGTCGAAGTGACCATATTTGGACCAATAAATAAATTTGAAATAGTATGACAAAAATTGGTCGCATAATTACAGATTACCAGCTGTACGCTACCACGGGGAGCTGTTACAAATACCACAAAAGTGCCAAGACGTGGTTCACAGCATACAAGATATGCGCAGCTGAAGGAGGACATCTGGTTATCATCAACGATACACCAGAGGCCAAACACGTTGCGTCATATTTGGACAATCCGTTAAAACCTGACATGTGGGACACAATATCGCATATTGGACTACGGGATTGGACTGGGGACTTTACCTGGCTTACTATTCACGGTATGTGTAAATAAATTGTATATGTAGTGTATGTAAATATCAATATATCACACTGCAAACCGATGGCAGTATTGTGACGTTGTCTCGGTCGTGCACGTCGCTCGGTTATAAATACCGTTCCTAGGTAGTAGGGAGACCTCCCCGACTCTTGCTCGTGCCAGACCGCGCCCCTGAGCCTGTAGTTTTAAATTCGTCCCTAAATAATGGAAATCCGATCCAGCCTGTCCCTTTGCTGTCCTCTCCCAGCGACGCCCTAAGCCGAGGCTCGTTCCCCACAGGGGGTGCCCTTAGCGTATAGTCGCTTAGTTTCTTAGCTATTTTGCCCTGGCTGGAGGCCCTAAAAATAATAATATTTAAGGCACCACAGGAAAGTCCGGTTAAGCAGCCGACAACCTCCTAGGTTGACCTGCGAGATGTCAATCCGTCGCTGTCGTTGTCGAACTGACGGCCTAAGCGGTAGTGCGTTGGTGGCCAACTATTATATTGATAATAATGTGCATATTTTACAGTATATATTTATGTCACAGTCGCAGTCAAAACTCTTCACCAGTCAATACTACTTTTGACTACAAAAATCAGTCAAAAGTACTTTGGAACGAATGGTATAATTAAAGGGAATGCCATTTTCAGCGTGAACAAGTTGCTCAGTATAAAATATTTTTACGAACAGATATAGGTAACGTCTAGACGGAAGAAGAACCGGAAGACGTTGCGTTGGAAGGCCTCCCACTAGGTGGACTGATGACCTGGTAAAGGTTGCGGGGATCCGCTGGATGCGAGTCGCACGGGACCGGTCAATGTGGCGCCACTTGGGGGAGGCCTATGTCCAGCAGTGGACGTCTTTCGGCTGAAATGATGATGATGATGATGATAGGTAATTAATTTGTAAACAATTATTAATACAAACCTCGCTGCAGGAAAGTATTTTGTAAAAAAAAGTTATAATTATAAGTAATCTCGCCATTTCACGCACAAAACATCGCCATTTTCAACCGACTTCAAAAAAGGAGGAGGTTATCAATTCGTCTGTATTTTTTTTTTTTTTATTTTTTTTTTATTTTTTTATGTTTGTTACCTGATTTCTCGGGACTGGGTGAACCGATTTGGATGATTCTTTTTTTATTTGGAAGCTAGTGCTTCCCGTGTGGTCCCATTTCAATTTGGTCCAGTTCTGACCATGGCATCCATGAGAAAACCGTATAAGTTTTAAATTTGCATTAAGTATGTGCGCGATTTGTTACGCGATTTCTCAGGCAAACGTAAACCGATTTTGAAAATTCTTTTTTTTATAGATAGGGTATGCTTCAGGGGTGATCCCATATAAATTTTATCGAAATTGATTCAGCACTTTTTGAAAAATCGACAAATACCCAAAAATTTTACATAGACGACGTTTTAGTTTCATCAATCTTTGTAGTAGTTAACTTTCAATCTCTTCTTAATAGATTTGAATGAGAAGGAGGTACTAAAAAGCGGAAAATAAAAAGCTTTTTACAAAAAAGACAACCGCCTTCAAAAAGTGAAAAATAACTTTAGCACAGAACACACATTGACTTCAGTTTCGGAAGTCGGTGGCAATACAAAACAACAAACAGAACAAAGCCACTGAATTTCGAAACTAAAGTCAATGTGTGTTCTGTGCTAAAGTTATTTTTCACTTTTTGAAGGCGGTTGTCTTTTTTGTAAAAAGCTATTTTTTCTTGCAAGCTCAATTCTGGGTTACCACATAAGTGAGAATTGGATTTCCGAATAAAAATCGATTCCTAGAATGTGTGTAAAAAAATAATAACTTTTTCTTAAGAGCGTTTAATGATTAAGTAATTTGGTATAGTTTTTATACTTTTTTTCTGTAATTAGATTTAACCAAACAAAAACCTTGATATTTTCTTAATTTCATTTTACATGATTGTGATTATCGATTTCATTATCAAATCCATAAATCGATTCCTGTCTAAATATTTTTTTACTTGGCAGCATTAATGCTATTTATTTATTTAATAAACTTCATGTACAGACGCCAGCACATCACGCTACTACAATCTGTCACATTTCTTTAATAGATTTTCAACCTTACGGTTAAAGAATAAGGTTCAAGATTGATTGGGAAAATGTGACAGTTTCGGGTAGGTTGACCTGCTGGCGTCTGTACATAAAAAACACAGTACAAAGGTGGACTTAATGCCTTAGGCTTTTTCTACCAGTCTACCTTAGTCTGTCTGTCAACCAATAATGACAACAACAAACAACTAATCGCTTTGCTTCTTTGTATAGTGCATGTCTTCTTGGTTATTTTTTCAACGACGTTTCTTGTTTCTGTTATAATTGTGTGATCACGAAGGCCCGGCTTTACTCTTGGACACTGAATTTGTTTATAACGTTGACTCTGTCGCTATTTTAGAGCTTGAACCCGGTCTTAACTACAACTCTGGCTCGAATTTCACAAAAGATCACAATATTTCACATGCTAGTTAGGGCTCATTTTTGCAACTTGCTGCAACCTTAGGCATGATGTTATTTCATTTCTTATTAGAGTCAATGTCCACGCCAGGCCAGAGCACCCTAACAATCTGAGCAATTCCCTTTATCCCTAATACTTAGAAATCCATTAGGTTTTTTTCTGTGACCCTTTTATAACTTTTGATTTGTAGTGATTCTTCTAACTGGGGCGTTCCGTGTTGTTGGTTTTTGTAGCGAAGACGTATTATATCGTGGGTTTTGACTGAAGCCAGTCAAAAGTAATTTTGTCTGGTTAAGACTTTTGACTGAATATTCATTTATTTATTATTTACTTTACAGGTTACAGCAGTTATAGTATAATGTTGCATAAAATTTGTTGTCTAACTTTTTTTATCGAGTTTAACAAAAATTATAAACGGTTAGTGATGTGATACAACTTCATGCAACTAACTGTTGTACAAACTAATTACAACATGATATAACAAATTATATCTTTTGTTGTATAACATCATCCTCTTTTGATGCATGCACTGTACTTATGCACAAGGTCGCTCTCGGCAAATAACTGATAGGATGGCGGCGGTAGCCCCCAAACATGTTTTAAAAATGCACTTCAATTCTTGGCTTTTGTGGAAAGGTTATCACAATTTTGCCAATATCACGTAGGTACGTAAAAAGGATAGACCATCAAACGAAGGAAATTGTTCAGTGAGAAGAAACTTGGACAGTGAAAAAATTGAATTGAATTTTCAAAATCAATTTAGATTCTTGTCTAGATCAATTGTGATTTAGACTTTTTGACACTTGTTGATAATAATTAATTAAGTTTCTACGCCCAAGTGTCAAATGTAGAGAAAAACCGTCATACTCGACATTGTAGACTTTTGTCTACTGAAGAATATAAACATTTCTTCTCTTCATCGCCCCAGCACGGAATAAATCTTTCTACAATCCGTCAGATTGTCTATTCTTCCGTCGCTTGTTGTGGCATGACAGTTCATCTCAAGTTCACACTGACTTTTGCAGAATTGCACTATGAGTCAAGCGAAGGTAGTCACAGTAATGAACAATTACAATAATTGAGTACTTGTGTGTTTTTCAGGCGAAAAAGTTGAGGATGTGTACAACGTATGGGCCAAAGATCAGCCTGACAATTTAGGAGTGAATGTTTGTGGAGCTATCTACCAAGATGCTACTTTAGACGATATCCATTGTTCAAACTTTAAGAAGAGTTTTGTCTGCGAGAAGAATCCTAATGCTTCTCGTTTCGAAACAATATCTAATGAAGGTTTAGAAGCTGCTACGTCCTATAATAACTAACAGAAGTACGAGGAAGCTGCCTTGAATTCTTCATATACAGGATGAGGATGACAATAGCACAAAAAAGGATCATGGTAGGATTCGATAATTTGGTGTAAGTGTTTTTATTGAGCATTAATAATATTAAATTATGACGCCACAAGTTGCCGCTCTTTTCACAAGTTAGAAAACCAATATTTCATTTGATGTTTTATTTTGGTTACATTTATATGCTCTTTAGTACATCTAAACTTTTTTTTAAATTTCGTTTTTAGGATTTATTTGATAGTTTCAAAATATTTTTATGAACTAGTATTACTAGTATTTTAATTTTTTGTCGTATCGTCGTTCCCACCCTGTATGTTATGTCACTTAAATATATTTACTAGCTGATCCGACAGACGTCCTGATCACATTTCAATTTATACAACTTCGGGTCTGGCCTACCCTACCTACCTTCCTACCTACCCTACCAACCTACCTAACTTCCCTTTTTATCGTGATTTTTTCCTATTTTTAAATGGTAATTCTGCCAATCAAGGCGGAGACAAGTCCAACAAATCAAAAATGCACCATTCAAACTCAAACTCAAATCATTTATTTCAATTTTTGAATTGTCAAGGATTCAGTCAGTCAAAAAGTTGAAGAAAGTGGCTCGTTCCAAAGAGTAGGTTTCTCTGGAGAAGAACGAGCAAGAAACTCCATGAACACTTTTTTAATCATTTAATCTTTTCCTGGATTTCTACAAATATTTCAATATTAAAATTAGCAATTCCTTTTTATATAACTACTAGCTGACCCGACAGACGTTGTCCTGGCCCTATCTACCTACTCACCTACCTACCAAGCCTACCTTTTTTTTTTTTTTTTTTTTTTTTTTTTTTTTTTTTTTTTTTTTTTTTTTTTTTTTTTTTTTTTTTTGATACGGGGTGGAAAATCCTCATGGATGTCCTCCGCCCTGGGGCGGACGGAGGGGTCTGTCAGACTCTTACTGACTAAAAACCACCCCGGTGTTCCATCTCACACCTACGTCGGGGGTCGCGGGAACTGGAGATACTTCCGCAACCCCCGGCTGGTGCCGGCCCGCTGCAGCGGGCCACTTCTCGGGTCAGGGGGGGGAGTGAGGTGTTAGACTCCCCCCCGGACCTAGCCTACCTACCTACCCTACCCTACCAACCTACCTACACAACCTACCTAAAATTTTCTTTTATGCAAACCTTCTCCTGACTTTAAAAAACACGAGAAAAAATGAATTGACAAAAAATCCAATTTGGTCCAGCCGTTCGCAAGATATGCGCTTACATACATTTCAGCGATTCATATTTATGTATAAGCACAGCAACTGAACAGCACTGTCAATGACTATGTATTGTAGTGTACCTATTTTGAAATTATCCACCTGCCTTGTTGTCTCTTGACCAACCTTGGTTGACTGGTACAGTGTGCATGAAGTATAAATAAATAAATAAGTTCTTGATAGATACAACTACATTGTTTTAAAGGAGGTTCCTACTTGGACTTCCTACTTCTTAGTAAATGAATACGATTTTGAAAAAATGTTTTATTTTTTGTGTATGATTTTCAATGGTAGTCTGGATTATGACAATTATTGGCACACATACAATTTTGGAGAAACTGTAACATAAAAGAACCTTGGAGTTAATCAGATGATGGTGACGGAAAATAGTCGAAAGAATTAACTTCTCAACAGTTTACAGCGTCTGCCTTATATTTTTGTACAAGACTTATTTAATTAATCTCGATGAGAACTTTAGACCTAGCTAAGTTACGATGATCGTAGAGGGTGTGGTAATGGAGAGAAAAGGCTTTCGAAGGAATTCTAATGGGAAAAAAATGTAACAAAATGATTAACTGGAATAAAGAACAACGCAACGTTTAATTAGTTGTACCCACCCGACTAGATTGAAACTTAAATGGTTAAGAAACCCAAGAAAAAAAATAATTATTAAAATTAATTTTATTTGGTTCGTCGATACGAATGCCAGCTTCTGAACGCAGCAATCGAATTAAGAACATCATCGGCAAATACTTGAGGTTTCTCCAACGCCAGGAAGTGCCCTCCTGTGTCGAGCACGGTGGAATTCAACAGGTTTGGAAACTTTATCTTCAGTATTGTTGGAGACTGATACAAAATTTCATCTCTTGCGTGTATTGTCCAGGTAGGCACTGGTGTGGGTATTCTGAAAGAAAAATACAGAAGGCTATTATACGCAAGTCTAGGTTTGCGGATATTTAAGGCCATTTGTCCACCTGAAGACACATGAGAGGAAGACAAGTTGAAACGTCACATAAAGTCAAAATCCGATAACCGTTGGGGAACAAAGGTTCATGAGAGTCGAGCACGAATCGTTGGTAGGCCTCCCACCAGATGGACCGACGACAAGGTCGCGGGTAACTGGTAGATGCAAGCGGCAGGTTGCCACCTGTTGTGGCGTTCTATGGTGGAGACCATTGTTCAACGTCGTCTTTCAGTTGATGTATATTTATCTGCGAGGTTCAGTAATCTATCAAGCAGATGATTTCACGGATGCAGTTCTAAAATTATATTAAGAACACCTACGTTTTAAGATCCACTTCCATATGTATATAGCAATATTATGGAATTAATGTAATGTAATTTTTTGCCCAAACGTCAATTACGACGGCTAATCTCAATGGAGATCAGCAAAGTGCGCAGAAGATATAATACAGGGCGTCTCACGGATATGCCACATGGAGGGAAAGTACCTTGAATATTAAAGATGGAACATTTTACTGAAAGAAGACTTTGTTTTAATTTAAAAAACAATTTAAACTGCATTCATAGATATTTAAATAATTACATGGTTGAACCGGGAATCGAATCCGTTACACGAGAAAAATAATCAACCTGTAGCTTTATCATACCGATCGAAAGGCTTCATCATAAGGATTATTTTTTGCTAAATAACATAGTGTTAGAAATAAAAGGAAGACCATGAATTTTAACATTTTAAATACAAGTTTAAGTTTTTATTTTAACATTTTAAATTTAATTAAATTTACCTTGAGACCTTGAGAACAATGAAGCAGTCCAAGGAATCATTTCTTTATGAAATAGGTACTTACGCAAAAACTCCCATATTCAAATTCCTCAAATTCACAGTCTCTGCATAAATCCTGCTGGAAGTAGTGAAACTGTTAGTGATCCAGTAGATCATCAGGTTGTCTATCAGTTCGTCTCTTGTGTACAGCTCATTGAGGCCTCCGTCACTTCTGTAGTAGTATCTCCTTCTGCTGCCAGTCGAGAATAATTGGAAAATGTAGGCCAGAAGACCTGATGGGGAGTCCGACATGGCTACACCTAGAATTTAGTGAAACTTTATTGTTTTACATCATTACTATTCTCAACACAACTAACATTACAGGTTACCCCCAAATCGGTAGCGTGGTCTTAAACAATATTCCACAATATTTTTTTACATTAGCAACATAGCTCCTGTAATATTTGTAAATTTATTCAGAGAACAGTAAAAGAACTCAAGCCTCTCCGCAATTTCGTTAAGAGTATGCAAGGACGATCCGGCCGCGAGGCTCGGAAGATTGTTTAAACACCGTTTAAACACTGGGCGTTTTCGTCATCTACTAACGGCAACCTACTGATTTATCCAATGACGTGAAAGTATTATTGTTCTGTGTTTCGGAACAATAAATATATATGATGTTTTATTTATTGTTCCGAGACAGAAATACGCTTACGCTTAAAACCGGCGCCCTGGTTTCCTGCTTTCGTGCAAGAGTCACGGCATTTGGCGTTTCGCGCGGTAGCGACGCATATTTTCGTCTAGGACATTATCTTTTCAACCGACTTCAAAAAGAAGGAGGTTCTCAATTCGTTTGTATGTTGTTTTTTTTTGTCAATGTCAAATGTAAAGCGATTTTGAAAATTCAAAACATCAAACAGAACAAAGCCACCGACTTCCGAAACTAAAGTCATGTGTATTATGTGCTAAAGTCAATGATATTCTAATAAACAGATATGTTATACACTCACAAAACAAACGAAAAAAGTGTTCCGCGCAGCAGCGGCTGCACACATACACACTTTTCATTCATTTTACAACTCACTACAAGTCAAAATGTTGAAAAGGGATGGCTTGAAAAAACCAACAAGAAAAAAAGAGACAGTTAGTGTTGTCAATTGCGCGTGAATGTAAACAGACATTATCCTGGCCACCAATCACCGCGTCTTGGCATCATAGACTAACAAACTTAACGAGACAGAAGGTACAAACCGCGAGTACATTTATACGCGCGGTTTGTACCTATAACAACTAATAAACAGGACTAAAGGTATAATAGAATATATATAATAATATATAGAGTAGAAAATATTTATTTTGTAATAAACTTCATTTCTTTGTTTATGAACAAATGCGATCCATTTTTGAAGCATAAAGAAGATATAAAATATCTGTTGTCACATTGTTTAATTTCTAATTAAATAGATAAATGATTAAATAAAACAAAATGATTAAATATTACAAGGTTAGAAAAAAGAAAAGCAGAACTATGGGTAAACAATGACTTTACTGCCTACGATATCGCATCTGTACTTTTATTCTATGTCCGGAGTGAACGCGTCCTTGTCTTACTCACGTGAAAAAATGTATTTCCATTTCTTTCTTTTTTCTAACCTCCAAATATAAGAATATTAGGAAAATAATTGAAATATATCAATAAATCGTTGTATATTGCGTAGTAACATGTGGTATGAGATCCCTTGTGCTTTATTAAATTTGGTATCATAATTGGTACACTTTCTAAATACACAAAATAGCATTTTTTTATTTTTTTAGCTGCTTTAACAAAGCGTATCACTCGTCGCCATGCGTGACACAGACTAAAGGCAATACGTCCCAATTAGGACGTTTTTGAATCTTCAAAATTGGGCGCTCATAACATATCTGTTTATTATAATATCATTGGCTAAAGTTATTTATCACTTTTTAGATTTTGAAGGCGGTTGTCTTTTTTGTAAAAAAGCTTTTTATTCTTATTTTTAGAATATATTATACCCACTTGTTTTTGTTTTTGGGTTTAAAAACGACAATTTTTATATACTATGTATGTGAGTAACTTTCACGTGAATTATCAGTTTTTCATATTGGATGCGAAACTGTGAACGATTATTGCGAACGAATCAATGATATTATATTAAACAGATATGTTATGAGCGCCCAATTTTGAAGATTCAAAAACGTCCTAATTAGGACGTATTGCCTTTAGTCTGCGACACGCATGGCGACGAATGGTACGCTTTGTTAAAGCAGCTAAAAAAATAAAAAATGCTATTTTGTGTATTTAGAAAGTGTACCAATTATGATACCCAATTTATTAAAGCACAAGGGATCTCATACCACATGTAACTACGCAATATACATCGATTTGTTTATATATTTCAATTATTTTCCTAATATTCTTATATTTGGAGGTTAGAAAAAAGAAAGAAATGGAAGTACATTGTTTCACGTGAGTAAGACAAGGACGCGTTCACTCCGGACATAGAATAAAAGTACAGATGCGATATCGTAGGCAGTAAAGTCATTGTTTACCCACAGTTCTGTTTTTCTTTTTTCTAACCTTGTAATATTTAATCATTTTGTTTTATTCAATCATTTATATACCTAATTAGAAATTAAACAATATGACAACAGATATTTATTATCCTTTCTTCGTTAAGGTTATCCAATGAGATCTGGCTTCAAGAATGGATCGCATTTGTTCGTAAACAAAGAAATTAATTTTATTACAAAATAAATATTTTCTACTGTATATTATTATAATTATATATTCTATTATACATTTAGTCCTGTTTATTAGTTGTTATAGGTACAAACCGCGTGTATAAATGTACTCGCGGTTTGTACCTTCTGTCTCGTTAAATTTTGCTAGTCTGTGATGCCAAGACGCAGTGATTGGTGGCCAGGATAATGCCCGTTTACATGAATCACGCGCAATTGACAACACTAACTGTCTCTTTTTTTCTTGTTGGTTTTTTCAAGCCATCCCTTTTCAACATTTTGACTTGTACTGAATTATAAAATGAATGAAAAGTGTAAATGTGTGCAGCCGCTGCTGCGCGGAACACTTTTTTCGTTTGTTTTGTGAGTGTATAACATATCTGGTCTGTTTATTAGAATATCATTGGAACGAATAAAGTGTTTGTATTTTTTATGTAAATTGGTGTAAAAATATTACTCATACCAATTGTATCAGGCTTGGTAGACTGCAAATGCAAATAGCCCGTCTCTCTAATCAGCCAGTAAACAATGCTGAGGATGGGGTACATTCTTTTAGCCAGATGTGGATCTACAACCAGAGGAGGGTAGACGGAACCAAGCACCCAGATCGCTACGGACGAGGGGGATAATGACAGCGGCAGGTTTGTATGGAAGCCCAGGACCTCCTGAAAAAATATGGTTGTGTTAATAAGTACTTTGAATGTTTACATTTATGAACAAGGTCATCAGTTCAATACAGACTCTGCTAACGTCGATTCACGACGGAAGCTGTGGGTGTCGAAGAAGGCGACAGAGGGATATTGACCAGAGGATGGGCAGCAGCATCCGTCTGAGTACCATAACACCTACTGCGATCGCCAAGATGCATCGGCAGAGCATGGCGATTACGGATGAACCCCCCATGGAAAGCCTATGCCCAACAGTGGTCTTGTAAAGGATGACATGATAATGATGATGATAACGACGATTTATCAAGGCATATATTATCTAAAATGTTTTTTTTATATTGGTATAGGCTTGCGTTTGGCCGCAACTCACCTGATCTTAAGTGATGATGCGGCCTAAGGTGGAGCACGCTTGCCTAGGATAAACCGGTTCACTCGTGCCTTGAAAATACCCAGATTATAAATTATTATTACCTTTGGATATAAAGTGGCCATGCTAAGGCCGATATAAGCACCCCAGTCGCCTCCCTGGACGTAGAACTTCTTGAAACCAAGCCTGTGCATCAGGTTCCTCAGTACCACTGCCATCTCTGTGGATCCAAGTCCTGGGCGGACTGCTGCCTGAAAGAAGCATACAATCGAATAAAGTCATCTTTCAATATTTTTTTTATTGACAGGAACCACTTCAGAATAGCTCATGCTATTTTACCCGTTGTCCTAGGTGAACGACAAACGCGGTAATGCGACGCGACGCGAAATGATCAAAAGTGATAGAAATCTTTCTTAGGGACAAAGAAAAAACAACCGCCTTATTATTATTATTATTTGGTTTTGTTTATGGTTTTGTATTGACACCGTCATCCAAAACTAAATTTAATAGGGTATTACACCCATTTTTGAAAAGTGTCTCAATGAAATTCTGTAGTGCTAATATGCCGTCAAAAAAAACACATATAACACGCGTCTCTAACTCAAAACGCGCTTCGGTGCGCGGTCGCAGTACTAGCCAGCTACCTACCGGCCGCCCGGCCGGGCGCCGCGCATGCGCCCCAAACTCTCGCGCCGCCGCCGGTGGCGTCCCGCGCGCTCCCGCCGAGCCAGTCGCGCGCGCCCGCTTCAACGCGAACACATATTTAGTCCATTCCGCGGATCTCGTTCGCTCCCGCCAATTTTGTAAAGTGATAAATTTAAGTCCTATTCTACAATAAGTTAAAATCGTACAAGTTGTTATTGTGTGTCGATATTAAACTGTTTTCGGGTCATAGTACTTTGTCGTTTTACTGAATAGGTAGAAGCCCACGCCATCATCATCTCATCTATTATACACATTTTTTTTTATTCAATCGATAAGTGCCATAAAAATGCATCAAAATTTTAAATTTTTAAATTTCGCGCGTAGTTTGACGATAACGCCTCGCCTGCCAGCGTAAATGACGTCAGTTCGTTTTGTATCAAATGAGCTCATATTAAATATAATAATAATAATTGTATATCATTTAAAAATAATTAAAAGCATATTTTGTAATAGGTGTAATAATGAAAAAAATAAGTTTTTTACGAAAAAAATAAAAGAACAAAGCCTATATTACGCCAATCGGTTGACTGACAGTTGACAATTTTTTGTTTACACAGCCGTACGGCGTAATAACATACGGCCGCTACTATTTCACGGTGTTTTATATAACAGATTAAAAATACTGAAAACTTTGAATTGAATTTAAAAATTTGTTTTGTTATTTTATGAACTAAAACTTACATTTTCCGACTTCTTTATGCCTAAACTGTCTCAATAACATATTTATAGATTTTTTCTCGTATAGAGTAAAACACCCTATTGGGTACTTGACACCACCAATCAATTGACATTCTTTTAATGGGCTGTCAAAACGAGATTCTTCCATAGATTTTGTATGACAATAGCGGCCTGTGACGTCACTTATTTACCACCTCAATTGACAAACTATTAATTGATTTCAAAGCAACTTAAAATCTAATTTTACAATTAAATGAAAATTAATCGGGTTTTCGGGGCTAAAATAAAGTATATTGAAACGGGAAAATAAATATAGAATTATAGTTGATGGATAATCACAATTATTTATTGTTAATATAATTTTAAACAGTTGGACAGAGTTTCGACTATAGAATAGAATCAAGGGCGTCGCCAGCCGATAGCCCAGGGGGGGGGGCAAGTTGATATTATGGAGGATGGGAATAGCATGAATTTTAAGTACAGTCAAAAGCACATGAAGGCTTACTAAGCGTTTGTACTAAGGGTTCCTTCGCATTAGCATTTGTCCAGCGTAAGCGTTCGATGATCATATGCGCAGCGCAGACGCCGCGGCATCGGCGTTTCTTCTGTAGATAATTAACGCTGCGTTAGCGCGGCGCAGGCATCGGCGGTATTATATTAAAGTATACCAAAACGACAACGAAATTGTGTGAGGTCTCGGTGCGTCGAGTGCGTTTCTACGGTGCGCTGCGCATACGTTCATCCAACGCGTAGGCGTTCGATGAACGTATCGAACGTATGAGTAGCGGTTGTCCAGCGTAGGCTAGACAACCGCTAGTTGTGTGAAGGGGCTCTAAGAACGGTACAAAGTCCAATGTGTAAAGCTCCACAAGCTCTTGACTATACAACTCAGTGGCGTAGGTACGTGACAAGGGGCCACGGTGCGAAAAAAAAATTGGGACCCTATCAAAACCGGTTACGTTTCAGTTTATCAAGTAAAAACGTAAATAGAAAAGAAAGGAGGTTTATAAGATGCCTTAGCTTATTTGTGCTAAAATAAATTCACATCTTTCGCTTCAATGCATAGGACGGCCGTAGAGGCCGTTCTGATATCGAGAGGAAGCACATTCCAGAAAGGAATGAACTGGACATAAAAGGAGGAATGAACAAAATCAGAAATATGAGAAGGGCAAAGCAAGATAAGATTGTTAGAAGTGAAGTGTGAAGAACATAGATATTGAAAGTGGGATATTAGATAAGATGGAGGGGAGAGACAGTGGAGCAGGGAGGAAAGCGTTGTCAACGCACGCAAACTATTTTGGCGAATGGGCAATTATTTTAGCTCGGACCTGTAGCTTGACACATGGTCATATTTCCTGACGAAGGTACTCGAGTCACTATTTCGGTGGAGCAAGGAAGCGCGGGCGCGGGGCGAGCGACCAATGCAGCGACACATGGAACTGCGTCGGTCTCAGCTTCGCGAGGTCCTGATGGCGGAATGTCGGGACAGGCCTCGCCATCATCGAGGTGGTCCGGCCAGTGCTCGAGCGGTGGCTCGGGAGGAGGCAAGGCTCTCAGTCGTTTCGGATGACGCAGGTGCTCTCGGGGCATGGTTGCTTCGGGAAGTAACTGTGTCGCATAAACAGAGAGCCGGACGCCCGGTGTCACCACTGCGTCCGGGAGGATACGGCGCGGCATACGCTGGCAGAGTGTGCCGCTTTGGAGGACCGGTCGCTGCCGGCCGTGATCGAGTCGATGGTCGGCAGCGCAGAGTGGGGACGCGGTGGTTTCCTTCTGCGAAATCGTCATGTCGCAAAAGGAGGCTACGGAAAGGGAGAGGGAGATTACAACCTCCCACCCGGCCCACAGCAGAGGCACCGGGCGTCGGTGGAGAGCAGACAACGCCCTCTTCTAGCCCCCCTAAATGGGTGCAGGGGCGGGACATCTTTCGCCCCCCACATACATCAGGACCAGAGATGGTGGCGCGCAGTGTTCCACGCGCGCCCCTCTTAGACGTCCGGGGGGAGACGAACACCTCACTCCCTGACCCGAGGAGTACTAAGTCGAGCCACGTGTCATCCCCTGAGATATTGAAATGAGTAAGTAGGTTGCAGAGGAAGAACATCGAGACTAACAGACTCGATGATGTGTAGAAGTTTGCGAGAACAAGGGGCATATTGACGCAATGTGCATGCTCTGACAAAAGACAACACCAACGGTTTTAACACATTTGATATGGATCTCCAGAAAGAGGTACCTACTCAGCGGAGGCACAGCAGTAAAGTGAAGGAGAAGAAGCAAAGATTTTTAAAGGGAAATCGCTACGAAGACAAATAGCAACATCATCTCCTCCCTTTCCAGTTGTATCATTACGGATAAGAACGACACCGGGAAGAGGGTAGGTTGTAGAGAGAAGATGAGGTTTGAGCCACCTCTCAGAAATCAGAACGGTGTGTGTGAACGTAGACATCAAAAAAGGTCTCTTAGGTTGCATAACAGCCGATTGGTTGAAGTGGCTAGACACAAAAACCTACACAACACAACAGAAATAATTCGTATTTATATTCTGAAGGTGGAAGAATTTTTTGCTAGGTCAGTACGGGGTTTGCTGGCCAGGGGCTGGGGGCCCTCTGAGCTTGGGGGCCCCAATGCTTCGCACCGCCTAGCCTTCCGATAGCTACGCCACAGTGTACAATAAATAAAAATTGTAACAAAAACAATTATATTTATTACCATAAAAATAATTTTCGACAAAATATAGGATAATAGAATAAGGGGACAAAAAGAATTTGTAAGCAATTCAATGCAAGATTTTAATATTGAAGAATTGAAGCGAGAACCTTATTTTTTATCAATTAACAATTTTTTTTTACATTTTTTGAGTGTCTAGGGGGGGGCAGCTGCCCCTACCTGCCACCCCCTGGCGACGCCCTTGAATAGAATATTCGGCAATAGAATGTGTCCGCAAACTGAGCGCTCAGAGTACTTATACCCTTTGGCGGTTGGTTGTGACGTCACTAACGGTCACAGGCTGGCTTGGCTGACAATTGGTTCCAAATTGTCATAAAATGGCATTGGCTTGGCGTTGGCTTGGCTTGGCTTGGCTTTGCTTGACTTGGCATCAGCTGATCACATAACATGGCGTTACAGTATTTTAAGATAAGTTGTATTTTGGAATTATTGGTTAATGGTGTCAACAACCCAATTGTCACTTAATTTTAAACTCCTACTACTAAGAGGAGATCAAGCTGTACAGATCGATCAGTCAAAGGTTAAGAGGACTGTGAGGATGTAAATTTTCATACAAAAAGCGATAAGGGTTTACCCCCCGTAAACTTAGTCCAATTTTCATAATTTAAGACCGACATAGATTAAGGTGTATTGAATCTAATGAGACTATCTGCCACACTCAGAGATGTCACTTAATAATAATTAATGAATGAATTGGAAGGCCTTCCACTGGGTGGACCGATGACCTGGTAAAGGTTACGGGAATCTGCTGGATGCGAGTCGCACGGGACCGGTCAATGTGGCGACACTTGGGGGAGGCCTATGTCCAGCAGTGGACGTCTTTCGGCTGAAATGATGATGATGACGATGATTAATGAATCATTAACTTTAATTGACCAACATAACTTGGCACATGTCAACCACAATATTTTGACTGACAGCGTTCCAAG
This sequence comes from Charanyca ferruginea, assembly GCA_947361185.1. Classification (NCBI taxonomy): domain Eukaryota; kingdom Metazoa; phylum Arthropoda; class Insecta; order Lepidoptera; family Noctuidae; genus Charanyca; species Charanyca ferruginea. The sequence continues at coordinate 18,565,086 of OX376079.1, read as the reverse complement.
TTATGTTGGTCAATTAAAGATAAAGATTCATTATTATTAAGTGACGTCTCTGAGTGTGGCAGTAAAATTGTCTCATTTCGTGAAGGTTTAGGGGAGGAAAATCGTTATCGCCCAAAACCAGGTAATTACCTCCTAGACATGCTACCCTCTATCGCACGATACGGTTCGGGGGGCAGGGCCATATTGTATTTGTATTGTTCATCCGGAGGAAGGCAGAGCAAGTGGCATGAAATTTAGGTATGGAAGAGCGGAGTCGCCTACTACAGGCAATATTTGCTTAAAAGGAGTCTCCAATCACCAAATTTTGTTAACCATAAATTGCTTATGAAAATAAAACATTTTAGTTTTTTTTTTTTTTGAAAACAGAATTTTTGGAAATACCTACTCGCGCCGCGTATCGCCACTTCACAGTCCTCTTAAGGCGACGATATACACCGGCGACCTTGAGCTACCAGAAAATCGTATGCGCTGCGTCCAAAACTCTTAAAGTTTAGTCGAAAAAGTTAAATAAAAGATAATTCTTTAATTTAAAAAAAGGCGTATACTAAAAGATAGATATTAAAATTGTCTGTAAGTTAGTAAAATTTTCGTTTAAATATACGTGGTAGATTTTGTGTTATTATCAATCTATATATAATATAATAAAATATATGACCGTATGGTATGTAGTGAAAACACAAAAAGGTGCTAGGTAATCGTCATTTTTTGTTGAATACTATGTTATTTATTGTTTTTAAGTATGTACAATTTTTAAAAGAATAATAAAAAAGAAAACCTAAAATATTAAACTAAAAAAACTAACACAATAAGGTATCAGAATTCGTCCACATCGCCGTCATCTGGAAATGTTCCCAAGAGACTGGCGGCATTGCCACGTTGAATGGCGCAATGCTTAATCTCTGACCAAGGTAAAAACCAGCTCTTGGATCACGGGAAGTGTCAACCAACCTTTTGGACATTTTCTTAAAAAGAAGATGAGCACTCGGACCCCCCGAGGGTTTCAACCCCAAACTGCTCGAAAATAACGTTCACACCAAGGTTACTATACTTTCGCCGTTTGAGGTCTAATTATATTGCATAAGTGTTTAGTTGTACATAACATAATTATAATAACATGTTGCGGTGGAAACTTCATGTACAGGATAATAACATGTTATTGCTGAATTTCCATCAAACTTGTAATACTAGGTAATTATAATGTGCACTTAGAATCCGATACAATCGCTGTAATTACTTTGACTGCGTAAAAGTAGATACGCAATATTCTGCAAAATCTAGATATTTTCTGAGTGATTCTTGTTAGTAAATAGACATGGTGATTAATGTATGTTCCTAAAACTTAATAATTTAAATTGAATTGTTATTTTATGGGAATAAATATAATGACCATCAAAAATTGTAAATGATCACCAAATCTTAGTCACTAAATAACCACCAAAAATAGTAAATAATCACCAAATCACAGTCACCAAATTTTAGGATCTTATTGTAATGTCATTGCCCCAAATGTCAAATTTTACATACTGACTGCTCTAACTGCCGTCTGCTGATTGAATCAAATATACGCGTGAATACGATGTACGGATGTATCTTTTCCCACTGCACCTTCTCCTTCTTTAATCTCTTCACCACGCTTAGTTTACTAATGGAGAATCTCCGGCTTGCTTCATTCACTGGAGGTATTAAGTCCGCCTTTGTACCTTTGTGCATCAAGTATCACTTCATCATCGCTATTCGGAATTCGGATAGAACAGCGGTTCACACTTCAATAGACAGAGTGATTTAGGAGGAAGGTTTAGGTGTATAATTTGTTAAGTTTTTGTGGCAATTGCTTGAAATATGACGAAACTACCCATGTGAAGTCGTGGCGGGTTGCTAGTACGGTAAAAGCCGGATAGTTGCCACAGTTTTTGAAATTGCTTCATTTCTGCCAGCGTGTGCTGCGCCGTGTCCTCCAGGCAATCTCCGCAGTGGTGACAACCGGGCGATTGTTTGCGGCCTATGCGACACAGATACTTCCCGAAACAGTCATGTCCGGTCAGTATCTGCGTCAGACAGAACATGAGGGCGCCGTGACGGCGCCCTAACCAATCCTCCATAACGGGTCATTCATCACGCCGAAATTACGGCATGCCCTAGGCAACTATTCCCCTGGGGCAACTATCCTGGTTTTACCCTAAATATAATGTGACGAGATCTATCGCACATGCTATGTACTACTAACCAACGTTTCCTAGATCGCGCAAGCAGAGATCTCCGCGACATTAGCATATATACAAAATCCTGGAGGATCCTCCCGTTTCTACGGGGCTGAAGAACTTTACACTCTTCATACCTCTAAAATATAAATAAAAAGACTTCCATTACTTACATCAGAGAACCCGAATCCCGGCAGACTGGGAGCTATCACTTCGACCGCGAAGTCTCTATACATGGACATAGCCGTGAGCTGTGGTAGTGTACCGAAGAACTCCCTGACCGAACCTGGCCATCCATGCAGTAGCAGGAGTGGTACCACTTCTATGGTCGGAGGCACCTGGAAAACAATAGAGAAGACCTGATTAAGGCTTACTTGATTTTAGAAATTAGGTACGAAGTTTTATACGAATTCCTTATCTTCTTTATCATGGTTTTTGATTTGTTGAATTTGTCTTCGCCCCAAATAGCAGATAAAGAAACTAAAGGTAGATATTTTGATTTGTTGAATTTGTCTCCGCCCCAAATAGCAGATAAAGAAACACTACTACTACTAATATTAAGGTGGTAAGCTCAAATTGATAAACTAGTTAGTAAGACAACAGAAGGTACTAGTATCAATTTAATGCAACTTATCAATAACAAGGTGTCTTCTAGCAATCAATCAGCAAGTTTAAAAAAAATGGGCTAAGCAACATTCTTTGAAATGATTTCATCAAAATATTCAAGGGATTTCTTCCAAGCAATTGGAAATTAAATTGTTTTTAGAGAAGACAATGTTCGACATTATTTGTATAACTGAACATTGGTTGAAATCATATGAAATGTTAATTAATTATGAAAATTATACTGTGAGCAGTTGTTTCAATCGGAAATCGGTGCTGCGTGGTGGTTCACTAATTATATTAAAAAGTAATATAAAATCTAAGTCTCGCAAAGACATAGTTGAACTCTCGGTTGAACATATTATTGAACTGTCCTGTGTTGAGCTAGATAGGCATGTCATAGTGTGCGTTTACAGACCCCCGAATTATCAAACCTACTCTATATTTGAGTCTATAATGGAGGATGTTCTGACTAAACTTACAACTGGTAATAAATCAATAATAATTTGTGGAGACTTTAATATTAATATTTTAGAAAATAACGCAAATAGCAGTAGATTATTAAGCCTCTTTAAATCCTTTAATTTGTCAAATGTGTTCTTAGAACCAACACGAATAACTGCAACCACTGCTACTTGTATTGATAATGTTTTTTGTAGCTGCGACTATTTAGATAAAGCTATTGTAAATTATCTCCCTTCTGATCACAGTGGTCAAATCGTTGCTTTTGAGTTCAACACACCCTTGCAAATAATACAGTCAAGACCAATAACATCTGGTAATTTAGATAAATTTAATAAGACTTTCATTAGTAAGGCACCCGTTCAGAAACTTAATATGAATAATGGTAATATTTTATATAAAGATTTTTTTTCAGTTGTGCAAACAGAGTTTGATAATATTTTTAAGAAAAAAACTAAAACTATTTGCCCTAAGTTTTTATTTAGTGACTGGGCAACTAAAGATATCAGGAAAAGTAGTTTTTGAGTTGTATGACCTTAAGCCTTATATTAATACCGAAACGTTTAATAAGTATGTTTCGACTTATTCTAAAACTTTTAAAAATGTTTGTAAAGCAGCTAAAGCCTTATACATTAGCAACAAAGTTAAATCAGCTGATGATAAAATTAAGACTGTTTGGAAAATTATTAATAATGAAACAAACAGGAACAAAAGACATAATTCTGATTACACTCTGGAGACTTCCCGAGGTCTCTTAAGTACTAATAAAGAAGTTGCTCAGGAATATGCAATATTCTTTACCGATATTGCTATTAAAACTACTGAAACTTTAGATTCTTCGCCCTCACTTGCTTTAAATTTACTAAGTTCGAATGTTTCAGCATGTCCCACGGAATTTAAATTTAAACATATAAACCCTGCAATCGTTATTAAAGCTTTTAAACAACTCAAGATCAAGGGTACTGAAGATTTATGGGGGATGTCTACTAATGTATGTAAATCAATTATTGAGACAGTGGCGCCCTATTTAGCTTTCATTTTTAATTTGTGTGTAGACCAAGGGGTTTTCCCGGATCTAATGAAGTACAGCTAAGTTATAACTCTTTTTAAATCCGGCGACTGCAAAGACTCTAATAATTACAGACACGTTTCGGTTTTGCCGGTTTTTAGCAAAGTGTTTGAAAAAGTAATGCTTGATCAAATGCTCAGCCATTTTAACTGTCACAAAATTTTACATGATCAACAGTATGGTTTCACCAAAGGACGTTGCACTACTGACGCCGGTGTCACCTTAATCAAGCATATATTTAAGGCTTGGGAGGATTCTCAAGATGCTATTGGTATCTTTTGCGACCTCTCCAAAGCATTTGATTGCGTGAATCACGAAACACTACTCTTAAAGCTTGAGCATTACGGGCTGGGTAAACTAGCGCGTAGCTTAGTAAAATCATATTTGACTGCTAGACTGCAACAAGTTCTAATAAACGGTGTAAATTCATCGGGCTTAAAAGTAAAAATGGGGGTACCGCAGGGATCTATATTGGGTTCGTTCCTCTTTTTAGTTTATATAAACGATTTCAAACTCTAACTCAAACTCAAAATCATTTATTTCAATTAAACCATTTACAGGTACTTTTGAATTGTCAGAGTCAGTCAGTCACAAAGTTGAAGCTAGTTGCTCGTTCCAAACAGTAGGTTTCTATGGAGAAGAACGAGCAAGAAACTCCATGAACACTCTTTTAAAATCAGTTAAATCTTACAAATTTAGGTTACATCATTCATGTTGAATCTAAGGGTACAATGTGAGAACAATGTAACACGTCTTGCATGTTAAAAGAGGTCTAGAGAAAAATATAGTTATAATAACAATTCAAACCAAAATTTAAAATAACCGAGGCAGCTAAGAGATGACCAGTCCCAACCGACGGCGTCCGTTCACGAACATGACGCATGGATCGGCACCATTTAGCTCAACCATTTTGAAGGGAACCGAATGATCCAACACATGCGCCACCGGCAGCGAGACATTCAAGTGAGCATGACTCTCCCAACCGCCAGGGCATATTCAAGTCAATGAGAGGTATACCTCGTAAATGGTAGCTTTAAAGAACATAGTGCTCACATGTATGTGCTACGAAAAATTATATAATACTAACACATTGAGTTTATACAATGCAAAGATAATATAGATCTACATCTTCAGCAGCTCCAAAAATTGTTACAAATGCTAATCAATTAATCTATGAACCCTTATGGCTGTGGAGCTAGACCAGCATCCAGCCAAGCATTTTTATCAGTGATGTAATCACTCAACTTATAATATGCTCGGTTGCATAGTGTGCGTTTAATACAAGACCTAAATTTTGTCTCATTTAGTTGAACAATGTGGGGAGGTATTTTATTGTAACACTTTAAACAGTACCCCATGAAAGACGAATCTACTTTAGCCAGTCTGAAACCTGGTTGAACTAGTTGGTCCCTATTTCTAGTATTATAATTATGTCTGTCACCTCTTTTATCAAAAAGATGCAGATTTTTTCTAGCGTACATGATGTTTTCATAGATGTATTGAAAAGGCACCGTCATTATGTTAATTTCCTTAAACAGTTCCCTTAGAGAATAGCGCATACGCAGATTGTAAATGACTCTGATGGCTCTTTTCTGCAGAATAAAAATAGAATCGATGTCTGCAGCTCGTCCCCACAATAGAATACCGTAAGACATTATACTATGAAAGTAACTAAAATAGACCAGTCTCGCGGTATCCACATCATTAAATTGCCGGATCTTTATGACAGCATATGCTGCCGAACTTAGCCGTCCTTCGAGAGATGTTAAATGAGGACCCCATTGTAGCCTTGAGTCGAGCGTCAATCCCAGAAAAACGGTGTTATCGACGAATTCCAGTTTCTCTTTATTCAATACTATATCACACTCACTGTTTTTGACATTAGGCAAAGCAAATCTGATGCACTTAGTTTTTTTTTCATTTTATACTAAATTGTTAGCCGTGAACCACTTTTGTACCTCAAGTAAGGCATTATTTACGTTGTCAAGATTTTGAGCCTGTCTATTTATTTTAAAAATTAATGACGTGTCATCGGCAAATAACACCATTTGTGGTTGGTTTTTGAATAACCGGGGAAGATCATTAATATAAACTAAAAAGAGGAAAGGACCTAAAATTGAGCCTTGTGGAACTCCTATTTGTACTTTTAAACCATGTGAATTCACCCCGTTTATTTGAACTTGCTGCTGTCTATCATTTAAATAAGATTTCACTAAACTAAGCGCAAGTTTACCTAGTCCGTAATGCTCAAGTTTTAGAATTAATGTCTCGTGATTTACGCAATCAAATGCCTTGGAGAGGTCACAAAAGATTCCTATGGCATCTTGTGCCTCTTCCCACGCAGTAAATATGTATTTTAATAAAGTGACACCGGCGTCAGTCGTACAACGCCCTTTGGTGAAACCATACTGTTGATCGTGTAATATGCCATTTGTGTTAAAATGAGCAAGCATCTGATTAAGCATAATCTTTTCAAAAACCTTGCTGAAAGCCGGCAACACGGACACGGGTCTATAATTGTTAGTATCTTTACTATCCCCGGATTTGAAAAGAGGTATGACCTTACTAAATTTCATTAAATCTGGGAAAACACCTTGGTCTACGCACATATTAAATATTAAAGCCAAATAAGGTGCTATTGTTTCTATTATAGATGTACAAACTTTAATAGACATACCCCACAGATCTTCAGTAAATTTTATTTTGATTTGCCGAAAAGCTTTTAAAACGGTCATGGGGTCAATATGTTTAAATTGAAATTCCACCGGGCAGCCTGGAACGTTCGCTTTTAATAACGCAATTGAGTCGTCAGGTGAGGACTTCAAAGCTTCCGTGGTTTTGATTGGTATGCTAGTAAAGAAATTTACAAATTCACGAGCTACTTCTATGTTAGAGCTTACGGGACCATGTGATGTCTCCAATGTATATTCCGCGTTACGAACTTTTTTCTTGCTGGTTTCGTTATTTATAACTTTCCAAACTGTCTTTATTTTATCGTCTGCCGATTTGATCTTGTTACTAATGTATAGCGCTTTCGCTACCTTGCAAGTATTTCTAAAAGTTTTAGAATAAGTAGCAACATACTTGTTGAAAGTTTCCATGTTAATATAAGGCTTAAGGCCATACAGCTCAAACAGTCTTTCTCTACTTTTTCAAATACCCTTAGTTGCCCAGTCACTAAATATAACCTTAGGGCTAATATATTTCACCTTTTTTTCAAAACTTTTATTGAATTCAGTTTCGACCACAGAAAATAAATCATTATACAATTTATTTGCATCGTTGTTATAGTGGTCCAGAGTATTTAACTTATTATTTAGAGTTTTATTAAATTTATTTAATTTACCAGTTGTTATTGGTCTAAATTGTATTTGCACTTTTGTCGTAGGCATTTTGAACATAAATGTTACCGTTTGACCGCTATGATCTGATGGTAAATAATTAACAATAGCTTTATCTACATAGTCGCAATCGCAGAAAATGTTATCGATGCAGGTAGCAGTAGTTGGAGTTACCCTAGTAGGCTCCATGAAAACATTCGACAAATTAAATGATTTAAAAAGGCTTAATAATCGACTAGTATTCAAATTATTTTCTAAAACATTAATATTGAAATCACCACAAATAATTGCGGGTTTGCTACACGTTGCAAGTTTCGCTAATACATCTTCCATTACAGACTCAAATAAAGAATAGTTTTGGTAGCTTGGGGGTCTGTACACGCACACTATAATTTACCTTATTTACTGAAAAATCAACCACAAATGGTGGTATTTGGTGATGATACTTCCTTGATTTTTAGAGTTAATAGACGGGCACAGCACCATGACGACGTAAATGACGCTATGCTTAAGGTTCATAATTGGTTTACTGTAAATAATTTAGTATTAAATGAAAAGAAAACTAAATGCATAAGATTCGCTTTACCGAATGTTAAAAGTAGTGAATGTAACGTTGTATTGAATAAGGATATACTTGAATTCGTCGAAAAGACTGTTTTCCTAGGGATTACGCTTGACTCAAAGCTGCAATGGGGTTCTCACTTAACATCTCTTGCAGGGCGGTTGAGTTCGGCCGCTTACGCTTTCAGAATGCTTTCAGAAATCGATCATCTAAAAAAAGAAGACGCTTGTTGTGCCGAAAGTGACTAACTACTTTGGTAAGCGCACTAGGAAATACATTACACAGACGTTAATGAATGAGCTACCATCGAACTTGTTATCTAGCGTAAAGTACAAATACCAACTAAAAAAAATTCTAAAGAAACATTACCTGTCATTGTGCCCATAGTCCTTTTTTGTAGAAATTGTAAAAGTATGTTTATTTAATAGATAACATAGATTAAGTAGCTAATAGGATATGATAGATTAAGTATCTTATAACTTAGGATAGATTTAGTAGCACACACACATATGTTTGTAAAGATGTTATTTTATTATTGTTTACGAGAACAGCTGCCGACAAACTGTTATGCAGTTTGGCAGAATTTGTCTAACTATGTTTTGTGCTGATCTTGAATAAAAACAAAAAAAAACAAAAAACAGAAAAATCCGGCATTTGACATACGTGGATACCGCTAGGCTAGTATATTTTAGTTATTTTCATAGCATCATGTCCTACGGTATCTAGCTTTGGGGGCGGGCTGCAGATATTGATTTTATTTTTATTCTGCAAAAGCGGGCTGTCAGAGCCATCTATAATCTCAGCAGATGCGAGTCTCTAAGAGAATTGTTTAAACATGACGGTACCTTGTCAATACATATATGAAACATTATGCATGTTCCAAAAAACCTTCATCTTTTTAATAAAATAAGTGACAGACATAGTGTTTATACTAGAAATAGGAACAAATTAGATCAGCCAAGTTTCAGATTGTCAAAAGATCATACTTCTTTTATGGGGTACTGTGTAAAATTTTATAATAAAATACCTCTTGATATTCTACAACTAAATGAAAGACAATTTAAAACATGTAAGTATTAAACGCACACTGTGTTGACAAGCATATTATAAAGTCAACTAAGTACCTGATCTCCTGCGTGGTCATTCTCTGTGCAACCTGCTTCGGACACTTAAGTGATCATAATATGTATTGTTTTATTATTGCCGGTTGATTTGTGTTTTGTTTTTGAAATACTAACATTAGGTATAAGGTTTTTTTTTTTTTTTACTAACAAAATGGATTACATTGTTGTCCGAAACTGAATATATAAATAAAAATAAATAGCATAAATAAATATATTTACTTGACAAATCCATAGAACTGACAGAATAATTTTAATGAATATTATTACTTTTTGATTAAATTAATAATTAATAAAATTATCGATGTAATTAATAATGAATAAAATGTTACCTTAAATTATAATTAAATTAAGTATTAGTTTGCATGTATAAATTAGTAGTCCTTCAAATCTATGTTTTACTGTGCCCGACAGGGTCCACGATTGTTACTACAAATGTTTACCAACTTACCACCTAAGCAAATACATTGTGGAATGCAATAAATAATTGAGTATTGAGTATGATCCACTGCTTAGCTCCTTAAAGGTATAGCGTGATGGTAATTGTTTTAAATGTTAAATCTGCAGCTACTTACAATATATTTTGATTACTATAAAGTTTTAAGAGTAGCAAGCATGCTACGCGCGCTTATGAGCGCAGCTGCAGCGGTTTATTAAATTTTACAAGTTTATCGACTATTACTCGTAAACTTGTAAAGCCTACTTAGCTGTGATAGTTTTCCTATGAATTTCGATATTATATGCTACTTCCGTGATTTTATTCACAAATCACGATACAACCATTGAGCTGATAGGAGTGGCGCAAATTGACTCCAACAAAAATTAGCACTTTAGAGCTAAATATTTCCCAAAGGGATTCTTTAATCGAAAAATTATTTTTCCAGACCCTTAATATTTTTGGAAGACCTTTTTAACGACACCCCACACCATATGGTAGACTAGAAAAAAAATACTCATCCCCACTTCACGTTTAGAGGAGGTACCCTAAAAAGAATATTTTTCAATATTTTATTCCAGCACTTTGTCGGCGTAACTAATGTGTATAGGTATCCATGCCAATTTACAGCTTCCTATTTCTAATAGTCTTTGAGCTACACAGCGTTCGGACGGACGGACATAGCGAAACTATAAGGGTTCCTTGTTGACTTCGGAACCCTAAAAAGGATCCGTAAGATAATTTAATTAGAACAACGAACGACAAACTTTGGTTTAAAACTTAGATTACAATATTTTTTTGTCTTGTTATATAAAAATTTGTACGCTTTGCCAGGTAAAACATGTACGGACTTCATTATACCTTTTTCTAAGATCTTTCAAGCTTTAATTTGTATGTAAACGCATGTTATGACAAATAAATTATCTTTATCTAGAAACCTTCATTTAAAACCGTAATTACAGAAACAAAACCACTTATTATTTTTCTTGCTTTACTTACATGAGGTTGAACCCATAGGAAGTGTATATCAAGACCTTGAACGTTGGTCTTGAACTGCGGGTACTGGTTGAGAATGTTCTCCTGTTGCTGGAACGGGTACTGGTCAGCCCAGTAGTCCAGCCATCCGTCCAGGTAGTTAGTATTGAAACCATATTCGAAGCCCACGCCTTCTAACGGTGGAGTGAATGGGCGGTGATTCTTAAGACGGTACCGAAGGTCGAGTATCATCTGTAATTAAATAAATTACTGCCTTATCTGTCATGTGGCCGTCTGTGCAGGTCCACAGACATGACATGACAGACAATTTTATTTGTTTTTACCCAATAAGCAGGTGCTTTAATAAAATTGTCTGTAAGATAGTGTAAGTTTCGTTTAATTATACCAGGTAGATTTTGTATGATTGTCAATGTTTTGTCCGCATCAGACACAATTTCACGAGTTAATTAAACTATTTAATATGAATATAATAAAAAATATTCACATACTAAATGATTAATAGAATGTTCTTGTTAAACATATTTTTTTTTTTTTCAAATCATTTACACTACACATTTTGACGTGATTGTCAGTTTAAAATCTGTAAAAGTCGGTGTAATGACAATAAAGAATCTAGAAAAAGATATTTGAGACAAATTTAAATTATATGCATATTCCCTATTGACAAATGACAATAATGTATTTATGCGATATTTGCTATTATTGTTATTAAATATCTATTGAGAACATCTGTGAAGTATTACTGTATTTTCTTATTTTTATTGAGTAAATCATAATACAGTATGAGTTATGTAATCATAATTACATAACTCATCATCTACCTAGTCTTTTCCTAACTAAGTTGGGATCGGCTTTCAATCTAATGGGATGCAGCTGAATACCAGTGTTTGATAGTGTGCAGACTGATTTCAGCAACGATCCTCTTCAGCGGGTGGTCCGGATCAGTTACAATGGCAAGCTGATGGCGACTGGTGGCAACGACGGCAAAGTGCGCGTGTGGGGCTAAGATGCAACTGCTGCACGAGCTAGAGGGACATGCTAAAGAGATCGACGACGTCGACTTTAGCACAGTAAAGATATCTAACAGTATTCTATCTTCATACAAACGGTCGGAACGCGAGTCGTACCTACACTTTTCAAGTTAGTAGGGAAATTAGTATACCGACAGTCTCGAATGCGCCGCCACGCCGCAGTATTGTGTTGTTTTTGGTTGCTTGAATTCGTCACTATCGCACCCAGAAATAACATTTTTTAAATTATAATATTATTGAATTAAATAAAATATCATTATAAAGTAATTATGAGAGTAAATGATAGGTACAGACGCCAGCACATCAGGCCATTAAAAATTGTCAAATTTCCCCAATTGAATATGAACCTTACGCTTTTGTAATAAAATTGAAAATCTATCAAAGAAATTTGACAGATTGTAGTAGCTTGTGCTGGACTCTGTATCTACCTATTTAGTAAGATTTACGTTATTATTGACTTTTTAAGTAAGATTTTGTAGTAGGTAGTTAGAGGTTTTGTCAGCTGTGTTTTGCATTTTGGTTAAGTAAGAAGTAGGTGTTGAAGTTTGTAAGAATTGCAGAATAAAGGGAAATATTTTTTTTGAGACGCCTGGAATGCGACTGAGGCACAAATATCTTTTAGTCTCAAATTTATAAGGGTGGTTTTTTTATTAAATCTTCTAATCAAAAACATAACATGCATTTTTATTGAACACTTCCTATTTCATTTACGTATTTCATTTCTTTTTAATTAAATGAAAAATATTATATACCTACATTTACAATCACAAAACTAAAAGGAAAATAAAACACTACAAATTTAAAATCACAAAACTAGAAAGAAAATAAAACACACACTAGGAAGAAATTAAAACACTGTACCCGGGGCAACCCTATCGCATGATAAGGTACTACGCGCCTGTAGGTAACTATTTCAATGACAGGGCCGAGTCACAATACTGTTAGATATCTTTACTGTGACTTTAGTCCGTGCGACACTTCCCTGGTGAGCATCGCAAAGGACGGGCTGGCTGGCTTTACAAGCAAGACCTACAAGCGGTGGGTAGATATAGCCGCGTAAAGTTTGTCTCTATTTTTATATAATTTATTATTATATATTTTTTGATTTCTTATTTATTAAAGGATTTAACTGCAATTTTTCTTTTTTGGATTTCAAATAATAACGGATTTTAATTGTAATTTTCTTTTAAATTTTTTGGATGTTATTTATTAATGGATTTTATTGTTTTATTTTATTATTTATTCTGGATTTTATTGATCAATGGATTTTATTGTTTATTTTAATTTAATCTTTTATTTGTATTTTTTTATAGATTTGTATTTTTTATTCTTATTGTGTTTTTTTATGGATCGCGTATGGTCTAAAATATATTTTTTTTTTTACTGTGGGCTACGCACAGGAAGCAAGAACGAATACAGAATGTTCACAACAGCGAATCCACTGACGTGGTCAGGCCGGCAGCGTGGTTTGATTCAGTCGTGGGTGCCGACACCGTTGCCCTGCGGCGCTCCGTCCTCGCCAACGAGTCCCTGTCAGCCCTCGAAGTACGGGACGACGAGATTATCGGCGACGGCACCATGTTTTGCCCGTTGATATTTATATTGCTTTTAGCTTGCAGCGAGTACTTCACGGGAAAACCTTTTTTGAAAAAAGAGAACCCAATGTTCTATGCTAAAGTTAATTATAACTTTTTAATTATTTTTTTTTTTGGAGGCGGTTCTCTTGTTTCATAAAAGTTTTTATTCAAATCCAATAAGGAACGACAACACAGTTAAAACAGAGATTGAAAGTCCTCCACAGATGGAAAGATGGAAGAAACGAAAACGTCTTCTCGGTTTTTGTTGTTTTTTTCAAAAGGCGCTGAATAAATTTCTGTTTGTTGTATACTAAAACCTTTTCAAGAATGTAACAAACACTTTTCTGACAACCGCATCAAAATCGGTTCAGCCAAACGGGAGATAATCGCGGACAAACATACATACAAACATACGGGTCGAACTGAGAACCTCCTTTTTTTTAAGTCGGTTAAAAACGCTCGTGACTGGAGTAGAGTTCCTCCCGGTGCGCGGCTACGGACCAGCAATCACCAGTAGATCAGAAGCTGCATTACTATCCATCTCAGTGGATAACTGTCTCGGCGTGCACTCGTTGCCTAACAGAAGTACTATACCTGCCTGGGTTGCCATCCTACTTATAATATTCGTTCTATTCTGTACCTTCAAGCTATGTTCATAAATGGGCATTTAACGATATACAGGGTGTCCAGTAAATAGCACGACATACTGCAGGGGGTGATAGCTTGGGTCAATACCTGCCAAAACAACGCAATATATGTTCAACAAAAAACATGGTAGGTGCAAAGATACTTATTTACTATAATGAAATAATAAATACATAAATACATACATACAAACAAAATACACAAAGTAGAGAGCTAAAAAACATAGATACAGTAATACAACAAATTAATTGTGTGACGAGTCTGCCAACTTCATATGAAAGTGTGCGCCGTATTCCGCGCGCGCCACACTAGAGGATTCGGCGGCGTTCAGACCGCCGAGGTCGACGGGATCCGCCGTGTAGGCGGATCATAGCCTGGCGGGGGCGCGGTGCATGCGCGAGCGAATCCCGTACCCCCGCCCATAGGTCAGTCGAGGAACACCGTGGTGGTTTTAGCCGGTAAGAGTCCGGCACACCCTCCCGTCTTCCCCAGACGGGAGACAGTCCATGAGGATTTCCCCACGTTAATAAAAAAAAAAAAATAGGTTGTCAAAGCCCTTAACGCTCTGCGCTCTCTGATGGGTAACTATTTCTTGTGTTGTAAACCGGGGTTAGGTTAGTGTAATTTTATTGTAATAGGCAATTATGAATATTACGCTCATATACATATTATGTATGTATAAATAAATAGGATTAAGTAATTGAATTAAATGAGGTGCAATGTTGCAATAAAATAAACCGGACAAGTGCGAGTTGGACTCGCTCACCGAGGGTTCCGTACATATTAGTAGGTACATATCCATACTTCTATACTAATCCATACCTACTATCCATACTTTAATCATCTTAATATTATAAATGCGTTTTTTGCGACATAAACGGCCGTATCTTTTTTTCACTTTAACATAGATGGTTGATTTTTTTACAGCATCAAGAGACCGTAGACTTGAGTATAAATAAATAAATAAAAAGAAGGCTTTGAGTTTGTTTTGTATTGCCACCGACTTCCGAAAGTAAAGTAATGTGTATTCTGTGCTTAAGTTATTTATCACTTTTTAGTTTTGAAGGCGGTTTTCTTTTTTAAAAAAAAGTTTTTATTTTTCGCTTTTTAGTGCTGCCTTAACATCCAAATCCATTAAGAAACGGCGACACACTAAAAAGAAATTGTAAATCCTCCAAAGATTGAAGAAACTAAAACGTCGTCTAAGTATTTTGTTGATTTACTCAAAAAGGGATAGATCAATTTTGGTAAAATTTGTATGTGACCATTTCGGAATAAACCCCTAAAAAAAAAGAATTTTGCAAATCCGTCTATATATGACAGAGTTATGCCCGAACATCATAAAAAAAAAAACAAACATTCGAATTGATAACCTCCTCCTTTTTGAAGTCGGTTAAAAAATGTAGTAGTTAAATATTATTTATCTTTCTATTTATTTGTTTTTTTTTTTACTATTGTTTGACTGTTTAATATATTTTAATTCAAGTAAGTTAGGTATCTAATCATTTATTAATCTAATTTTAAGTTATTTTAAATATCATCAGAGTACCTAATTTACATATAATTTTCTACTTTCTACACAATGTACTTTGTAAAGAAATAAATGACTTATGACATAATAATATGACTTTAGCTCTAAGTAGGAGGCCTATTAAAAAAAACTTTAAAGTCAGAGAATTTATTTTATATGAACCATTTATAATTTAATGAGGACTTGTGAGTATTGTGCTGATCTGACGAAGAGGAACACTAACCGCTCTTGATACAGTTTTTACTAGTACGAGGGGTTAGGGCGAATTAGTCTAATGACAGCCGATGCCTACATTGCATCTCGTAACAAAATGTTACTTAATTGTAAAATAAATTGTAAAGATTGTTAATTTTAAATTTAATTCTTGTATGGTTGTCTCTTGGATAAGCAATAAAGATTATTATTATTATTGGGTAAAGGTAAGTACCCACATATACATACTTTCAGAACAAATAAGGTACCAAAACTTACCTCTTGATCAAAATGCACTGAAAATGGTCTGATACTGGTGTCATTCTGAAACTTGTAATGGACAGGTCCCCACCACACATGATCCAATCGAGGTAACGATGTGGACCCAAAAATCTTCAAACTTTCGACGTTAAACACCACTAAAATAACCAAAAATATTTTTAAACACACTTTCATTTTAGGCAGTAGGTATTTTGAAATCAATTTTTTTTATAATTTAACCGCATTGGTCTAATTTTTTGCACTTTATCGATGGACACAACCGCTTCACACTTGGCTTGGTGCACGCAGTGACTGATTTTGTTCATGGATGCGTTTAAATCAACAGTCTTGCAAAAACTTGTACTGTTCTATTATTAAATACATGTTTGAATGTCGTAGATTATGTAATTATGATTACGAGCATTGAGCTGTGTGCTGACGGCTGCGAATAGCATCACCCCATTTCTACCCGTGGGTATCGTAGAGGAAGACAGGGATATTGACTAGAGGATGGGCAGCAGCGTCCTTCTGAGTACCATAACATCTATTGCAATCACCAACCTCTCCTTAGGGGAACACCTATGCTCAGTCCTATTACAACTTTACCGTATGAACAACTTTAACTGCCCTAAAATAGCAATAAATATTCTGAATTTGAAACATTCGATTATTTTAAATCAGTATTTTACTGTCTGTCCGTGTGGTGTCAGATGTCCGTGTGGTGTCGAACGTAAAGAATAGCACCATCCCATATCTTCCCGTGGGTGTCGTAAGAGGGGACTAATTAGGGACTTACCAGAGAATGGGCAGCAGCGTTCTCTGTGCCTTTGTAACAACCATACTGCGATCGCCAACCCGCCTGCCAAGCGTGGCGATTATGGCAAACCCGGGGGGGGTTTGCCCCTTGGGGAGGCCTATGTTCAGCATTGGACATTTTTCGGCTGAAATGGTGATGAATAATGGTTTTTACCGTCGTTATTATAATTTCATTATCATCATTGTGCCAGCCTTCAGATGCCTACTGCCATAGGTCTGTTGAGGTAGGTCGTAGCATGTTGGCGATCGCAGTAGGTGTTATGGTACTCAGAAGGACGCTGCTGCCGACCTTCTGATCAACATCCCTCTGTCACCTTCTATAACACTCATGGGTTAAAATGGAGTGGTGCTATTCGCCACTCACCTTTATCATGAAAGGACGACGTGCAATTTTTCACGTTTCTAGTTTCAGTAGAACTTACGGCAGGTTCTCTAAACAGCGTGTTACACAAATCATGATCAGAATCTCCTAAATAAGCAATCAAATCCAGTTTCTTTTAAAGGAAATATTGTTTTTTCTTATCGAATATGAAAATCAAGATTTCTCTAGATCTTTGGTTTAGATTTTACACCACGGGTAACCGTGAAATTTCTCCGGGGACCATAATATTAACAGTATACTGTTAACATTGTGCTCCACCTTAGGCCGAATCTTCACTTAAGATTAGGTGAGTTGCGACCAAATACAAACCTATAACAATATATAAAAAGAAAAATGAACATTGGAAATACGCTACTTTTCAGGATAAAATTAAAACCGATTTTTGGACGCCAGTAAAGTCTTACTGGTAGCCCATTTTTTAACCAACTTAAAGAAAGAGAGAAAAGAAAAGAAGATATATAATAACAACAACAAAAAAACTCCCGAGGAAGTTCCATATAAATTTTATCGAAATTGATTCACTTTTGGAAAAAATCGACAGAAAGTGCAAAAAAATAATTCGAACACGATGTTTAAGTTTTTCTTAATGGATTTGAATGATAGCGAGGTATTAAAAAAAGATTTTTCAAAAAAAGAAAACCGCCTTCAAAAACTAAAAAGTGATAAATAACTTTAGCACAGAACACACATTACTTTCGGAAGTCGGTGGCGGTGGCTTTGAGTTTGTTGTTTTGTATTGCCACCGACTTCCGAAAGTAAAGTAATGGGTGTACTGTGCTAAAGTTATTTATCACTTTTTAGTTTTTGAAGGCGGTTTTCTTTTTTTTTGAGAAAACTTTTTATTTTTCGCTTTTTAGTGTTGCCTTAACATCCAATTCCATTAAGAAACGGCAACACACTTATAAGAGATTGTAAATCCTCCAAAGATTGAAGAAACTAAAACGTCGTCTAAGTAATTTTTTTGGGAATTTGTCGATTTTCTCAAAAAGGGCTAGATCAATTTTGATAAAATTTCTATGGGACCATTTCGGAACAAACCCCTTTCGAAAAAAAAGAATTTTGTAAATCCGTCTATATATGACAGAGTTATGCCCAACACACATAAAAAAAAAAAAATACAAACATTCGAATTGATAACCTCCTCCTTTTTGAAGTCGGTTAAAAAGCGGAAAATAAAAAGCTTTTTTTTTACAAAAAAAGAACCGCCTTCAAAAACTAAAAAGTGATAAATAACTTTAGCACAGAACATGACTTTAGTTTCGGAAGTCGGTGGCTTTGTTTTGTATTGCCGACGACCGAAAGTCATGTGTGTTCTGTGCTAAAGTTATTTATCACTAGTAAATGTTTTCACTTTTCACGTTCACGTCCAAGGGAGTATTTATATCGTCGATACCACTTTCTGCCTCGACCTAGCATTACTGGCTGTGATACGGTTTCAAAACTGTCTATGAACGATAATTACTTTCGATCAGAAAATCAACCTTTCCGCTACGCACACGAAGAACGTCTTTCTTTTGTTTTCTTTTTATGATGTCCTGCGCGGTCAAGATAAGATTATTAATTTGCTACCACGACGGGGAGTGAAACTTTTTAATCTTTTTCTTTTAGACAACAGATCATTTTTGAGTTTTAATTAAGCACCGGAGACAAAAATTGATGTTCTTGATCACTGTGAAATGGAACTTTTAAATTTGTGATTTACTTATTTTATTCTGTTAGGCCTAGTTGCAACAAATTCAAATTCAAATTATTTGTTTTTGCAGAAAACACTGTTACAAAGGTGTTATTAAAAGTGCATGTTTCAAGTGATTCTACCGTAAGGCATGCAAAATGGATACAATCACGGTTTAACAAATCAAGATTAAGATTGGCATTGGAATATAATATAAAATTATATAAAAATATTTTAAGATAATAAATTAATGTAATGTCCTTCTTAAAGTCTAATAATATAGATAATTTATTTATTTATAATAATAATAAAATTATTTCAATGTCATTCTTAGAATAATTACAATACATAAACAGATATAAACAGAACAAAAATGCAACTTAGTTTTAGTTACTAACGCGATGTTAAATGACAATGGCATACCAATGAACCCGTCTTACTATCTAACTTGGAGTTAAAAGATAACCCTGGATAGCGCAAGCGGACCTTATTCTTTACAGAGGCCTAATTTAAACTTTTTTTTTGCCATTTGTAACACTTGAGTAAAATTGGACCATAAATTTGTGAATTTTTTCTTACATCTTGCCGCTCGGTACACGCTGAGACTTCGAACGTCAGACGCGTAAGCGTCAGATGACGTCACTGTAATACTTGTGGTTAATGTGTGCGTGAGACTGGTACTGATACGAACTCACATGTTCACACATCTATTCTCGTGAGTAACTTAGCACTCATTTGTTTTTCTCAAATTAGTATGGAATAATACTATACTATTATTTAATGTTTATTTTCAGCCTGTATTATCCCACAGCTGGGCAAAGGCCTCCCTTTCTCCTTTCCAACCCTCTGTGTCTAGAGCTAGTATGGACCAATCCCTCCTGTAAGCGTCAAGCTCATCCCGTCATCTTCGTCTGGGTCTACCTTGTGACAACACTATACTGTATTATACTATACCATTGCTCTGTGTATCTAAAGAAATAAAGGCAAAAGTTATAAGCAAATTAGGTTATTCAATATTTTACAGAGAAAAATCCCAAGCGACGACATTTCGACCAAAATATAAGTTGTGATTTTCAATCACATTTAGTAATACGTTTTTTATCACCCCTTGCACGCGTGCCGTTTGGAGGCCATGACACTTGACTTGACACCCCATGGGAGCATGGGAACCCGGCATTTATAGATTATGCCCCTGATACGTGGTGCTGATGATAATATTTTATTAATATGATTGGGGTGCTAAGCCCCATTTGTGAATCATAACTATTATGATTCTCAAATTTTATTCGATTTTGACTAAAGTTGACACAGATTATGAAACAAAAGGCAGATAGATCACGCGGAACACTGAGAGTGAAGCCACTGGTGAACCTCGACACCAGGGTGCAGGCAATCCAAGGAGGCTATGCCATCCCTGGATACGAAGCTGACAAATCACCTTCTGCACCTGGACAGAGATAGCTTGCTACTGGTGGCGGGGACCATCACCGAACACTGCTCACTGATCAAACACTTTCACACCTTAGGTATCGCTGATAGTCCTCGTGCAGAGCCTGCATGGAGGCGGAAGAAACAGTGGGGCATGTACTCATTGAGTGCACTGGCGTCACCCAGATCCGCAGGGAAACCCTTGGAACACCAAACTTCCTTGAACTGGGGAGACTCCCTGAGAAGACTAGGAAGCCTGATCTGCTTCTGGAGGGAGATGGGCTGGTTGGAGTAACGGCCGCCATGGCTCACGTAAAATGGTCTATATTCAAGGACTTAGTGAGGAAACCAAACCCACCTAACATAGAACCTTACTACCATCACTGTTGGTGCAACAATAATTAGTCGTCAAGTGAAATATTTATTACCTAATAATATTATTTATTGATTTGGATATCGAAGTCCAAAGAAAAGATGGATGGATTGTGTGAAGAATGATATGAATGAAAAGGTAGTCAGTGAAAGCATGACGTTGAACAGGACGGAATGGTAGAAGAAAACAAACATATTGCGCTGTCTCCAAGTAAAAAGAGACAAAGGTAGGAAGATGATTATGATGAATACTTTTATTGATATATTTACCAGAAACAGGGTACATAAGTTGTTATATGAATTACCTAACGTCACGCGTTTACATAGAACTCACTTTACAACAGACCCAAGATTATCTACAAATAACGTGTAATTAAAAGTAATTGTCCACTTATTACAGTTCTACTTGGAAGTGGGGTAGAACATGTACTTATAATTCATACTATCGTAATAATACTAGCTGCTGCTATGCTAGCTGGCGTTAAATTTACTGACCATTTTCTAGAGACAGAAAGTACTCGTTGATGCGAACAAATTTTACTAGGATCAACCATCATCTGCCTAGCTTTTTCCCAAGTATATTGGGGTCGGATTCCAGTCTTACTGGATGCAGCTGAATACCAGTATTTTACATGGAGCGACTGCCTACCTGGGGTGTGATTCTGTAAGACCTTATTCTAAACTTCGAATCCGCTGTGAGTTTCTTGATTGGCGTTCTAAAAACTTGGTTGATAATTCGAATTTACACTAGCGTCACCCTTGCGAGCGTGTCAGCGAGTTAAACTAAATTGACAGGGAGATTTTGAGAGATAAAGTAAGAGATGACGTAAGAAGTGGCATTCTGTAAGGTAATTTCCCCGTCACTTCCGAACCCGATTCAAAGTACCAGATATATCAAGGTTATTTTGAACCTTATGCGAAGTGAGAGTGAATAGCGATGTGAGATGAGGGTTGTTGTTTGAATTTTACAGAATCGACCTACTAACCTCCACAACCCAGTTGCAGGGTAACACGATACCCCATGGTAAGACTAGTTGTTAAATTTTCTAGCTTCTGACTGCCTATAACGACTGTCAAACGACAGCCGACAGCCGGGACCAACAGCTTGCTATCCGAGGCACGAAGAAGTCCCGGTATGAAAGGAATGGTCACCCATCCACGGTACAACCGGCTTTTACTTAGCCACGAACTCCTCTTTACTAGAATCAACACTGAAACATAATAAAAACAGCACTTAAGTAAAAAAAATACACTGCAACAGGATCAAAATGTATGGATCCAGTGTTTTAGTTTTTTGAATGGCCAGTGAATTTCAAAGCATCTGTGGTGAATGCTTTCCAAAAAAGCCGTGGAGCCGTGTGGTGCCAGCCGCGAGTAGCACCACCCTATTTCTAACCGTGGGTGTCGTAGAAGGCGACAGAGGGATATTGACAAGAGAATGGGCAGCAGCGTCCTTCTGAGTAACATAATACCTACTGCGATCGCCAACATGCATCGGCCACGCATGGCGATTTCGGCTGAACCCCCCCTTGGGGGAGACCTATGCTCAACAGTGGGCGCCTATAGGTTGACATGATGATGATGATGCGGTGAATGCTTATGCGAATCCCGCACCCCCGGCCATAGGCAGGGTGGAACACCGCGATGGTTTTAGCCGGTAAGAGCCCGGCATGCCCCTCCATCACCCCCACGATGGAGGAAGTCCATAAGGATTTCCACCACGCAAAAAAAAAAGGATTTTTTTCGACGGCCAACTCCCGCCGTGGTGTTGTTCCTCCTCCCCAGGGACGAAGAGTAATTTTCAAGGTCGATGTCCGACCTTCTGTAATTGGAGAGGAACTACAAGAAAATTTCCCCCTAACTTTGACATTTTACACAAAACGGACGCAGTCGCCGCACAAGTCCCTTTTCAATGCCGCGCTCGCTTAGTGTTCTGCAGAAACGAATAAAATAGTACCTGTAAAATGTTACAGCTTATAAAATGTTAAAAAAAGATTTTACGTACAGCCTGTACACACACGTCTAAACGTGCGCTTTAATGATTTAATTGATATAAATAATTTGACTTCAGTTATACCTTTGCATAATTTTGCACACATTATGGAGTTGTCAGGAACTCCACTTAAGGAACTGCGTGTCTTGTTTACAATTAATTTATAATAGGTATTATTAAAACATAGGAATAATAGAAGGAGATAGTTCAAAAGCATTGACTAAAATAGGTAGCTTAAATTATTAGTAGTGGAGAAAAAGGAGGTAAAGTTTTCAGTGTACCTACAGTTTAGTTTGTAGTTGATAGGGTCTAGTTATTTTGTGTATTTAGGTTTATACCTACGTTTGTAAACGTACCCAGGATACAGAAAAAAAAACTACTGCATTGCAACGGGAAAAGAAGCAGCTTTGTCATCTGACTCGAAGGACCAGATTATTTTAGGCGAGACCTAAATTTTGATAAAATACTAAACAAACAAAGTACGTACTTTGTTAATATAATAAGTGCTTCTTTTAACTGAAGTGTAGTGACCTCTGTAATTTTTAGGTAGGTACTTAAGTAACAAGTAGTGACATCTGGTTTTGATGAAAGGCGTAGGTACCCGAGTTTAGCTTTGAGTAAGGAAATTACAAGTTAGTTGCATAAGCTCTTGGTAGAGGGCGCTGTTTTAAAGTATCTACCACGGCATGCCCAGTATACAGTAGACATGCTATCGAAGTTGCACCACACTATTTTTCGTACATCCCGCGGTGTGAATGAGTTTGTTCCGAACGTACATTTTCATTGTAGTGTGCGTATGAACTCATAGACAGTACTACAACACAAGCGAAAGAATGCACACTTGCACTGTATGCAATTAGCAAAAATGGTAGCGCGTCTTCGTGGATGGCATAGTCTGTATGTACTCGTATAGAAAGAAGCGTGAATGTTGAGAAAGTTGGGGTTAGCATGTAGCAATTAAATACACTACTAAAATAGTTATTTAATGCGTTATAGGTTTACATTACCATTATTCAATATGTGGGAGTGATCTGTGTAGGCTTAACTCCATTAGAAAAAGCCCGTCACCATCATCCGTGAATATATGTTACCTGTTTGACATTAGTATTCGTCTTTTCCCGCCACTAGAGAGGGGGCATCCTTTTTAGGGTAGCGACACGATCGCCACAGGTGGGTACTGCCAAAACGACCCAACCCACTTGATTTCTACCAGTTTTCGAAGCAATTGTATTGATTCGATATTTGATACTGATTAATTTTGAATTTGTTGTAAACATACGTTTCGTTTGGGATGATTTGTTTTCGCTGGATAGTATCCAGCGATAGTAACAACGTACGTATGTAACACATTTTGTCATATTGAATTACTTTTACTTAATTAATTAAATATTATTGAATGAGAGATTGTCGGATTACTCGTTTTGGTAGAGCTGAAATCTATTGTAATAATAGCTATAAAAGTTACTAAACAAAGGACTTCAGATTGGGATGGAAAAAAAAATCACCATCATCAGCAGTGGTCTTAAATGGGCGTCACCCCCCATCCCTTTGGAGTGTAAGCGTGGGGTGCATAATCCCCACGCTTGGCAGGCGTATTGGGTAACGCAGTGAATAATGTAAGTTGAGGAAATAAAACTAAACGGTATTTAAAAATCAAACTAATAATTACTTTATTTAGGCATATTTTTCAGCGTTACACAAAACATACTAGAAGTTTTATTTCATAATATTCGATTTGACTTACTTACTACGATAGAGGAAAATAGATAGTGCCGTTTACACTTTAATTTGTAGCTTTAGGTACATCACATTATTAACTGTTCTCTCCATTCATGACAGTCAATCATACTTTAAATCTTTACTAAATAAAGTGTAAACGATTCTTTAAACATATAATTTAAATAGTTTATTGTCAAATTCATTCAAATATTATTTCTCCTTTGTTTCTAATAGTAGTAAGTACCGAAAATGCCCACAACATCACGATGGCGCTAGTTTTGATAACAAGTTAAGAGATACCGACAATACGTTCTTAAGGGCGCCTTCAAATTAGTCGCGCGCCAGCAGCGCGACAGCAGCATGACAGCAGCGCTGCTTTGTAAATCCATACAAATCAAGTCACGCGACGGCAGCGCGATTGATAGCGTTGCAGTCGCGCTTTAGTCGCGCGACTAATTTGAAGGCACCCTATGAGGTTGTTACAAGTATTTTATAGTAATGGGCGTTGGCAACACAATAACTATACTATTATATAAGCACCTATATATTTATTTAAGTTCGTGCTAGAGGTAGGTATTATCAATAAACAAGAGGTGTATTTTTATTCAAATTCTTCTTAGCTTCTCACCATAACTTATAATTGAAACCAGCGCCATCTACCTTCAACCCTTATAACTATTTATTGTCAATTTCAATCTTTATTGTTGTCTTGAAAGTTCGTTGCTTAGAATAGAGAGAAAATGATAAATTATAATAATCTATGGTAAAATTGGTTTACAGTTATTTTGTACAATCTAAAGTCTTTTAAGGAGACACTAAGCTAGTTAAAGCCGTCCTATCTTATTCTAAGAAGTGGTTCTGTGAGCCAAAATTCATATATTTCATACTGTAGATAATTTAGTAAGCATTTTTTTGCAGGAAAATATTAAAAGAAAGATACTTAATTACAAACTTTTTTTCTTAGGCACCTAAGTAGTTAAAATCGATTAATTGTAATAAGAAAAATGTTACTAAAACATCAAAGAAAATTATATTAAAACATTCTAGTTTAAAACAACGCTGTAATTCATACTCTTCGAGTATTTTCAGTTTTAATCTGAAAGTGATAAGGTACTCGTTTCCTTTAACCAAGAATCACATGTGATTCCTGACATCAGGACCACACCTGGGGACCTTCTGGTTACTTAAGGAAATATTGAAAACTCCAACGTTCCAATTTTTTTACATTAAGTACGATAATAGGTTTTAAATGTTTTAACTAAGCTTGTAATAACGGTGATAAAATTCATAGGGCCAATAAATGCGATAGATTTCACACCATAATAGTATATAAACAATAATTAAGTATCCACTTAGGTACCTCAGTAGGTATATCCTTTGAGTAATTTTAAAGTTATTACCATAAGTACCGTACTTTATTTTTCCGCAAAAGAATTACTACAATAAACGTAATAATAGTCTGTATGGCAATTATTTATAATTACTGTAAAATAAGTACATCGGAATATTTTTTTTCGTAAGAACTAGGCCACACACGACGGGTTTAATAAGGACCAATCACATTATTCAGATTCAATTTGCCCGTTTATGTAGGAACGGATCAGAATGAAGATCGACACGACACGACACGGTTGGCGTAGTGGCTGAGCGATCGACTGCTGCGCAGCGTGTTGCGGGTTCGATCCCCGCCCAGGGTAAACATTTGTGTGATGAGCACTTGTTTATCAATATATGTATGTATTTACATAAAAAAATGTATTTGTGTATGTATATCAGCTGTCTGACACCCATAGTACAGGGTCTCCCTAGTTTGGGGTCAGATGGACGTGTGTGAAAATGTCCCCACATATTATTATTATTATCTTTCAGAACTAAGGCGGCATTAAACGTTGGCAAATGTGATTGGTCCTTGGAATCGAGTTTGGAATAAGTAACATACTGTAAACAGAATATAATCTAGAACAGGCACACTTGACTACCACGTCACGTAGCTAACAGGCTAAGCCTTAAGTCTAGTAATAATTATTATTTGCACACTCCGCGCCATTTCAGTTACACACAGAAATATAAAATGCCGTTAAGACACGGGCCAAAGGCTGGCTGAGAAGCCAGGTCTGGTCTAAATCATTCTGAAATACATACATGAGTAAGGTATGTAGTGTTAGTTAGTGAGAAAATTTGACATTAAACTTTTTATGAATACAGTAGGTACATGATTCTAGATCATCCTGAGTCAGCAACTATTGTGCAGCACACAGAACTTTCCGGTTAGTACTTAAGCTATATTAATATAAAATAATCAGGACACCAACTTTATATTTTTATTTTAGTGTTTCGGGGTAATATTTTTTCCCACCTGCCACCATTTTTAAACATACGTAAATTCGAGGGCAGCCGTGTAAAAAAAATCTCATCCGTCACAGCGGGGGCAGACCATTAGGGGGTGTGTAGAAACAACAGAAAATTTCATTGTGGTTGGGGTCTAGAATCACCTACTGAACCCATGGTTAAAGTCTGTTTCACGATATCTCTATCACCGTATATGTACAGTCAACAGCAAAAGTAGATGATCGAAATCAGAAATTCAATACTAATTAACGGAGTTCGCGTCATAACTGTGTGGCGTCGAAGTGATTCAAACGTATGTGTGTGACAATCACATACTTTTAATAAATAAACTAGTAATAAATTAGTGTTAGTAAATTAGTAGGTATTGAATTTTTGGTTTTGATCATCTACTTTTGCTGTTGACTGTACTGGCAGATACTTCAGTAAAATTATTATTTAATTTTCTATTGTTAAATCTTCTTCAATCAATAACGTGTTTCAAAAATAAAACCCTTAGAACCCACAGTGATTTTACAGCCTTCCAATAATAGTAGAAGAGTCAAATAGCTGTGTGACAAATTTGTCATTTATTATCTTATATTTAAAAATAACACAAAGGCAAGTTCATACACATCAACTACACCATACACTTCTAATGCAAGCAAGCTGTAATTATAAGGAACTTACATAATACAAAGCAACACTATATTTTTTTTAATACATATTTCATTTTAATATTATAAAAATCTAGAAAATGTATAAAGTCACAACCTATTAAATTTGTCTATTAATAATCCGTGTGATTATGTTTTTTTTTTATTAATAATAATTATTTCTCGAATATCTTTCTCTAGAGAAACTATTTGCAAATAATTGATTAATTATTATATTTTATTTGATCTTACTGCAGGGGTTTAGGCCTTCTAATAATTAATGTATTATGACTTATTAGATTATAATTACGTCAACTTTACTTTTGACTTTACGTAACTGACCATTCTTCAGTTACTCGAAATTCACATAATTGTCAGTAAATAGAAGTCAGCTAGATAATTGAGTAGTTTGAATTACAGTGTTAATTGTAGTTTTGTGACTCAAAGGACCACAATTTAATAATGTCATTACCAGGTTCGATTGCCAGTACCTGAACCATTGCTGTATGGTTCACTTACTGAGCAATCGAAATCAGTAGGTAACATGTGTGTATTTTAATTATATTTTTTGTTTTATTTAATTGTTTTGTGTTTCTGGTATTGTTATAAATGTATGTGGCTATGATCCTTTGTGGTCGAATTAAACGTTTTATTATTATTATTATTCAAAACCCAATTTTAGAAAGAACCGTTCTATATGCGTGTGTATTGAAATGAAATTGTTGACATATTAAACAACTAAAAGTGTCTTGTTAATGAGAATTTTTGCACATCGCATTAACATATTATAAATCTCTTAGTATTGTTTTAACGATTTGAGGTATTCTAAAAATTACTAGTAATTTTATAAACAATTCATGATAGAATAGACATTTGTATGGCAAGTTTACACTAATGAAGGCAACGTTCTAACTGGACAATTACACAATCTTACAGTTCGGAGTTAGTTTCCTTAAAGCAATTACTAACAGGTAAAATATTTATTCGATTCAAGAACATTTAATAAAGAGAAACATTTTAACACTTAATTTTTTGTGTCATATAATCTAAAAATTACATGTTACGAATATGGAAATGAATTAGATGGTAGTTCGGTCCTTATAGAAAAAAACGATTTTAAGAAAAAACTGATAGTAATGCCATAATTGTAGGAACATAATTAACTCTTACACCTGATCAAACGTTCTCAAGATCGAGTAACAAAAATCACAATGAACTACACTCCTTTCAGAATAATTATTTATTATAATATGAGGTACAACATTAAACAGTAAAATATAGTAATAGAATCTAACGGCTAACACACAACATTAGTTCATAAGTTACCGATTTTTATACGCTATGAAAAATAATAATATAATTGTTCCCATAAATGTTTTACAATTGAGACTACAAATTAATCGTACATACACACACCTACATCGTATTTGCATAAGTTTAATCTAGGCATATCTTAAATTATCAAATAAAAGTATATCGTTTTGATTTTACAGATTCAGAATAATCAGTGCTCATATAGTTTTTCAATGCTGGCACAGTTTTAAGAGCATATTAATACTTTATGTAGTCCATGTAAATATTCAGAATATAACCCTATATATTATAATTCCTACAGCCACTGCATTCTTCTATTATTTCACTCAAAAAAATAATGTCATTCAGATTTAAACCATCTCTAGGCTAATAATAAATATATTTGTAATTCATAATTAATAATTTATTTATTGTCTTAATTATTGTCGTATTTAAGATAGAAAAGCTCGATAAAATATTAACCGGTATAATAATTATGATAAATACTTTCGCTATTCTCGAGAACATGGGAAATATTTTTTCTATTTTCTTTTTATTATCTCTAAAGGAAAGTTAGAGAGGTAAAGTATGGACCACTGCAATCTTAAACGAACTAAGTTTAAATGAAACTATTTAGATATGGATTTAAGGATATGCGAGCATTATATCTCTTTTACTAATATTCTAAAGATTAAGATCGCCCACCATAAAATTACGTGGCGTATTATTCTTTTTTATTAAAATATGTTTTAAAAGCACAGCCAAAATACGCGGTGGATTCGATATAATTTTGTTCCTACGTATAATATTACCGTTCTCAAAACTTCGTGTTTACTTGAAAACTTATCATTCTTTTAAGCCACTTTAAATACGGGGATCTAACTTTTTTTCTCTAGCCTACATTACACATGACGTCATCATCCTAAATCATATTATAGAACTTCATTTTGAAAGCAGTTTTTCTTGGTGTTCCATTTCCATCGTTTAATACTGAATTATGGGTAGCCATCACACTATTCGTAATTTTTACCATAGGTATATAGTCTCATAAGCTGACAATTTACAGAATTCATGTTTATTGTTTTACACCACTCATTTTATATTTATTTAATTTCAAGATAGTTGTCTATCCCCAAATCTTTTCTTTTAACCTTTTCTACATTTTCTATATCTAATCCAAAAGCTTTCAAGTTAACACTAAGTTAAATTAATCTTTTACCTCTTTGGTGACAAACTCTGAACATAATTTGGGTCCATCTCATCCAAGTCTTTACCTTTGGTTTCCGGGACGCAGCACACTACGAAACAGAGACCCCCAACACTTATAGAAGCATACAACCAAAACGCACCATGCAACCCCAATGTCTGCTGAAAGTCCACAAAAGTCTTGACACCGACAAAAGCGCAGAGGTAGCTGAACGCCGTCGCCATCGCGCTACCAAACGCTCTGTATTCTAAAGGAAACAACTCTCCAATCAGCAGCCAAGATATAGGACTCATGCCCAAAGAAAAGGCGATTGTAAAAACTAGAACACAGAGCAGAGGTATCCAGTCATTTTGTCCTATTGCCTGATGGAACATGACGTTTTGAATTCTTTGATTACGATGAACTTCTTCGTAGTACGCGTAACTTCCAAACCCAGCCAATGCCATGGACATTAAAACAGAACTCACGATAAGCAACGGAAGACGCCCTACAGTATCAATCAACAAGCCAGAGAGACATGAGGCGAGGAGCTGGACAAATGACACAGCAATTGCAGCTCCATGAGGATTCATGCCACCAAAAGTTTTCCTAAATATTGGCACGGCGTAAAACGAGAATGCATGAGCGCCAGAAAATCTTTGAAACATCATAAGTCCGCACGTTACTAAAATTGGTCCTAAGAGTCTATTCATAGTCCTAACGTCCAATGAGTTTATAAGTTGACTCCCTGACATTTGACTCTGCCTTTGGCTAAAATTTTTGCTAGCAAGAACATTTGTGCGTATTGTGGCTAACTCTTGAGCAACGTCTGAGTTAGGGCCACGTAACCAGAGAAGACTTTTGTAGGCCTCCTCGTCTTTTCCTGTTAGGACGAGGTAGCTTGGTGTTTCTGGTATGTATAGCACGGTGCAGAATAGAAGTAAAGGGGCTGCAGATATGCATAAGGCTAATTGTTGCCAGTCGAGGTAGGCACCTATGGTGAAGCTGAAGAGTACTCCAAGATGGCCGACTATTTTTAGCACAGCGCTAAGGCAGCCTCGGATGTCAGGGACTGAGATCTCGCTGATGTATACCTGAAATTAGACAATAACGAATGAGTATGTGCTTCTTTAGTTTTTTACCAGGAGTTGAAGCTGGAGAGTTTTGGATAAACTTCTTTAACTTATTTTACGACTTTCGGTAAATTATTTTAGTCGAAGCGTTAATTTATGAATTCTAAGGCCGCTATTGTTCTTTTTTAAGTAAAACTTTAAATTAGTTTTTAACAACGAATCCTAATTACAAAGTTAGTGTTTAAATCACCAAGAATATATCAAACAAACGACAAATTAATTTAATTTCACCGCTTTTGAAGTAATAAATAAGTAATTCTATCGTTGGAAGTTTCCTTTTGAGCGAAATTTTCTGAATTAGCGGCCGGGGCCGAGCCTTGAAGGACCAGCATTACGGGCTGAATATACAACTTGTGTAAAGTTTTAGACTTTGTCAATTATAAGTGGGGTCTGTGGTGGGGTGTCCATTCTATAATACGAAAATAAGAATTAAGATTTTCAGGAAATAAATACTATCTACATCGATTTTTTTATTGTAATTTTATAAGATGGCAATTAAAAGTCTACATTTAATTAGTACCCATATATTATTTAGATTTAGAAGTATCAAGTCAACAGACATGCAACCTGCAAAAATTTTGCAGATGACTAACTTCAGACAAACAAAATAATTGTTTTATGTAGGTACTTGTATTTTTTTAAACACATTTTTTAGCGTCCCGTGGCTCACTATAATATCGATGACGGGAGGCTAAAAAGTGATTTTTAAAAAAATAACCGCTATAACTACAACAACAATATAAAAGGACCACTATAACTACCCAGTTATAGTGGTCCTTTTCCCACATACGCGCCATTTCACAAGAAACTAAATTAAATACCTACGTAAGCTCTTTTACAGGAAATGCTAAAAAGAAGAAGATTAAAACCAAATATTTACATAATCAAACAGCAAAGCACAAAAGAGATTTACTTTTGTCTTTGATCTGTCTAAAGGCGTGGTCAACTTACTAATTGTCTGAAACATGCGGGCTAGGAAATTGGTCCTTCCAGTCTTTGCCAAAGATTGTTAAAGCAATATGCTACTAATTACATAGGGAAAAGGTCTACTTTTGCCTGGTTCGTTGGGTTTAAATTGAAATGTCTGTACAAATAATTTCCCTAAACTTGTAATGAATAATTTGACAGTTATCTTTATCTGATGTTTAAAATCTGTTTGAGTTTTCAGAGACAAAGCAATTAGTGAGAATACTTTGTGAAGTTTTTAATTTTTTGTTTTTCAATGCTGAAGGGGCCTGAGGTAGTCGTGTCGGTAGGATGAGGATCAATCTATCAGCAAAAGTTAAGAATTTATATTTTTGCGACGACCATGATGAATTGATATTCTGAAAAAAGAAATCTCTCAAGTCTTAGCACGAGATGTAGCAAGCTCATCTCATATTCACTTCACCTTCATTCACCGATTTTTAAATCGGTCGTCTATATTTACAGTATATAGTGTACATGGATTCGAAGTTGTCTAAAAATAGACATTAAAATAGTTGTATAAAAATTAGACATTAAAGTCCTTATTTCCCTATTTCCTAATGTCTAGTTTCAAATCAAGTTACACTCATGGTATAACAGAAAGGTTTAGTTGGCTTTCCAAGCAATCAGTTCTTTGATAAGACTTAAAACTTGAATATTACATTTTTCTAATTTAAAAATAATTAAATCAAAAAAATTGTTTCTTAAACGATGACAAGAAAAACTTACCTGTGACAACATAGTCAATATCGAACAGCAGAATCCTCCCAAGAATGCTGTGATGCACATCATTCTGACAGAAGTGGCGACTGTGGTCAACAACCAAGACAGGCTGCACGGTGCTGCTGCCAGGGACAGCACTCGACGCCGACCGTGACGCATCGCCGCGCCGCCCGCCATGCCTCCGAATAGCGCGCCTAGAAGGACCAGGTCAGCGGTCTAATTCACGTAATTTTATGACGCGCCGATGAAGTTGTGGTGCAGTTGCAGTTAAGTTCAAGTTTGAGTGATAAACGGTATTCTTGTAATCTTTGAACTGCGCGTAAGCTGCGCGTGAACTGCACGTCAGCTGTACGACAACCAAACTCTACCAAACTTACTTATGGTGTAGCCACATGAGAGAAAAAATATTACTCACTAAATAATTGAATAGAATCTGAATATGACGATATTATAATATTAAAATAATACCCCAGTACAGATTTCAGTGCTTTTTAATTGTCATTTTGAGACGTCAAACGAATAGTAGAATATCGATCATGTTGCGTTCCGAAGCACGCACCAAAGACGCGTAACAGTAGAATGCCGTTATTGCGCTCGCGTGACGCGAACTTGACGCGAGCGTGTCTGACAGCGGTAGAGAATACGAAAAGCGTTGTTTTCATCGAAACTTAACTGCAACTGCACTGCAACAGCACTTCTTTAGTTACGTGAATTAGGTCGCAGAACTTAGTGCGCCTATCATTTTATTTAAATGTATAGAGCCCGTGGCTAAGTAAAAACCGTACAGATCGATCAAAGGTTAAGTTAAGCTTGCTGCTGTCGGTCTGTGGATGGGTAACCATCCATTTCATACCGAGTTCCTCCCATGCCTCTAAAAGCACGTAAAGGCGTTGGTCCCGGCTGTCATTCATGAATGGCCAGAAAGTCTGACAACCATTCTTACCAGGGGGTATCGTATACCCAGTGATTAGGTAGTGGAGGTCCGATAGACAGCCGCTCCATGTAAAACACTGGTATTCAGCAGCATCTGGTTGGACTGGAAGACTACTTCAACTCTGTCGAGAAAAGGCAAGGCAGATGATGATGAACACAATAACGGTGAAAAAAATCATAGGCGTGATCTTAAATGTAAGACCTCCGCCTAATATGAACACACAAACGATGCCAGAAGCGCATTTAGCATTGTTCGTGCGTTGGCAATTCTAAATGCGCTTCTGGCATCAACGCTGGAGTGTGATTTGTTTGCCGCGAAATGGATAGATGTGTGTCGTGAATGTTTGAGATTCTGTGAGATGATGGACAAAAGATGAGTTTTTTTTGTGTTAATTTTATTTACCCGTTGTTATTGACTTTTTATTTGTTACTTTTATTACTACTTTTCTTTTCTCTTTTATGTTTTCTTATAGTAATATGTGCTCTTTTTATTTTATTTTACTGTGCAATTATTTGGACTCTGTCTGTTATCCTACTAATCCTACTAATATTATAAATGCGAAAGTTTGTGAAGATGTTTGGATGTTTGTTACTCAATCACGCGTAAACCTTTGAACAGATTTGCATGAAAATTGGCACATAGATAGACCATTTCCTGGATTAACATATAGGATACTTTTTATCCCGGTAATATGTTCCCTTGGGATAATCGCTCTTTTTACGCGGGTGAAACCGCGGGCAGAAGCTAGTGTTGTATATTATGTTTCTAGTAAATAAATAAATAAACATCTACTTTCAGCTGTTATTTATGAATAAACTTCAGCATCACATTCTAATAATTCTCTCCATACATCATGCCTTTGCTACGGACTCAGAGAATTTCAATTAAATTCCTGCAGTAAAAGTCTCCAGAGCTTATTGCGAGGCAGGCTCGTTGTAGTTATATTGTATTTGTTAATTTTTGCTTCTGCATTCTTTGTTCGATGCAAATAGGATTACTGTGAGACTATTGTTGTTTTATGTTCTTAAAAGCGTTTGTTGTAGCTTAGGGAATAGCGAATCAAAAAGTAGGTTTGATTTTCCTAAAATATTATTACTATTATTTTCAGACTGAATTTCCTCACTGTAGGGCCAAGGCCTTTCCTCTCTCCTTCCAAATCTTTCCCTATTAAGGGCTATTTGGGACCAGTCTTTGTCGAATGAGTCCAGAATAACTCTACATCTCTGCTTAGGCCTACCGCGAAGTCGTTTGCCATGTAGAAGCTCAGATTATAACACAAAAAAGGCAGATAGACCACCTGGAACACTGAGAGTAAAGCCACCAAAGCAAATACAAATTCAAAAGCGAATACCCACAATCGTGCTTCAACCGCATCGTTAAAAAAAAAAACTAATACAAATTCAAAAGCGAATACAATCACGAGATTGTAAATATTCGCTTTTGAATTTGTATTTGCTTTGGTGGCTTCACTTTTAGTGTTCCGCGCCGTCTGCCTTTAGTTTCATAATCTGAGTGAGAAGGATGTCCATTGGATCGTGTGTTTGATCCCCTAATGATCAAATTCAGCATGACAGCTTTCCGAGTGATGTCAGTTATACTTATTTAAGTGATGCCGAACTATCGATAGTTACACTCCTGGACAATCAGTTAGGATATCGATAAGACTGTCGATAGAATCGATAGTATCGATTAAACAAAATACAAGACAGTACAAAAGGTGGTCTTTGACCACATCAAATCATTCATACTATTAATGATTTGCAATAGCATTGATAGTATTAAACCTTGATATTTTCTATGCTATCGATAGTATCGATAGTATTTTCGTCCCTGACCACTATACTATCGATAGAATCGATACTATGGATAGCATCGATAGTTAACTCGTCACGGAAGAAAATAGTATCAATGGTATCCGTAGCGTAGTGTATCGCAAGTTATCGATAGTTTTACCACTATCGATAGTCCTATCGATATTTCCACTATTGCCGCAGTATCGGTAGTCTATCGATAGTAGCCTATCAATCGGCATGATTATTATCTTTTAATTATTGACTGAAATTATGACATCTCTCCATGTAGGTATAGGAAACCGACTTACCAAGAAAAGACAGTGAAGCGAGCCAGGATGCCTGCTGGTCGGTGAGTTGGAAGTCTCTTCTCGTGGCATTAGCCCCAGGGCCCTGCAGGGATGCAATAGCAGGGGAGCTGTATCCCTTTCCGAGCCCTGCTGAGAACGGAGCCAGGGATACTGCTAACGCCGCTAGTAACTGTAAAGTAAAGAGGTATTAGAGTTTACAGCGGTATATTTACCTAGTTCATCATTATTATCATGTCAACCTAGATACCCACTGCTGGGCATAGATCTACCCCAAGGGAGGGTTCAGCAGTAATCACCATGCTTAATCGCAATCGCGATCGCAGTAGGTGCTATATTACTCAGAAGGACGCTGCTGCCCATCCTCTGGTCAATATCCCTCTGTCTTCTTCTATTTATATCCGCGACCGGCACCTCACGGCTTACCTAGTTCAGTGGTTCTAAACCCCCCTGATGGTGGTCCCTTCAAAAGTACCATATAATGGTCTAATGAAATAAATGATTTGACTTTGACTTTGATGGCCAAACTCAATGGAGATTACAGTGCATAAGTGTGTGTGAAAACACAGGTGCACTCTGTTTTTTTTATATTTCTGTGGGTGCACTCGATCTTCCCTCACTCGTGTATACCGATAAGCGATGAGAGATCAGTAATTCAGTAGTGCAATTCTCTAAGTAACACTATCTAAAGCTCTACACTGCGGCAGCGGCGAGTTACATTTTTGTATTCATTAATCTTTACTTACGCGGCACTAGCGCCACCTGAATTAACAGCTTTTGATGGAACTACTCAAGGTTGAATAATTTGAGACTTTTGACTGTTCGTATACACGACAAACGATATTTGCTAAGCAAAAACAGTCGCTAAGCTCGACGTCGATTCCACGGCTGACACAATGTCGAGTTTGCTGTATAACACAGCTACGTCAAAGTCAAAATCAAAGTCAAAGTCAAAGCATTTATTTCAATTAAACCATTTACAGGCACTTTTGAATTGTCAAGGAGTCGGTCAGTTAGTCAGAAAGTTGAAGCTTGTTGAACGTTCCAAAACGAAGGTAGGTCTCTATGGAGAAGAACGAGCAAGAAACTCCACGGACACTCTTTTAAAATCAGGTTTTTACAAAATACTGCATATATTATTATTGTTGCTTCTATATATTGTGACAATGAAGGTAATCTAAAAATAAAAAATAATCAAGATAAAAACCACGATTGGTAACGTTAGAGAATAGCATAGCTAATGTAGGACCAACGACTTTATAATGCGCTTTTTAAGGCACAGGGGTGTCCCACCACCAATTTCCGAACTCCGGGCCGCTACTAATAAATTTCTAATGAAATACTTTGTAAGACCGGGATACAACCTAAGTGAGACTTAGGAGTACCTACTTATACCCTGTTCACAATAAGATTAGACATAAACACAATCCTTTTTTACAGTCCCTTCAACCGATTTTGATTTCTATTCCGTAGGCTTAAGGATGATATTAGAGGCAAAAAAGTGGTTACAATAACAACTGTTTACTGCAGTTGCCATTTGTCATGCCACCCACGCAATAGAAGTAAAAATCGGTTGAACGGACTGTATAAACGGTTTGAGTAAATGTCTAATCTTTTTGTGAACAGGGTATAGGTATGTCGGTGATGGCGAATATCGGTTAAGTCGGACATAGACGATGTCACGGTTTAATATTTTGACCGACACGAACTTTTCATCATCATCACCATTATGAGTCGGAAGACGTCCACTAATAATAATAATAAATAATAATAATAATGTTTATTTAATGAATCTTAGGCATAAATTACAAAATATTTTAACTGGCCAATTTAGAACAAATTAATTAGCATTCATTAATTAGTATTTCGGCTATCAGCGCCAAACCTCTCGAATATTATACATATATAATAGCCATAAGCATGATTTCATTAGAATTATGCATCGATCACTAATATTTATTAGTGATCGATGGAATTATGTAATGTCCACTGTTCGACAAAGGCCTCCTTCAGGGGGAGGGGGTCCCCACGCTTGTGATCTTAGTGAGGTTGTTAAGAACACGGAAACCGCTGCTGCCCGACTTCCAGATTTTGGACGGACGTCGATTCATGGACGTCCAGTTAAAACTTGCCCAACACGCTACCAACGTCTATAGCCGACAAATGTTACCTACGGAATATTTTTAAGTACAAAATAAATATACAATACTAGCTTTTGCCCGCGACTGCGTCCGCGTGGATGTCGGTTATCTTAAAACCAAAGAGTAAGATCAAAACTAAAGAATAGCATCTAAACACAAAAATGACATCTAACCACAAAAATTCAAATAGCTTTATACTGTATAATATATAATGACAGAAGAAAATGACAAAAGAAAATAACAGTAAATATAGAAAAATCCCAAACAGCTAAAACTATATAATAGTCAATTGGATTGGATATTGCCGTGACCGTCGGTAATACAGTGCAACGGTATTACAGTACTCAGGATTGGAACTTCATTACTGAACCGGTAGATGGCGTTGAAGAAGCTAGATTTTGAGATTTTTTGACAAACAATTTTTTAATTTTTACAAACTTACATTCACAATTATATATATTAGTAAGGATAATGTTTTTTGTGTATCTTTTTCCTATTTTTTAAAACTACATTAATGAAATATTGTAAAAAGGGTACAAAGATTTATCCATTACTTAATTGTTATTTCCCTATTATTATTTGCGTTATTATAAAAGTAAGCTATGTCCATTTTTGGAGTTTAAACTTACTGCGTAGGTACAGACACCGTCATCAACTGCTTAAGGGCGCGTATTCGATTTAGCGCAACTCAAAATCTAAATGATTGCTAGAATGGCGTAGCAGCATTGACACACACTAGTACAACACAATTTATTTATTTATTTATTTATTATTCACAAAATCCACAGCTCTTTGACAATTCATCATATAATATAACCGGTTTTACAGCCAATTACGGATTTACAATTTAATAACTATTAAATACATGCAGCAGAAACAAACATACATAATGCAGAAATTACTTAACTGCACACACACAATGGTCGGTTTGTGTGCATCAGAAAAAGAAATACGCACGAAATAAGCACGAATCATTGAAATTGATCGGCAAACGACAGCGCGGTTTTACAGGGCTTTTTAAAATAATTGTCTAAAATAAATGAGCTCGTATAACGGACTGAAAAATATTCTGTATATTAAGCATAACATTTACTTTCATAAAATAAATATATCAGTTATGTTTTTATTCAAATAGTGGTGAAAAAAAATTGTCAAAGTGAACCGAATTTCTACTTTTTCAACATTGTTTTTTAATACATAATAGTAATATTTTCGTAATTTTCGCTCAATAGCTGTCTTTATGACTGTATATACTGTTAGAAAAACGCATAAAACAAAATATTTTGGCATATTGTAATGGTTGTATTAGTCCGGAAAGTTAACTCTGACGTCTGTTTTCGTAAAACGATATGAAAGAATTGTCTTCGCTTTAAAAACCCATTATAATTAAAAATTATAGTTTTACTCTGTAGCTGTCTAAATCAAGACTTAATCTTTCTAAAACTGTAAATTTTCTTTAAATAATTAATTACGATATTGCTCTGGGCAAAACGCAAAAATATGAAGTTTTCCGACGCTGTCTGTACCAAATTTCATGAAAATCCGTTAGGTCAATACATTCGCATATTATTTATTCGACATACACAAAAGAAGCTACAAGTATATTTACTTCCAAGACTATTATGATTTCTTTCTTACCATCTTCGCACCAATATCGTTTACAGTACAATCTCGGTAAGTAAATAATGATTGTATGTTAATATTAACTCAATCTATTCCGTGACACGACCGAACGTGCTTACCTACCGGTAACCAAAAAATTTACGAAGAAAAATGTAAAAAATCTACCGATAGAAACTCTTTACCATTTTGTTTAGCAAACAACAATGTAGAAACATGGTAATGTACAAACAATGTTCTTTGAAAGGCACGTAACGTTTTTTTGGTACTGGCGATTGAGATAAAAAGGAATGAATTTAACAGTGCATTTCTGTTAGAAATCACCCGCGAATTGGAATCCTATTTTTTTAGATACCATTTCAATTACCTGAAGTGAAAAGTATTTGGTATTCACTAAAATAGAAGTGGCACTAGTTTTCATTGACTTACAGCTAAATACTTAGTACAGTTTTCACCGCGAAATCAAAAGTGAGAACTGAAATGAGTTCTTACCACGCAGAATAGCATTGCTGCAAGCAAATTCATTTGACAACACATAACATCACTAGATCAAAAGTAAAACATAAAGTCCTGACGAAAAGAGCTTTTAAATGGTAATTAACAAGATTTAGCTAATCATTTTTTTAAATCGTTACCATCATTATGTATTGGGGTCAGCTTCAAGCCTGTCCGAATGCAGCTGAGTACTAGTGTTTTACATGGAGCAACTGACTGTTTGACCTCCACAACCTAGTTACTGGTTAACACGATACCCCTTGGTAAGACTGGTTGTTGCTTTAGATAAGACCTCAACGACCGTCGGGCAAAAAATGTTGAAGGTCAAACCTCCGCTGCTTATCCATGCGGTGCCATCGACATTTAAGCCTGTAATGAAACTAACACGATGCTAAATATCAAATGCCTCATCATCATCATTTTAGCCGAAAGAAGTCCACTGCTGGACATAGGCCTTCCCCACAGGGCCCCCCTGTGGGGGTTGCCATAATCGCCACGCTTGGCAGGCGGGTTGGCGATCGCAGTATGGTTGTTACAAAGGCACAGAGAACGCTGCTGCTCATTCTCTGGTGAGTCCATTAGTCGTCTCTTACGACACCCACGGAAAGATAAGGGATATGGCATGATCCCTACGTTTCATAGATATTAAGACAGAATCCTTTGTTACAGATGGACTTAAAGTCATTTATTCATTCCATTCCATTAATTCACCATCATCATTCATTCAATTTTCTTTTTTCCTTTTTTCATTTCCATTTTTCTGTTTCAGGTACAATTTAAAGCTGTGTGGCCGTGTGAGCCGTGCGGTGCCGGCTACGAATAGCATTACCCCATTTCTACCTGCGGGTGTCGTAGAAGGCGACAGAGGGATATTGCTCAGAGAATGGGCAGCAGCGTCCTTCTGAGTACCGTAACACCTACTGCGATCGCCAAAATGTATTGGTCACGGCGATTACGGCTGAGGGAGACCTATGCTCAGCAGTAGGCGTCTAAAGGTTGACATATAAGTTGATGAAGAGGGTTTCAACAAAGTGGAGAAGAAGAAGAGGAGGCCCAATTCTCGTAACCAGTGCGGTACCGCACCGTGTGGACCCAACATGCTGCTGCGTCCTGCTGTGCCTACGACGCAGCTGTATATTTCGCGGCTTCATTACACCACGAAGATTGAGGAAGTTGTGGAGTATTTGGGGGTTAAGACCGACTGGACTCTGAGGGTTAAAGCGTTGGAATCGCGACACAACATCAACTTTAAGTCGTTCGTGGTGCGAGTTCCAACCCAACATCTACAGACCTTTTTGAAGGAGGACTTTTGGCCGAAAGGTGTCGTATATCGACGTTTCCGAGGACGGTTACGCGACACCACGCAGCGAAACACGACGCCGACAACGTAAAGTGTATACCTACGTTTAGTTGATAAGGTTTTATTTTTATATGTATTAGTTTATGGTTGTTTGAGATTAAGTATTTGTGTATTTTTTCTATGGGCTTCAGTTGCCTGACAATAAAATTTATTATTATTATTATTATAATGATGAAGGTACGAAACCCTAAAGATGCCTCACCGAAATACCCTCAAAATAACAGCAAACCTTATCTACATTCAGCCGCAGGTAACCTTTACTAAATTCCAAAAACTTCATACATCGATCCAAAAGCCCGAACTCCGGCTGTGTGAGCAATCAAAAAATATTCGCGTCGGAAAAGGGAGGCCAAATTCCGTCCGCTCGGAGTTTCGGTTCACGCCGAAGTTTTTACGGGAGAGAGGCAATAATCCGACGGTCGTTAGTCCTTCCTAATGAGCTCGGAATACGTTAAGTATCAAGTTTTTGGGAATCAGCCTTTGAGTTAGATAAAAGGGATTACGGTGGAAGTTATTGGTAGGTATGTGAGTGAGATATTGTGAGATGTATCTGTGCGTGTTGACTGCGGTTGAAGCAGTAGATAGCACTTTAATGTACACCACGTTTACGATTACGATTATCAGTCTGTAAGCCACTTTAGACAATAACCGTTACCTATACAGGATGAAATTGAATTCATTAGCAAAATTTTAAGGAGTGACTCAGACCACGAACCGTAACAACTTTCGTTATGGAGACAACTCTAACAGCGCGAAAAAAGAACCGCTGTTCCATACATTTTGGCCGAGTACCTATTGCTCTTCTGCTGTTTTTTTTTGCGCTGTTTGAGTTGGCTCCATAACGCAAGTTGTTCAGGTTCGTGGTCTGAGTCACTCCTTAAAATTTTGCTAATGAATTCAAAATAATTTCATCCTGTATAGGTAACGGTTATTGTGTAAAGTGGCTTATAGATTAATAATCGTAATTGTGGTGTATGATGGCTGACGAATTCAATTTGATCCTGTACAGTGAGTGTTGGTGGAGTGGTCATTTTTGTTATTTGGTCCTAAGAAGTGCCGTTTGTAATGGCCATGCAATGGTCTAGGGTGCGCCGGATTTTTGGAATCGCTTTATGATTTATGAATTACATCGCTCGGGGAGGCTCCTTTTATGCACCCTTACACTTGCACCTTAGAAGACATCATTAAAAACGCTACTAATGCTGCGATTAATGTGGCTACCTACTGGGCTTAAAAAATGTATTTGTGTATGTATATCAGCTGTCTGACACCCATAGTACAGGGTCTCCCTAGTTTGGGGTCAGATGGCCGGGTGTGAAAATGTCCCCACATATTATTATTATTATTAAGAAGACCGTTATATAAATAAGTACATATTAATATGACAAATTAAAAATCACATTGGCACAGTCAACAGCAAAAGTAGATTATCAGATTATCAAAATCAGAAATTCAATAAACTAAGGAACGAGTTCGCGTCAGAACTGTGTTAATCACTTCGACGCCACACAGTTCTGACGCGAACTCCGTTCATTTGTATTGAATTTCTGATTTTGATCATTTACTTTTGCTGTTGACTGTACTTGGTCGTGCCCGGTTGTGAACCCACCACCTCGTGCATGAGAGGTGGGATCCTTAACCACTGAACCTACAGGACATAAGCCTTCCATTCAATGCACAGGTACTAATTGATACTTCCATACTAATATTTTAGATTTGGTACGAAGATAGCTTGAATCCTGGGACATGCTTCTTTTTAATCCTAGACTTCGTCTGCATCTAAGATTAGTCCCGGGCAAAGGCTAGTATAACTATATAGTAAGTAAACGAAAAATCTTCAAAACCATGTCTCCATTCGCGCCAGCACAAGCTATAACTAGTTATAACTGGAGACTGGTTTAAAAGCCCCTAAAAAGATTATGAAAACCCCTCAACTCTTCCATGACTACACGATAAGGAAATACCACAAAATAAATTTACCAGCTCCAAAAGTTAATATCAAAATCTCAATTTACTTACACTGTCCATCAAAACGGCTTGAATACAAACAATACATGACGCGTATCCAAAATTGACCGAAGCCTAGGGAATCGATCAAAGACTGGAACAATGTCGGCCCAAAATGAAATATAAACAACTTGAAGCTGTCACGTAAAGAGATCGATAATCATACGAGGGTTTTACCGTACAGTAGGTCGATTCTGTAAAATTCGAACAACAACTCGCATCTCACATCACTATTCAGTCTCACTTCGCATAAGGTTCAAAATGACCTTGATATATTTGACACTTTGAATCGGGTTCGAGTGCGAAGTGAGGGGGAAATCACCTTACAGAATGCCACTTCTTACGTCATCTCATACTTTATCTGTCAAAATCTCCCTGTCAATTTAGTTCAACTCGCTGACACGCTCGCAAGGGTCAACCGAGTTTTTAGAATGCCAATCAAGAAACTCACAGCGGATTCAGATTCGAAGTTTAGAACGAGGTTTTACAGAATCACACCCCTGAAGTTTTAATGGAATAATTTTTACGTATAATAGGTTGGAAAACAATCTGAAGGTGCTCGTGGATAAATTAAAGCCGTCAATCATCATGTCAATCTTTAGACGACCACTGCTGGTCATTGGCCTACCGTAATCGCCATGCTTGGCCGATGCATGTTGGCGATCGCAGTAGGTGTTATGGTACGAAGGACGCTGCTGCCCGTCCTCTGGTCAATATCCCTCTATCGCTTTCTACGACACCCACGGGTAGAAATGGGGTGGTGCTAATCGCGGCCGGCACCTCACGGCCAATAGAAGCCGTACAGTGGTGTTATTCTCTAAGTAACATCACCGCTGCGGCAGCGGCGATTTGTATTTTCGTAATCAAAGTTTGC
Organism: Charanyca ferruginea; assembly: GCA_947361185.1. Lineage (NCBI taxonomy): Eukaryota > Metazoa > Arthropoda > Insecta > Lepidoptera > Noctuidae > Charanyca > Charanyca ferruginea. The sequence continues at coordinate 18,520,868 of OX376079.1, read as the reverse complement.
TTATACAGCGCTAGCGCCACCTGAATCCAAATTCCCCTCCCCTCCTCTTAAATCTGAGCTTTTGGTAAAACTAGTCAATAAATAATTTGACACTATTGACAGCTCATGTATGAATAACGATATTTGCTAAGCAAAAACAGTTATTGAGCTCGACATCGATTTTACGACTGGCACGAATGGTAACGTTAGAGAATAGCAAAGCTGTAACAGGGTTTGTAGACAAAATCCCTTTCATCACAAAAAACTCAAATTGTATGGAGTTAACGTTTGCTTACCAGATGTCACGTGATGTAAATATGTCAACTGCATACAATTTGTTTTTCCCGTTGACGTTAACGCTAACAGGAAAGGGATTTTGTCTGCAGGCCCTGATAGATCGGTCGTGGTTAGGATATACTTGCCGCGGCGGCTCCGTTGATGGGTGACGACCTATTTTCATACCGAGACCTCTCCGTGCCTCAGAAAGCACGTAAAGCCGTTGGTTCCGGCTGTTATTCGTAGATCTTTGTCAGTCGTTACGGGTTATCAGAAGTTAAACAATCTGACAACTAGTCTAATCTACCCAGTAACTGGGTTGTGCAGGTCGGATAGGCAATCGCTCCATGTAAAATACTGGTATTCAGCTGCATCCCGTAAGACTGGATACCGACTCAACATAGTTGGGAAAAGACAATGATGATGACCAGGTCAACACACTTTCAAAATACTTCTTCTGTAAGCAAAATACACAAATCTTATTATTAGCCTCTTTTTGTTCAGCAAGCCAATCTCTATACAAAAATATTCTATGTTCAATGATCACAAATTTGCCATCAAAGCGTTATGTTTCTGGTTGAATCTTTCCATTGTTAAGAAGGCTTACTTTCAATAAGGGACATTGTCGGGCTAACATCGTAATAAAAGCTTGTGGGCCCCTGGGTCCCGGGTGGGAATTAACTAGGTCACCCCCGGCTATGGTCGTAATTTTGTAAGGTACGGCTTATTATTAGCTGGAGCAGAAACACGATTGTTATAAGTTAATGTTTACTAATAAGGTTTCAGATTAATTAAAAAAACTTTTTTGAATGAAAATAGAGAACCGCCTTCAAAACTAAAAAATGATAAATAACTTTTGCAAAGAACACACAAATGATTTTAGTTTCGGAAGTCGGTGGCTTTGTTCTGTTTATTTTTTTGTATTGCCACCGACTTCCGAAACTAAAGTCATGTGTGTTCTGTGCTAAAGGTAGTTATTACTTTTTAGTGTCTGAAGGCGGTTCTCTTTTCTTTTTTAATTTTTTTTTTTTGAAAGTCCTCCAAATATAGAAAGGTGGAAGAAACGAAAACGTCATCTCGGTTTTTGTTGTTTTTTTTTTTTAAAAGCGCTTTCAAAATTTCGGTTTGTTGTATACTAAAACCTTCTCCAGAATGTAACAAAAACTTTTCTGAAAACCGCATCAAAATCGGTTCAGTCAAACGGGAGGTAATCGCGGACAAACATACATACAAACATACGGGTCGAACTGAGAACCTCCTTTTTTTTAAAGCGGTTAAAAATAAACCGAAGTTACATTGTATTCATTAAGTTATGAAGAGCGGGGCCATCTAGCATATCTCTCATACCTAAAAGACGACATCTACTTAAAATATATTGTAAAAATAACTTGTCGTGACGACGACAAGACGTTGTTGACAGGTGTTAGAAACCAGAAAATTTGGCAGCCAGTCTTACCAAGAGGAATTTGGAATTGCACAACTTAATTCCTCCATCCCCATTCCATCACCGGACGAGCAGGGATACGGCGAAGCGTCACCGCTATACGGTTGAAGTTCCACGGTCTCGAACCAAGCGCTTTGACTCCACATTTATTGTGCGAACTGCCAGACTGTGGAATTCACTGCCCGCCTCTCTATTCCCTGATACATATAATCTGGGTATCTTCAAGGCACGAGTGAACCGGTTTATTCTAGGCAAGCGTGCTCCACCTTAGGCCGCATCATCACTTAAGATCAGGTGAGTGGCAGTCAAACGCAAGCCTAAAACAATATAAAAAAAAAAGAGGTATCGTGTTACCCAGTAACTGGGTTTTGGTGGTCAGATAGGCAGTCGCTCCATGTAAAACACTGGTATTCAGCTGCATCCGGTTAGATTGGAAGCCGACCCCAATGTAGTTGGGAAAAGGCTAGGCAGATGATGATGAAACAACTCCAGTAGTATCAGATTATTGAGTCTTTTTAGGTCATTTAATTTGTCAAATGTTTTTATGGAACCAACCAGAGTGACAGCTTCTTCTGCCACTTGTATTGATAATATATTTTGTAATTGTGATTATTTAAATAAAGAAATTATAAATAAGCTACCATCAGATCATAGTGGACAGACAATAACGTTATGCGCCTACATTCCTTTACAAAAAACTCAAATAAGGTTTAGGCCAATTACATGTAAAAACTTAGATAAATTTAATAGTTCATTGGAAAGTAAACTAAGTGTTCATTGCTTTAATAATATAGATGACCCAAATGAGTTCTACGCTGAGTTTTTTTCACTAATAAACACGCAATTTAATGATACATTTCCACTAAAGACTAAAAGTATTTGCACAAAGTTCTTATTTAGCGATTGGGCGACTCCAGGTATTCGTAAAAGCAGGGAAAAACTATTTGAACTTTATGGTCTAAAGCAACATGTAATGAATACAAGCTTTCATCAGTATGTTGCGAAATATTCAAAACTTTTTAAAAGTGTCTGCAAAATAGCCAAATCCCTTTATATTAGAAATAAAATAAAATTAGCTGATGACAAAATAAAAACTACTTGGCAAATAATAAATAATGAAACAGGTAGGAAAAAACAGCGTAATACTGAATTTAATCTAGAGACTGCACATGGCACCATAAATTCAGATATAGAAGTAGCTCAGGAATTTGAAGCATTTTTTGGAAATATTCCCATTAAAACTACTGAAGCTTTAAATTCCTCTCCCGCGCTCTCTGCTGCCTTACTTAGGAAGAATGTTAAGGCATGCCGTTCGGAGTTTAGGTTTGAACATACAAACCCCCAGGCTGTTATAAGAGCCTTTAAAGATCTTAAAATTAAATCAACAGAAGATCTCTGGGGAATGTCTGTAAAAGTCTGTAAATCTATTATAGAAACGATTGCGCCCTATTTAGCTCTTATATTTAACACCAGTGTAGACCAAGGAGTCTTTCCGGATCTGATGAAACACAGTAAAGTAGTACCGTTGTTCAAATCCGGTGATAGTAAAGACCCCAACAATTATAGGCCTGTGTCGATTCTGCCAGTTCTCAGCAAGGTGTTTGAAAAGTTAATGCTCAATCAAATGTTGCGTCACTTTAATAAAAATTCCATCTTTCATGAACAACAGTATGGTTTCACCAAAGGGCGTTGTACAACTGACGCCGGTGTCACCCTAATAAAGAACATTTTTAGCGCCTGGGAGGAATCACAAGATGCCATTGGAATCTTTTGCGACCTCTCAAAGGCGTTCGATTGCGTTGACCATGAGACACTTTTGCTGAAACTGGAGCACTACGGGGTTAGTAAAACATCTCTTAATTTACTAAGGTCATACCTGAGGGATAGACGGGTAAAAGTACAGGTTAACGGCGTGAACTCATTGGGGTCTGAAACGACTATGGGCGTTCCTCAAGGTTCAATATTGGGTCCATTTCTATTCTTAGTTTATATAAATGATTTACCCCAATTGTTTCAAAATCAACCAAAAATGGTGTTATTTGCCGATGACACATCATTGATTTTTAAAATAAACAGACGGTCACAAAATCTAGACGACGTAAATGACGCTATTCTTCAGGTTCAAAATTGGTTTACGGTAAACAATTTGGTACTTAATGAAAAAAAAACCAAATGTATTCGATTCATTTTACCAAATGTTAGGAATAGTAAATGTGACATCATACTTAATGGAGAGAAACTGGAATTTACTAGTCAAACGGTTTTCCTAGGAATCACGCTAGACGAGAAATTACAATGGGGACCTCATATAACATCTATTGCGGGGCGACTAAGCTCCGCGGCTTATGCTGTTAGAAAGATAAGACAGTTAACAGATGTAGAAACTGCGCGTTTGGTCTATTTTGGCTACTTTCACAGCATTATGTCGTATGGTATTTTACTGTGGGGTCGGGCTGCTGACATTGAATCCGTTTTTATTTTACAAAAAAGAGCTGTCAGAGCCATTTATAATCTACGTCGCCGCGAATCTCTTAGGGAACTATTTAAAAATATTAATATAATGACAGTGCCTTGCCAATTTATTTATGAAAATATTATGTATGTAAGAAAAAACTTACATATGTTTAATAAAGTAAGTGATAGACATGACTTTAATACTAGAAACAAGGACAAAATAGCTCAACCATATTTTAGATTGTCTAAAGTCCATACATCTTTTATGGGGTACTGTGTTAAGTGCTACAACAAAATTCCTAGTGATATATTACAACTAAGTGAAACAAAATTTAAATCATATATTAAAAGTACACTCTGTAAAAAAGCTTATTATAATCTAGAGGACTATATTCAAGATAAGAATGCTTGGAAACATGCTGGTCTAGCTCCATAGGACGATCGACAGTCTAGACAAAATCGAACCGATTGCTAATTTAAAATACCTAATTTCATACTTAGTATAAATATGTACATATATATATTTGACTCTTTTTTTATACACTGCTCAGGCTCACATACTGATTCATTGTTTGTTAAAATATAAGGAGTGGTCGTCTACTGTTTCAACATTAATTGTAATATGTAATATGTGAACACTGTGTATCTATGTACATATAACTTAGTCTGTCATTCCTTAATCTGTGATACTTTGTACACACTTTCAAATACCTAGTGTTTTTATGCAAGGTACATCGTATTCACGTATAATTATATAATTCCTGTAAATGCAAATATTGTTAACATCGTTTTTAAAAGAGTAAGTATGGAGTTTCTTGCCCATTCTTCTCCATACAAAACTACCTTTTGGAATGGGCACCTAGAATCAATTTTTTTTTTTTCTCATTTGACGTTCAAAGGTGCCTTATAATGGTCTAATTGAAATAAATGATTTAACTTTGACTTTGACTTTGACTTTGATGAACTTGTCGAAAATAATGACTATGATGTTATTATTCAGGGGTTTGTGATTGTCAAAGTCAAAGCATTTATTTCAATTAAACCATTTACAGGCACTTTTGAATTGTCAAGGAGTCGGTCAGTTAGAGTTGAAGCTAGTTGCTCGTTCCAAATCGTCGGTAGGTCTCTATGGAGAAGAACGAGCAAGAAACTCCACACACACTCTTCAAGTTTTTTACAAAGTACTGGTTACATGATTCTTGTGAAAACTATGAAGGTAGTCTAGCTATTATTAATATAGCTATTGATTTATAAGAGCCCAATGGCGTAGTGGCACAGTGGCCTTAGCGCCCACCTCTCATCATGAGGCCCTCATGATGATTGATGAAGATGTCGGAAGAAACCAAGCTGACTGGGTCGAATAGAGTAGTACCTTCTACCCGTGCGAAGCCCAGTCATCAATTTCGTTTTGAAAAGCTTTTCCCAAAATAACATTTATAAAAGAAAATCTGTTTAGTAGAATGTAGGTATAGTAATCTTTATAATTTTCAATAAATACAGTAGATAGAGGTATAGCCAGTATAGTGTTGAGTAGGACATACAAGAGGCGGTACATTTGTCCCGTACATGACGTCAAAATGTAAGAGCGGTACAACATCTAAAAGTGTACTACTTCATATTTTATGTCATGGTAGTCGCTGTACTCGTTACTCTAGGTACGTAAACTATAGCGTAAGAGGGAGAGGGAGCGAGACATATGCTACAATAGCACGTCAGTCTAAAATGGATGTAACGTAACCGCGACTCGAGACATTTTTGGCGTATTTGCACGAATGTTCACATTATTTGGTTAATGCAAAATTACCTTTAGCGTAGTAAAGATAAAGTTTATTTTCAATTACCAAATTACCAAGGATTAAATAACATGACTATTTTGACAAAAACACCAAGTGTAGTACAAAAGTCACCTGTACATCAAATCACGTCAAAATGTCATATTTGTACCGAGTACTTCAAACTAAAGACTCCATGATTCAAACCTTCAAATGTATCACTAAGCCTCAGTACGCCTCGCCTCATTTGAAGTAGGACATTGTACCGGCTCAGAGCAAAAAGAGGCTACTCTTACAAAACTCTTTTTTAAGTCGTGTCCTACCCAACACTCTCATGCATGAACTTGTGGATTCGCGACTGGGTACGAGCAAGTACCAGTGAGACTTTTTCAGTATCAATTTCTATGTTAATCTTGGACATCATTGACATCAGTGAAGGAAAACATCCTGAGGAAGCCTGGACTTCTAACTAATATAATAATAATAAATAAACCATTTATTTTCAGGTAACAAAGACCCATAGAAAAATACCTTAACGAAGTATACATAATAACAACTGTCATCATCATCATCATTTCAGCCGAAAGACGTCCACTGCTGGACATAGGCCCTCCAAGTGTCGCCATTTTGACCGGTAAGTTAGTTAGCATAGTTTTTTCCTAACACAATTTGTTATGAAATAAAACTTAGTATCAAGTGATCCTAACAAAGACTATTAAAAAAAAAGACGGGTTGCACTCCGGGAGTGCCGGCAGAAGTGAAAACTTGATTATTAACGTTGTGCATGTTTGATATTTTGGAATGGTTAGGGAATAATTTTGCACCAATTGCTTTATCAGTATAAAAGTACTATCATTTATGTGGTAGAATACAATATTCATTTATTGCGCTATCGTACACAAACATGACAATTTATATTACATTAAAAAAAAAAAAAAAAAGTAGTCAAAATTGTCTTTTTTACTACACAGACGGTCGAGCCATCAGCTGTCACCATCCATGGATGCGCGTGGCACGCTGTAACATACACGAACATTCGCGCAAGCGCCCTGCGCTGCCTAAACGAAACAGTAGGCCCAGGCATACATTTTCGCCGCGCCGTAGAGAGGGGATAGCTGTCTACTCTCCATCCGTCTTACGCTTTTTCGATCAGGTCACGTGTCCTGACGCGAGTTTAAGATTTTATACCCATTACAGAAAAAGTGCTCAACGCCGCTAAAGAAGTTTTCACTTCAAAAAAAAAGCCGTGAAAGCGGCGGAATACCACATCCTGTGGCCAAAAACTTTCTTCCAATACCTGATACAGGAAGCATGTTGGTATGCGCACCACAAACGCCTTAAAGTTGACGTTACGATGCGACTCCAGCTACTGCAATCTCGGCACGTACTAGTTTCAGCCTTTAATATGTCTGATATCGCCAATCCACCTTGAGCAAGAGTGGTTATCTCTTCTCTATAAGAGAAGAGGCCTTTGCCCTGCAGTGGAACAGTTATAGGCTGATATCAAACACGCAACACTACTAAAGTTGCAGTGGATTGAGAGTAGTGTAGTTGCGGGTTCAACAGTGGCGACCACCAGAAAAGCGCCGAGGCAATGAATCTCGACGAGAGAAACGTTACATCTGTCCCGAAACTAAATTAATCAGAAAAGAAGAGCGGAAGAGTAAGAAATACATATATCCACTTCCCTCCAAATCAAGCAGGAGACAGAACAGAACTAGGCCAAATTGGCATAAAGGGACGTTTAAAACTGAGGGAATCTCAGCTGCCAAGCACCACGGATTAGCTCGGCTGGTATCAATGACGATCGGCGATAACAGATGCAAATGGCCTTAATTCCAGATATTTTTTAAACTAGGTCTGTTTCAACTTGTTTCTGCCTACTCCCATCAAAAAGACTTGAGTTTAAGTAAACTCATTAAATATTCAACGTAGCTCACGAACTCTGTACAAATCTGAGCCACACCGCATTTTAATAAGCCGCAATCCGTGTAAATAACAAGATTCGAGCCGGTCGACCGCGCTCAGACATACGTATAGCTTGTAACTTCAGAGCTTAAGAATATCCATTTTCTTTACTTCTAAGGCTTCGGGACAACCTAGTTTGTTATACATCTTTGCATACATGATCGTGTCATGCTCACTCAAATATCTCGCTGATGTGGTGTGGTGAGTGTGTTGGATCATTCAGCTCCCTTCAAAATAGTTGAGCTGAATTGTGCTGATCCACACGTCTTGTTCGTGAACGGGCGCTGTTAGCAGAGATTGGTCAACTCTTAACTGCCATCTTGATTATTTTTATGAAGTTTCGTATTGCTCTTTACCTATTTTGTTTTCACATGCAGAAGCAACAAGAATAATGTTGCCATTGATTTAAAAGAGTGTCCGTGGAGTTTCTGACTCTTTGACTATTCAAAAGTGCCTGCAAATGGTTTAATTGAAATAAATACTTTGACTTTGACTTTCATTTTGACTTTGACGTAACCTCTTGCAGGAGAGGCGAAATCAAGAAACCCCAAAATCAAGTTCATAGAATCAATTGGAATAATAACTTAACCAAACTCAAGCCCTTTTGCCCCCAAACGCTTTTAATTCCCATCCTTTTGACTCTTCGTCACCGCTGACTGAAAACTGAAAGCCATTTTCAACTAAACCAGTATTCTATCACACTTCATTAGCTACTTGTGCGAACTTATGATTAATCCGTCTGCCTTCGACAGATTATTAATTACAAGTCATTTACTCCTGTACATCAACATTACGCAGTTAGGAGAATTAAGGTTGTTGTACACTGTACACAATTACTTTCGGGGCCTCGAAAGCTTCCTAGACGGCAACACGCGTTTTTATCGGGTATGGACCAAGTCAAGTCAAAGCATTTGTTTCAATTAAACCATTTACAGGCACTTTTGGATTGTCAAGGAGTCGGTCAGTTAGTCAGAAAGTTGAAGCTACTTGTTCGTTCCAAAATGTAGGTCTCTATGGAGAAGATCGAGCAAGAAACTCCACGGACACTCTTTAAAATCAAGCTTTTATATAATACTGGTTATATTATTCGTGTTGCTTCTATATATGAAAACAATGAAGGTAATTTAGCATTGCAAAACATTTAAAAAAAATCAAGATTAAAGCCATGGCAGTTAAGAGTTGACCAATCTCTACTGACAGCGCCCGGTCACGAACATGACGCGTGGATTAGCACTAATCAGCTCAACCATTTTGGAGGAAGCTGAATGATTCAACACATGTGACACCATCAGCGAGACATTTGGGTGAGCATGACCGCTGCTCAAACACATGTGTGATGTCGCTTTCCATGTGAAGGGACCCATTCGGTTATGCGTTTCACTCAATGATCGTCAAGGCAAAGCAACTAATAATCTAATGTTACAGTTAATTCGCCATCAATTTCGTGGTCTACCGCGGCCCCGTCTCGCCATTTCAGGGCACAATTTTGGGATTTACAGGCCCATACGTCCTTCGACAAGCGGCCAACATGTTTAGGCCAGTCCAATTTAAGCTGGGCAGCCTTTTGAACCACGTCACTAAAGAGATGGCTTGACGACTTAGATGGCTGCCTTAAGAATTGACAAGATATAGCGAAAAGTCGAAACCAGTAGAAGGAATGGAGGGAGGACTTTGCCTTATATGGGGTTAAAATAAATGCCATTAATTTATTCTATATAATGCCTTTAAAGCATATAACACAGGTCATGTAATATCGATATGTATGTTAGTTGCAAATAATTGGAAGCTATTACACCAATCTGTGTGCCTAATGGGCTCCTGGGCGCTGGCCCCTGTGCCTGAATAATGTGGAGCGACCCTTAGGCTGCGGTTACATGTCCAATTATTGGGGGCAATTATTGAAGTAATCTACTTTTTGAAATTGTTCCACATTGCTCACGACGACGACGAGGATGAGTCCCGGAGAAACATTACAACTGTCTTGCATCCCACAACGAAATGAAACAAAAGAACAACGGAGGAGTAAGAAATAGGTGCATATTTTTCGACCTCTCTCCAAATCAAGCAGGAAACAGAACAGAACTAGACCAATAGACACAAAGGGCCACTTGCGTTGCAGTTTTCCTGATGTTGTTGTGACGACATACCTACATAACCAATATTTGCCCTGAGTTCAGCAATCAGGTTGCCCATGTAATCACACCCTTAGCCCGTTAGTGAGTTATTACGGTTTAATGTGTTTCGCTGTGCGTTCGGCAGATTTAATCATGGCCCCCGATAGTGAAGGGTTGTGTTTGATTGTTTTGATGATGATGTTTGTGTGTGTATGGTAGGTTATTTGAACCCTGAATTAGATAAGGATGAGTCAATAGAAGATAATATGAGTATGTTGCTATTGACAATCCACAATAACCAGTATAATAACGCGTTCAGGGGTTTATTGGGGCTCCCATAGCGGTGCCTCCGGTATGTTCGCCGACCATAGCACGAACGGCTTTCAGGCGGTGCTTTGCAAAAGAACAGCCTCCCTGTGGTTTTGGGTAAAGGATAGCACCAACACCAACACGCTTCTGAGCGTAGTATCGGACAGAGTGGACAGCTAAATCCTGAGGCATTTGCTCATGCAAGTCCAAAATAGTAATAATTTTAAATTTCAATTTCACTTTATACGTATGTTTATTGTTGTTTATTTTTATGTTTTTACTTTATACGTTTTTGCATTTTTGATGTTCATGACATTTCCAGAATCAAAATTTACGGGTCTAGGATGACCAATTCGAAATAAAAATTGGTAGGTATTTCATTTTCTCTACCACTCACAAACCGCATAAAAAAAATGTTTTGTTGTTTATTATTTTGCTACACTAAACACCTTTTCGTTTGCCTTTCCTTGCATATATGCAGTTTCCAATTAAGGAAAACTTATTAGAACCAACAGCTTCCGAATAGATATCGCTCAATGTTTTAAACACCGCTTGAATCTATTTTTAAACCGATTCTCGCTAACGATTGTCTCACAAAGTAACGAAACGCCACCTAACTATTGATTTTTACCAGTTAGCGTACACTGAACAAAATTGTATTTAGATTTTGTTTCGCATCCAATTTAAACGAACTAGTTGGCAAATGAATTATAGCAGTCTTCATTGACTTAGTAATTGAACCCAACTGCATCATCATCATCTGTTTAGCGGTTTCCTACGCTGTTTTGGAAATTGGCAGTATAGCGAAGTACTGCAAAAGGAGTTCAAGGTTCTCAAAGGGACACCACCGGGGCCACAATAACATCCATGCACCTACTTTAGAGTGTAATGAGTTCAACTATTTGAACACCCGCCTGTACCCGGATCGTATTCCAGCAGTTTAACTGGATGCACCAGTAATTAACATGGAACGACTGCGTATTTATCACACAGAACACGATGCCCTCATCATCATCATCTTGCCAACCTTTAAACACCCACTGCTGGGCATTGGTCTCGAGGAGGAGGGGGGGTTAGCCACAATTGCCATGTTTGACTGATGCATGTTGACGATCGCAGTAGGCCATTTTTACCCACGGGTAAAAATGGCAATTTTTTTTTAATTTAGAACCTGCATGTGCAAGGTTTCTATGAAGCTTTCATTTTACATTTTCAATGAATTACCTTATGAACGGCTAAAGCGAAAAGCTGATTTCAGACGTGTTTACTGAATTTATTTCTCAATAAAGTTTTTATTCGTTACTTAGAAACCTAGATATTAATCAAAAGATACGTGTGAGTTAAAAATATTTAGAGGAAAATTTGGCGGCCGCCCTTAATTCTCCTATCCCATCACCGGACGAGCAGAGATACGGCGAAGCATCACCGATATTGTAAGTACCACGGTCTCGAACCAAGCTCTTTGCTTGCACATTTATTGTACGAACTTCCAGATTGTGGAATTCACTGCCCGCCTCTCTATTCCTCAACAAGTATGATCTGGGTATCTGCAAGGCACGAGTGAACCGGTTTATCCTAAGCAAGCGTGCTCCACCTTAGGCCGCATCATCACTTAAGATAAGATGAGTTGCGGCCAAATGCAAGTTTATTAGAAAATAAAAAAACAGCTGTTTACACGTCTTCAGTCTTGCTAAGAATTTTACTAAGGCAAGTTCTATTCTCAAACACTCGTGCGGATACAGTAGAAGAAAAAGGGCATCATGCAAATTGAGACTTGCCATCACCAGCTTTCTTAATTAATCAATCACCCCTAATCACTCTCCTTAAAAGCAACGTTATTCAAAAGAAGGATACTCTAGAAAAGCTCTTAATCCTGGTTATTATAAGGCTATTGTTCCTGTGCATCTCCGGACGCCAGTCGCGCCGGAGAGAGGGAGCGTCGCAGAACAATAGACTTTATTTTGACACTTTAAATGTCAAATGCAGAGACGAAAATTTTGAGTGAGTGTTATAATTATGTAGTTTTCACGTTTTCAAGGAGGTTAAAACTATAGATTAGATTTGTTAACATTTTAGTATCACCTCAGGCTATGGTAAACAGTTCAAGGTCCTAATTCCGCTCATTTACAAAATAACCAACAGACCAACTGAAACGTTTGCATATTAGTGAAATCAACGAGAATATCGTTTGGTTAGGCAGTCACTATCTTAGAGATAATTTCTGTAGCTTTTTTACAGACAATCTACAATCTGATTACATCTGAAACATTGCCCCCTAAACTATTAAGGGTTTTACCTATACTTTGTTTTTAAATCTAAAAGCATTTTGAACGTAATTCATTTGTAATCCTGTCACGTCTACTCGCGTCCATAAAAATATATCTATCAAACTTTTTACGAAACATTTACAGTCAGTATTTAATTATTCTAAAAAGCCTAGGTCTCACCTGCGGTAGATGTCTTGATTTCCTTGTCGCTTGGTGTTCCTTTCCGCCGATGCCTGATAAGCACTTCCCGTTTGGCACACCGTTGCCCGGCGTGGCCTTTATCTCTTCCTTCACCGCCCCGGCAATAGGCCTCGATATCGGAATGTTGTGCTTCTCGAAATAACCATTCTGTATCATCTGGTCTAACGATACTTCCAATTCTCTCACTGGAACTAATTTCCTGCCGCAAATAGGATCGTCAACCACCATCTTTCGGTTGCAACCTGACACTTCGGAAAATTTAACGTTCTTTTTTGGTTCCTCGGATTTTTTCGGGCGATTTCGGCCGCGCTCGGGCGGGTCGGTCGTCCAATAGCGCGCTGTCCTGTCTGATATCCGATGCGGTTTACAGACTGCAACATTTTTCGGTTGCTTTAAACTTGAATTCATCGGCGCGTTCAAAGTATTTTTACTAGATAAATTATTTGTTAAATTAATTGTTGGTTTTGTAGGCTGTTTTAGATTTGAATTCATCTCTTTTGGTCTAGACTCGACAGATTTCCTATAAGATTCATAAGATTCCCGCGTTCGTCTCTCGTTTTCGATTCTAAAATCGTAGTGATCCTTCTTGTACCTCCGATTATTTCTGTCTTCGTAGTTATAATAATTTCTCGGCAGTGAATTGTACTTGATGTCGTAAGTCGTCGGGAGGTTCAAATACTCGGGCCTAATAGGTCTGAACAGAGATAATCGACCTTGTGCTTCGTCGAAATCGGAGTATATATCTTCATACACGTACCCATTCTTGCGTCGAGGTCGGTCGTGTAGATCCCGTCTCCTTTCCTGCCTATATCGATTGGTTTCCCTGTGGCTCTCCCTGTCATACGGTTCATATCGGCGTCTGAATTCGTATTCATATTCGTAATCAGGCCTCCTTTCATAGAGCAATCTCTCACGGGAGCCGGCCATTGTCCGCTTATTAGATTTTTCCCGCCTGAAAAGAAAAGAATCGTATATTAATGAGGGATTGGTGAGATTCAACGGATTTGCGGGCTCTGAATAGCAAGCGCGGATTGTGCGGCATTCTGTCCCGTTTTTACGACGATATTACCGAGGTGTAAAGACGGATAGTTAAATTATAGGTACATGTATATTACGCACCTTTTTAGTACCGTCCCCAAATTTTAGGGGCGTAATACTGAAGCCATATTTAGGAATGTGGGCTTTAAAAACACAATGCGGTCATTGTCGAAAAAGGTGGTTAGCAAGAGCTATGTAACCCTTTTTTATCTGCGTTCCACAAAGCAAAAAGCATTTCGGTACCTATTACGTGACCTCCTACATTCTGTATTGTAAGTACTTCAAAACAGATATCTAAATTATGAGTGGATGAAGTTATACTTTTGATTTTTTTAGACATTCAATAGCATGATACATATTTAGATTTGCGACCGACATTACGTCAGTCGATAAGAAAGATAATGTTGACAGTATTTGATATATCAACAGGATTTTGTAATTATTAAACAATTTCATTACTATATTTGGGTATATTGAGACTGACTTTTTCTCACTAGAAGGTACCTATAATATCTACTATTTAACGCTTAGTTCTCACACTAAGATAGGATCACTAACAGGTTTATGTCTATCTAGTTTCTCTATAAAACCGCTCCCTCTATTCCAACCCATCCCATCTTCTATTACAATTTCCCTGTTCACCTCTTAAAACGCTATATGACAAGCACTTCCATCTGGAGCTACACTAATAAATGAAACCGCGCGTACATTTACATACGGAATCCAATTAGACGTAAAACGGAACTCCCCCACATGTCTGTTACGTCATCTAGCTAAGTAAGTCGCGATTACACGGGCAATTTTACAGCAATTCATGCGCCACTATAGTTGCTGAAAATCTTCCTATCGTTTTTCCAACTACATATGTTGGAGTCGGCTTCCAGTATAACCGGATGCAACTGAATACCAGTATTTTACATGGAACGACTGCCTATCTTGCTTCTACAACCCAATTATTTATTTATTTATTTATTTATTTATTTACACTTCATGCACAAAGGTACAAAGGCGGACTTAATGCCTTAGGCATTCTCTACCAGTCAACCCAGGGTGGTGAAGAGATAACACGGCAGGTGCATATAAAAAATATAACAAAATAGGTAAAGTACATAAACAAAATTATATAAATAATAAAATATATATCTATATAAATATATTTATGTATATATATATATAATTATATCATACTCCTTGGTAAGATTGATTGACAAACTCTCTGGCTTCTGACGACCACGAAGTAAGTTTCGTGCTGACGACTCATAACGACTGTCAAAGATTTACGGATGACAGCTGGGACCAACGGCTTTACGTGCTTTCCGAGGCATGGTCATGTCAAGAAATGGTGTGAAATGGATGATCAACGCGGCATGTATAGCGTTACCATCAAGACTGGTTGATTCGCACGGGATTTACTTAGCCAGGAGCTTAGTAAATATACTTTTCACACCACCTGCTCGACAATGTCAAATGATATGTCATGCAAACCTAACCTAAAGTAAGTCATTAAAGACCTGAGATCTAGCAGGGCATTAATATTGTACTGAATTTCATTATGACCCGCTGGTCATTAATGTGATCGCATACGTACATTTACTATAGGTAGTAGGTACCTACTCATTCCACGCATTCACCATTAAGATCTGCACTAAAAAATAAATTGTTCGAAAATCGACCTGGCCACCACGAGTAGAATAAAAAGAAAAGAAAAATAGAACACAAATTAAAAAGAGGCGCGAATACTGAAAATTGATTTGACAAATTACTGAACTGTAAATTCTCACAAAAATGTCGAGTGACGATAGTGATTCGACTCCAGAGTACATTCAATCCGAAGCAATTATGACATTACCAGCAATCTACACTTGATTCTAGTACTATTGCTTTTTATTGTCTCGTAGATAGTGTGATAAGTAGAGTTATCTCCTCGGGGATAAAGGTGCCTTCGTCTTGGGCGATCTTGAATCCTCAGGATTCTTGTCTTAACTCCCTCGCTCCGCTCGAGAGTTGACGCTAGAATCCTTCGTTTTGCTCGGGATTCAATACGGTGCCCGCTACATAAGACACTACTTTATCCCCTTAGTGCATAATCTACTATTCTATACAGCTGGCATTGCAATTGACCAATTATTACCTTTAAGTTGCCCGTTTAAGTGCACCATAACCATAATAGAATCTTGGTATCTATGCACGACTATGATATGAATTTTTAAGTCAGTTTTTTATGCTGCATAAAAAACATTTAGCATGTTGAATGTAACTGGATTGCGGTTGGATGCATCTGTATTCATTGCTAGAAGATTTTAGTTCGTATTTTTTCTCTGGATTTAAGCTCCGACCAAAATAAGAGGGTGTTATAAATTTGACGTGTGTATTTGTGTGTCTGGTGGCATCGTAGCGCCCGAACGTCGCAATCAATTTTGTTTATTTTTTTCAACCGACTTCAAAAAAGGAGGAGGTTATCAATTCGTCTGTATTTTTTTTTTTTTTTTTTTTTTTTTTTTTTATGTTTGTTACCTGATTTTTCGGGACTGGGTGAACCGATTTTGATGATTCTTTTTTTATTTGGAAGCTAGTGCTTCCCGTGTGGTCCCATTTTTTTTTGGTCCAGTTCTGACCATGGCATCCATGAGAAAACCGTATAAGTCTTAAATTTACATTAAGTATGTGCGCGATTTGTTACGCGATTTCTCAGGCAAACGTAAACCACTTTTGAAAATTCTTTTTTTTATAGATAGGGTATGCTTCAGGGGTGGTCCCATATAAATTTTATCGAATTTGATTCAGCACTTTTTGAAAAATCAACAAATACCCAAAAATTTTACATAGACGACGTTTTAGTTTCATCAACCTTTGTAGTAGTTAACTTTCAATTTCTTCTTAATAGATTTGAATGAGAAGGAGGTACTAAAAAGCGGAAAATAAAAAGCTTTTTACAAAAAAGACAACCGCCTTCAAAAAGTGAAAAATAACTTTAGCACAGAACACACATTGACTTTAGTTTCGGAAGTCGGTGGCAATACAAAACAACAAACAGAACAAAGCCACTGAATTTCGAAACTAAAGTCAATGTGTGTTCTGTGCTAAAGTTATTTTTCACTTTTTGAAGGCGGTTGTCTTTTTTGTAAAAAGCTTTTTATTATAAATCAAAAGGTTTTAAAACAATAATTAAAAAAAAATCTCTCCACAAAGGTAATACCTTAGGACTTAACAATAAATGCAGACAAAAACACAGAAGAAACGGCAAATGAACAAGCGAAGTTTAATAGATAATGGATATAAAATGGAAATGTATGGGAAGGGGGTTGGATGTATGGATGGGGGTGTTATGGATATGGATATGAAAAGGATATGGATATTATGTTTTTTTTAAACTTGCCTTAAAACCACGACTTTGTCCGCGTGCATGACAAATCTAAATACTATATAAATACATACGAATAAATAAAATTTAAGTGTTACTATCAACTGTTTTATGTCAAATTAAAGCTGTTCGCATACCGAGTTCCTTCCGTGCCTCGAAAAGCTCATAACGCCGCTGTTGGTTCCGACTGTCATTCGTAGATCTTGACACATTGACTTTAGTTTCGAAATTCAGTGGCTTTGTTCTGTTTGTTGTTTTGTATTGCCACCGACTTCCGAAACTAAAGTCAATGTGTGTTCTGTGCTAAAGTTATTTTTCACTTTTTGAAGGCGGTTGTCTTTTTTGTAAAAAGCTTTTTATTTTCCGCTTTTTAGTACCTCCTTCTCATTCAAATCTATTAAGAAGAGATTTAAAGTTAACTACTACAAAGATTGATGAAACTAAAACGTCGTCTATGTAAAATTTTTGGGTATTTGTTGATTTTTCAAAAAGTGCTGAATCAATTTCGATAAAATTTATATGGGACCACCCCTGAAACATACCCTATCTATAAAAAAAAGAATTTTCAAAATCGGTTTACGTTTGCCTGAGAAATCGCGTAACAAATCGCGCACATACTTAATGCAAATTTAAGACTTATACGGTTTTCTCATGGATGCCATGGTCAGAACTGGACCAAATTAAAATGGGACCACACGGGAAGCACTAGCTTCCAAATAAAAAAAGAATCATCAAAATCGGTTCACCCAGTCCCGAGAAATCAAGTAACAAACATAAAAAAAAAAAAATACAGACGAATTGATAACCTCCTCCTTTTTTGAAGTCGGTTGAAAATAATAATAATAATATGTGGGGACATTTCACACACGGCTATCTGACCCCAAACTAGGGAGACCCTGTACTATGGGTGTCAGACAGCTGATATACATACCTACATAAATACATACATATATTAATAGATAAACAACACCCAGACACAAGGCAAACACAAGTGCTCATCACACAAATATTTACCCTGGGCGGGAATCGAACCCGCAACACGCTGCGCAGCAGTCGATATATAAAGATATATCAAGTTAATATATCTTTTAATTATAGTATTTAGTTCCCGTACACAAATACCTCTTATAGTACTTACTTACGTCATGACATAGTAGATAGCGAAGAATATCAAATCACAAAACTATTTAAAACCTCGACCTCTGCATACCCGCAAAAAGAACAAAAGTCTGAGCATAAATAATACTTGCTGGTATGCAAAATAACTTCCCTAATATAATAACATTCCATTTTGTGAATGAGCGTCCCGAGCTCCGCAGACTGAGCGCACTAGAGCTGGGAAACTCGAGGTCATATTTAATGTCAAATATCGATAAAAAAATATATTTATTTTGTAGATAATTTTGTACTTACGATTTGTGAAGCCTATAAAAGAAAGTGTACTGCGATAGGCTGGTGGTGATAATTATGTAAACAGATTTTGAGTCGTAAAAACAGTAAAAAAGAAAACCGCCAGCAAAAACGAACAAGTGACTTTTTGTAAAAAGGTTTTTCTATCTTTCGCTTTTTATTACTCAATTAATATAATCCAAATATAACAAAAAAAAACCACTGAACAGCAACACTGAAAAGAAATTTCGAAATCGATCCACTATTGCCGAAGATATTGAAACACAAAGTAAGTGAAAATCAATAAAACCATATCCCCTAATTTGTCATCCTTACAGGTGAAATATCACAGCCTAACTAAAAAAAAAAAACAATTTCGATTAACAATTGCTGGAGAAATCGGGTAACAACCATACAAAAAAAAAACATACAGTCGAATCTCCTTCTCCTTTTTTGAAGTCAGTTAAAAATAGAAGTCGGAGTTAAATAAGCGTATCATAACGTATAAGTCACATTAATGCCGTAATGTCAAATACTGACGTAAACCAAATTGGAAAGAAAAGTGAAAAGCATAGTCTGTCAGTTGATACATTTCCTAAATCATGTATTACGACGCCTCTAGGAGCAGAGTCCATAAATAAATTCTTAAGTCGCCTTTTACGACAGTCTTAGAAAAGGGTTCGGTCATAAATACGGGTTTCTGAATAACAAGTTTAGATCTACACTGTACTCTTAGTCTGAAAAATAGTTTATCAATGAAATCCTTATTCATTTTTCAAAAATAGAAGCACTGCTGTTGCCACCAAGATAGAAAATTGAAAAAAAAGAAGTATCGATATATTAAATATATCGATACTTTATTTTCATCACTAGTCCGCGGTCCCGTCTGGCGCAGTGCGGTACGTGGTGGTCCATCGATAAATCTCAACGAACGTTTAAACTAAACGATACAACACCAATGATTGTGGCCGCCACTCTAATACGACTCCGACATTCTCCAGACTATGGAGAAGAATAATATTTCGATCACATTCGTGACTTCCTTTAAGGATACAATGAAGGAAATAGTAACCGTTCATAAGTTACCGTATCAGGAACAGAGGCGGAGGCACGGGCGCGTTTAGTAAACGTTACATAGAAATACCCGTTCCACACAGAATTTTTGGTTATTTTAAAGAATTTATTCATCATCTACCTAGACTTTTCCTAATTATTTTGGAGTCAGCTTCCAGTCTAACCAGATACAGCTGAATACTAGCCGATCGACGGCATCGATCGATGGTAGAATGGATTAGTCGAAATCGATCGATAGTTTCTACCAGACCAATCGATCGATTGAAGGTAGAATGAATTAGTTCGATCGAGCAGCTTGATTATTATTACTGATGGATTATAGCTGGGGTTAATCGATCAACGTCGACTGATGTCATCGACCGGCAATCGATCGATTAGTTAGTGGAACGGTATCCGTCGATCAGCCGAAGCTTCCACACCAATCGATCAACGTCGATCGATGTAGATTGATGGCATCGATCGACGATCGATCGATTGGTGTAGTAACACCCTAACATGGAACAACTGCCTGTCTGACCTCCACAACCCAGTAACTGGGTAACACGATACCTCTTGGTAAAACTGGTTGTCAGATTATGTGGCTTCTGACTACATAGAACGACTGTCAAAGATCTACGAATGAGAGCCAGGACCAACGGCTTTACGTGCTTTCCGAGGCACGGAGGGAACTCGGTATGAAATGGATGGTCACTCGTCCACAGACCGACTTTGGCAAGCATAGCTTAACCTGGCTGATCAATCTCCTAGTATTATACAGGATGAAATTGAATTCATTAACAAATTTTAAAGAAGTGACTCAGACCACGATCCTGAACAACTTTCATTATAGAGCCAACTTGACGACACGGTTGGCGCAGTGGCTGAGAGATCGACTGCTGCGCAGCGTGTTGCGGGTTCGATTCCCGCCCAGGGTAAACATTTGTGTGATGAGCACTTGTGTTTGCCATGTGTCTGGGTGTTGTTTATGTATATTAGTATGTATTTACAAAAAAAAATGTATTTGTGTATGTATATCAGCTGTCTGACACCCTTAGTACAGGGTCTCCCTAGTTTGGGGTCAGATGGCCGTGTGTGAAAATGTCCCCACATATTATATTATTACATTATTATAACTCCAAAAAAACAGCTGTTCCATACATTTTGGCCGAGTACCTATTGCACTTCTGTATGGAACAGCTGTTTTATTTTTCGCGCTGTTAGAGTTGGCTCCATAATGAAAGTTGTTCAGGATCGTGGTCTGATTCACTACTTAAAATTTTGCTAATGAATTCAATTTCATTCTGTATAATACTAGGGGATTGATCAGCAAGGTTAAGCTATGCTTGGTGACCATCCATTTCCAGATTTCATAAGTAGCATTAAGTCGATATTACCATATGTCACTCGGGTTTCATCTAAAAGTTTACCGGAACGTTTACTCAATTCACGAATCAAATAAAGAAATTCGGATCAAAAGTTTTTATATTGAATGCAAGTTTCAGCGCTCAGCCTTTTGTGTATGTGATTTTCCTTGAACGTTTTCGTGTTTATGTGCCTTTTATGTTTATGGAGGTGGGTAGGTAATAAGGGAATGAAGCAATTGACGTATTGGCATGACCTTTTCTGCTCAAGTTTCGCTTTAGGATTTCGAGTTTACGACCTATATTTATTTATTTATTATTAAACATCTTTATAGTTATTCACCAAATGCGATAGCGTGGTTGTCCGTACGGTGTCAGACGTAAAGAATAGCACCATCCCATATCTTCCCATGGGTGTCGTAAGAGGCGACTAATGGACTTACCAGAGAATGGGCAGCAGCATTCTCTGTGCCTTTGTAACAACCATACTGCGATCGCCAACCCGCCTGCCAAGCGTGGCGATTATGTCAAAACCCCTATTGGGGGAGATCTATGTCCAGCAGTATCTTTCGGCTGAAATGATGATGATGATGATAGCGTGGTCTAAATATGTATTAAAAACTAAACTAGAAACTAACAAGAACAATATTATCAATCCTAAATTACATAAACACTAAACACAATAACAATCGTAACACTATCAAACATCTAACCTACCCTTATCTTAATTATAAAATAAATAGTAGAAATTTTGCTAATTTACTCAAAAGACGTAAAAACGTCAATCTTGATATGAAGATCGTTAATAGTTATAATTGCTCGAGTCAGTGGTGCCTTGGCGAGAAGGTTGGTCTTTATCATGTGCTTTCTCTTTTCTGTCGGTGAAAACCACATGAAAATCTGTTTAGTAGTTTTTGAGTTTATCGCGAACGAACACAAACTCAGTGCAGATGGACGGACAGATAGACACGGCGGGAGACTTTATTTTATAATAGGAAAGTTGAGAATAAAGAAATTGGAATCTGTAGGTATGTCTATTGTGTCACAATCCCCCTCGGTGAACACCTAGGTGAAGTGAGCTGTCATCTGTCCCGATGCTATGGATTTACAAAGCACTACAATCGGATGACAGCTCACTTCACCTATACTCTGTTCACAATAAGATTAGACATTTACAGAAACCTTTTTTACAGTTCGTTCAACCGATTTTGACTTATATTGCGATGGCAGCATGACAAATGGCAACTGCAGTAAACAGTTGTTATTGTAACCACTTTTTTGCCTCTAATGTCATCCTTAAGCCTACTGAATAAAAGTCAAAATTGGTTGAAGGGACTGTAAAAAAGGTTTGTGTTTATGTCTAATCCTATTGTGAACAGGGTATAGATAGGTGTATGAAAATTCAGGCGGATAAAGTTGCGGAAGCTAGTAATATTATAAAGCTTAAAAGATTAATATTATAGAACTACTGTAGGTCGATTCTGTAAAATTCAAACACCAACTCGCATCACACTTCGCATGGTTCAAAATGACATTGATATATTTGACACTTTGAATGGGGTCGAGTGCGAAGTGAGCGTCGAAGTGACGGGGAAATTACCTTACAGAATGCCACTTCGTACGTCATCTCATACTTTATCTGTCCAAATCTTCCTGTCAATTTAGTTCAACTCGCTGACACGCTCGCAAGGGTGGCGCTAGTGTAAATTCTAATTATCAACCGAGTTTTTAGAATGCCAATCGAAGTTTAGAATGAGGTCTTACAGAATTACATCCCTGCTCTTATTTTGATTCGTTTTGCTTATTTCTTAGTTAGTTCATCATCTGCTTAGCTTTTTCCGAACTATATTGAGGTCGGCTTCCAGTCTAACTGGATGCAGCTGAATACCAGTGCTTTTCAACCGACTTCAAAAAGAAGGAGGTTCTCAATTCGTCTGTGTTTTTTTATATTTTTTTTTTGTATATTTGTTACACGGTTTCTCCGGCAAACGTAAAGCGATTTTGAAAATTCTTTTGAAATTTTTGATGGATAGGGTATGCATCAAGGGTGGTCTCATATAAATTTTATCGACGAAAAAACCGACAGAAAGCAAAAAAAATATACATGGATGAAGTTGTAATTTTGTCACCTTGCACTTTCAATCTCTGTTTTGACTGTGTTGCCATTTCTTAATGGATTTGGACGATCAGGAAGTACAAAAAAGCGAGAAATAAAAAAGCTTTTTTACAAAAAAGACAACCGCCCTTTACATGGAGCGAATGCCACGGACCTCCACAATCGGAGTTACTTACATAGGCTATATTTTATTGTAAAAAAATAGGGATTATCATCATCTGCCTAGCCTATTCTCAAGAATATTGAGGTCAGCTTCCAGACTAACCGGATTTAGCTAAGTACCAGCGACTGCCTATCTGTCCTCTATAACCCAACCACAGCTCTGTATATCCCAGGAAAATACAATAAAACTGTATTTTTTAACCGACTTCAAAAAGGAGGAGGTACTCAATTCGATTGGTATTTTTTTTATGTATGTACATCGATTACGCTGAGATGATCCGATTTAAGTGATTCTTCTTTAGTTTGATGCGGAAGAGTTGCCATTTGGTCCCGTAAAAATTTAACATCTAGTTTGGCCCAGTAGTTTACATTTTATGAACTTTCTTTTTTATGTTTGACCACGCTTAACTTTTTGTCAGTGTTGTACGATTTCGATGATTCTTTTTTTAAATTGATAGTGTATACCTAGTCCCATATCAATTTCAAGAAAATATTCCACCCCTAAAGTTAGAAAATTAAGGGATGATTGAATTTTTTTGGTGTCACTGTTTCGTAATTAATTTGTATGATAAGAAGTGGGCACTAAAAAGCGAAATAAAAAACTTCTTAACAAAAAAGACAACCGGTTTCAAAAAGTAAAAAATAACTTTCAATTCGCAAGTCGGTTATTTGGTTTCGCTTGTTGTTTTGTATTGCCACTGACTTGCGAATTTAAAGTTATTTTTTTCTTTTTGAAGGCGGCTGTTTTTTTTGTAATAATTTTTTTTTTTTCGATTTTTAGCCAGGTTATCAGGTTAGACTTGCAGCCGACACCAAGATATTTGGGTAAAGGCTAGGCAGATGGTGATGATGATCAATTTCATATGTATATGTCTAATAAGGGACACCAATATTATACCTATGTGTAATAATAAAGGTCGCTAACAAGGGATTTCACTACGAAATTACCCTTGTAATTCTACCGGTATAAATTGTCGTATATTATACTCTTAGATCTATCAACCACACGATCCCTATTTCCAATTCTACTAACAATGTACCTAATCCATTAGTTACCCTGTACACCACCATAGAACATTATATAGAACAGACACGTCAAATTCCCGCCAACCATTTAATGCCTACTTTTATAACTCCGCACAGAAAAAAATCAAGAGCATTAATTATATTTCAATATCCGATACACAATATTTTGATGATGTAGCAAGTTAGGGTTTGCGGGCCACATTTGTCGCAATGCGGTGCCTCTGGCTGCCAAATCGTATTGTATTAATTGCCACAGCTACCTTGAAGGTACGCCGGCGAATTATAGCGAATAATGTTTTTATTTAGCTGGCGTCGCTGCGTCGGTGCGAATTTTGTAGGTAACATTTTCTTGGGAATGGGCCGTCTAGAATTTTCTTTGCAGATTGGCAAATTCCGTTGGTCCTGCCTTCATTGTCAGTGGTACTAGATATTTAATAATTAAAATAGGATATTTATGTCTTAACACGGAGGCAATCATCGATCTCTGAATGTCATTTTTTTATAGGTATAAAGGCTTGCGTTTTGCCGCAAATCACCTGTAAGTGATGACGCGGCCTAAGGTAGAGCACGCTTGCCTAGGATGAACCGGTTCACTCGTGCCTTGAAGATACCTAGATTATACTTATCGGGGAACAGAAAAGCGGGCAGTGAATACCACAGTCTGGCAGTTCGCACAGTAAATGTGGAAGCAAAGCGCTTGGTTCGAGACCGTGGAACTTCAACCATATAGCGGTGACGCTTCGCCGTATCTCTGCACGTCCGATGATGGAATGGGGATGTGAGAATGAAATTGTGCCATTCTAAAGCACACTCTCCAAGATGTACCCGGTAAAAGACCGATAGGCTGGCAAGGGTGCGGCGATATTATTTGTTATTATATTGTGATTTATGACTGTAACCTACATTATACAGGGAAATTGAAAAAATACCCAAAACCTCTTAATCTGGACTTCGTATCGTCACCCTGAATAACATTTGTTCTACGACTTTGGCCTCAACTAAATAACGTAGCCAAAAACAATTTGTTTTCTTTTATTTGAAGTCTGTTAAATTTACGTATACTACGCGCGCGCTCACCCATATGATAGCAAATATGATGTAGGTAGTAGGTAGGCTAAATGTACAGGCACAGCTGATTTGCTGAACCTTGTCGATTATCCAGTGCAAGAGATATAAGAGTATGCAAAATTTAAAGCGTGTTTATATTTATTTGTATGAAAAAAAATGTTTCGAATTTTGAAAAGTCCTAGAACAAAATGTTGTTCAGGGTGATGATACGAAGCAGGGATTAAGTGGTTTTCAGTATTTTTTAAACTATTCAAACAACTGGAACATTCGCTCAACAAACTTTTTAAACAACAAAATAAAAATGGAAGCATTTCCATACGGCCATGTTTTCATACAGTTACGTTTAAAATCTGAACAATTCCCAACATGCTTACAGGCCCTGCATTCTAACTTTATGTCGGAACATTCATATCTATTTGCTTCGCGAAAAATATGAAGTTTTTCTCTTTTAATTTCCGAGTTTTTGTGCCTGTTACGGTATGAAAGGTATCTCCCGCACACTGCGAGCAGTATTTTTATGTTTCCTTTATACTTTCTCTGCTTTTATGAAGTGTTTTATCTTTTGTTTGTTATTTTATTTTATGGAGCTAACACTCAAATGTTGTTAAACAAGTCGTAAAAATATTACAATGAGAAATTTTAGTAAATACGCAGAGAGAGTTGGCATTTTATCAAATAGCTCTGTTTATTTATTTATTACAATTTTCCCGACCGAATTTACATATTTATTCATATTTTACACTTCATGCACAAAGGTACAAAGGCGGACTTAATGCCTTAGGCATTCTCTACCAGTCAACCCAGGGTAATGAAGAGATAACACGGCTGGTGCATATAAAAATATAACAAAATAGGTAAAGTACTTAAACAAAAATATATAACTAATTAAATATATAGGTATAATACTTAGTATGTGATATTAGTTAATAGATACTCACTGAACATATTAGTTTTAAGTTATCTTGCTGCGCCTTATCAAGGTCATGTACTCACTAGTTCTAAGCTTAGCGTGTAAACTATGTTGTATTAAATAAATAAATAAACAAATAAATAAATATGTACCTATAACGCTATATCGTAATTTCGGCCACGCCAATCTTAGGGCCCTTTTCCTGTAATGCGGATTATTGCCCGCGCGTGGATCTGGTCCGTATGCGGGTGATAGCACGCTCCTAGCCCCACGCAGGACAAAGATTTCGTTTGCATCTGCAGTGTCGGTGCGTGTCGCCAGTGACAAAACTCGTGTATACTATGACCACAAAATATAAAGGGTACAGAAGTACCGCTCCCGCCATCTTCAAATATAATTACCTAAACTTGACAGACTCACTAGGGCTGCTGCTGTATTGACTCTGTAGGTTTTATTTGTGACAATATGAAATTTTATTGACACTGGTTAGAACTTTTTTCTCTTCATCATGAAATGTCAATGTCTCTCATTTATTCATTTAGACAAAACATGACAGTCAAGACTGATGTCTGCTTGAAACTGCTTGAGATTGCCTATAAACGTAATGACAATGTGTGCGTGAGTAAAGCGCGTCGCAGCCTTATGTACTTTGTGCTATAACACTGTGTGTTGTGAAAACAACACTGAAGGCAGAAAAACAGCGCCCGCAAGTGGTTATCATGCACGCGGGTTTCTCGCCCGCAGCCAATCCGCATTCCGCGCGCGTGCTGCCCGCATGATAGGAAAAACATGTATGAAATGATAGGTTGCGGGCAGCCTGCTTGCGGACCAGATCCGCGTGCGGACGAAAACACGCATGACAGGAACAGGGGCCCTAAATGAAGACCAGTCAAGTACACAAACATAGGTGTACTCGCTCTTCCCTCACTCTCACACACCGGTAGCACGGCAATCCGACGCGACTGGAAAGACATTGACAAGACCAACGGCTTTACATACTTTCCGAGGCACGGGTTTGTTACACCACCGAAAACGTTAAGTAGACTATATTTATCTAAAAATAAAATGATAATCACTCTACTCATATCTGTCAATAAAATATTTATAACTATTGACACCATGCACCCCACGTTTTTTTTTAAATAAAATAATTTATTTAAATTTATTTTCTATTTTTTAGTTTGGTTTTCTATAAAAAGCGTGTTTTTAGTTTTTTTAAACTATTATTTATTTTTTACTTTTTAGTTTGGTTATATCTATATCTATAAATATTATGTACATTTATTCTACCAGGGGCGCTTGTGCAGTGCCTTCCTAGTATATAATAGCTGTTTTTTCGGCAACTAAGTAATTTTGAACGACTTATGTTTTTTTTTTTTTTTGTTTTTTTTTTAAATTTTATCAAATTAGTGTATTGTCATCGGTCCTCGATAAATCTACAAAGTTTGAACGAAATCTGGCCGTATAAAGTGGGTCAAAATCGCGCCCAAAGAAATCGGTTACAAACAAACATACAAACCTACAAACATACAGGTGAAGCTAATAAAAAGCTGGTAAAAAAATGAGAACCGCCTTCAAAAACTAAAAAGTGATAAATAACTTTAGCACAGAACAAGAATACGCATGACTTTAGTTTCGGAAGTCGGTGGCAATACAAAAAAACAAACAGAACAAAGTCACCGACTTCCGAAATTAAAGTCATGTGTGTTCTGTGCTAAGTTATTTATCACTTTTTAGTTTTCTAAGGCGGTTTTCTTTTCTTTGTAAAAAGTTTTTATTTTCCACTTTTTAGTGCCTCCTTATCACCTAAATCCATTAAGAAACGGCATCACAGTTAAAACAGAAATTGAAAGTCCTCCAAAGATGGATGAAACGAAAGCGTCTTCTATGTAATTTTTTTGGTTTTTGTTGTTTTTTTCAAAAAGCGATGAATACATTTCTAATTGATATATACTAAAGCCTTTTCCAGAATGTAACAAACACTTTTCTGAAAACCGCATCAAAATCGGTTAAGCCAAACGGGAGATAATCGCGGACAAACATACATACATACAAACATACAAACATACGGGGCGAACTGAGAACCTCTTTTTTTTTAAGTTAAAAACATCAGCCATTTTTGGAACTACGCACTTAACATCTTCATATAACACAGTCCGTATATCAAGAAGTACATCATTCAAATAAGACACCGCTTTCATCCATACACTTCATATCGCTAAACAAATAAATTAACACTTTCCTACTAACATGTCCCTTTACGGTGACACAAGTAAATGCACCGAATGTCTAAAGGGACTGCATCAGTGCGCTCCATACAAACGCAATCGGGCCTAATTTTGGAAAGTAAGTAACACAAAAACTATCTGCCTGGCAACTGCTTTAGTGCCTATTTGACTTTCACAGCCCAGTTACTGGGTTACACGATACCCTTTCGTAAGTTCGTTCCCAACGTATTCGTGATACTTACACTCACTGTCTATTTGCTCCGAAGCGGTGCAGGACCAACGCAGGAGAACGACCTCCTTTACATCGATTAATGAAAAGTAATAATGATAATTTTGCTGATATCGACATATTTGCTTTGTCACACAAACGATTCAAAAATTGCATTTCTGCAAAACCTGACTGTAATTCAACAACGTGTAATTAAAATGTAATGTGTAATTAAAATACAACTACCTGTGTAATTAAAATACAACTACCTTCAGAATCGGATGTTAGTGGCGTCATTGCTGGGGCTGTTGTTTTAGAGGTGCCTGCTCGCATTACGGCTAAGCAGATTAGTTTAATAATTAAAAATATGAGACGAGGCAAATCGCCGGGACATGACAGCCTTAGCATAGAACACTTTGTACATCCGTACTTTGGACCGCATCTCCCACGACTGCTAGCGTTATTGTTTACGTTTTGTATCCGGCACACCTACCTACCCGCCGAGTTGATGAGAACGGTGGTTGTACCAATATTGAAAAATAAAACTGGTGACGTCAGTGACAAGAGTAATTACAGACCGATCTCCTTAGCTACTGTTGCGGCTAAAGTGCTTGACGGTGTGTTTGAGAGACAATTAAATAAACATCTTAAAATACACGATGCTCAGTTCGGCTTTAGGCCACAGCTATCGACTGAATGTGCTATTCTGTCTCTCAAGCATACTGTCAGGTACTATACGGAGAGAAATACACCGGTATATGCAGCGTTTCTAGACCTTTCCAGGGCATTTGACCTGGTCAGGTATGACATACTGTGGTGTAAGTTGCGCGAAGCGGGAGTGCCCGACGCCATAACAAATATGTTTCAGTATTGGTATGGCCACCAAACCAATCATGTTAGATGGGCCAACTGGTTGTCTGAGGAGTACAGGTTGGAATGCGGGGTGAGGCAGGGTGGATTGACCTCGCCAGCGCTTTTCAACCTGTATGTAAACCAGCTGATTGTCGAGCTCAGTAGCACACATGTTGGCTGTTCTATTGACGGTCTGTGTGTTAATAGTATTAGTTATGCGGACGACATGGTGCTGCTGAGTCCGTCAGTTAGCGCACTTAGGAAGTTGTTAGCGGTCTGTGAGACGTATGCAGTAGCGCATGGACTTGTTTATAACGAAAAGAAAAGCAAACTACTTGTGTTTAGGGTAAAGCGTAAAAAACCAGCACATATCCCACCGATTATGTTAAATGGTGTGGCTCTTGAAAGGGTGCCAGATTTTCAGTATTTAGGGCACATAGTTACTGAGGACTTAAAAGATGATGCTGATATGGAAAGAGAACGGAGGGCGTTGGCTGTCCGATGCAATATGTTGGCCCGCAGGTTTGCACGTTGTACACCAGAAGTAAAGGTAACTCTTTTTAAAGCTTTTTGTCAGTCCTTGTACACGTGCACTCTGTGGGTTCGATATACGCAAAAGGCATACAACGCCCTCAGAGTTCAGTACAATAATGCCTTCAGAGTGTTGTTGGGGCTTCCACGTTACTGCAGT
Organism: Charanyca ferruginea; assembly: GCA_947361185.1. Taxonomy (NCBI): domain Eukaryota; kingdom Metazoa; phylum Arthropoda; class Insecta; order Lepidoptera; family Noctuidae; genus Charanyca; species Charanyca ferruginea. Next base: position 18,490,621 of record OX376079.1, on the reverse strand, counting down.
GCATCAGGAATGTTTGCCGAAGCACATACCGATGGTTTCAATACCATACTGCGAAAGAGGATTGCATCCATGATGCGCAGAATGCGTGGAAGCGTCAACGATATTCTGAAGGTAATTAGTGATAAACCATGTTGCGCCATTATGGCGCATTGGGTGCATGTACATGTGGGATTGTAAGATGATGGAGTGACAACACTGTGTGAACGAGCAAGTACGAGTGAGAGAACAGGACGGATGAAGTGAGAGTGAGGTGTCATGTCAGATTTATAAGAGGAACGACGGAAGAGGAATAACGTAAGACGACGAAGACGTATATTGATTTTATTTAAAAGAATTATATTTAGTTTACTGGAATTACTTGCTTTACTCTGAGCCCACACTCCCACAAATTTTGGGGGCTCGTCCGGGATTTGTGCGGCCCAGAGTAACAAAAATAGGAAAAAAAAGACGATCGGCTCTACAAACGATTATAAGACTGAAGAAGACGATTTTTATTACGACACGGTGGCGGATCAGCCTATTAAGACGAAGACAGCAATGACGGACGACGGCAGTAAAAGGGGTGGCACAGGCTCACAGGCAGTGGCCATGTTTTACAATTTAGACAGCGGAGTCACTCAATTTGATGGCGAGGATAAAACGTATTCCTCCACCAAATGGGCTCAAGACATTGAGGATAATGCGGAGGTATTTAACTGGACACCTCAGCAAAAACTGATAGTCGCGCGGCAGTCCCTCATAGGCACTGCGGGGCTGTGGATTAAGTCTGAGAAGGTATTTAAGACGTATGAAGACCTACGTGCAGCCCTATTAAAGGAATTTCCAGAAGCTATAAATTGCAAGGAGATGCATGAACTGATGGCAGCGCGTAAGAAGCGGCGAGATGAAAGCTACTACCAATACATGCTTACGATGAAAGAATTGGGTAACAGAGCTAAATTCCCCGACTATGTTGCCATCCAGTACATCATCGACGGCATCGAAGACTTTGTAATAAATAAAATAGTACTCTACGGCGTTACGACGTACGGTGCGTTCAAGGAAAAATTGCAAATCTATGAAAAGATGAAAGTTAACATGAAGAAGGAAGAACGATTCGACCCAGCAACTGAAAGGAAAAAAGAAGCATCCACGTATCCCAGTTCCACGCGACGTTGTTACAATTGTGGGGACAGGAGCCATTTATCCAGCCAGTGTACCAACGGAATCAAATGTTTCCATTGCAACGGATATGGCCATAAGGGCGCACAGTGCACTCTGATTGGCGAAGGCAACACGTCGGTAAAACAGTCGGCGGTGCAACATCCTGCGATTGGTAGCCAAGGAGCAGCGGGTGTGAGTCAGTCGGTAAAACAGCATTCGGCTCAAGGATCGACTATGTTCGGAACTACGATCGGTACGACTAATCAGTGCGCATGTACGAGCGGCCATGATATTGACAAAGACAATGACGTTGTTACATCAAACTTTGTGTCAATTGTGTCAAACAATGAGGTTAAGAAAATAAATAAAAACAAAGATTTAGCGGTGATCAAAAATGTACGAAATCCGGTAAAAACTATAATGAGTGACGGATGTGTGGCTATATTCAGAGATAAAAGTGAGAGATTTAATAAAGTAAATTGCACTACAGGAGATACAAAATCTGTTTTGGAACATCTCAATGACCCAACATTAAGACAGGAGGGTTATCAGTCTGTTGATGCTTACCATCCAGTCCAAGTGAAGGAAGCGCCGTTGGAACTCAAGATTATGTTGGAAGATGATGTGTTAGTAGCACAACGACCCTGGCGGTTGTCTTATATGAAGCAGGGTATTGTAGAAAGACAAGTTCATGAATGGTTGAAAGACGGCACACTACAGAGGAGCATCAATACCTCGCCATATGATTTATTGGCTGGCGCCAAGATGAGGTGTAAAGAAGACGTCGAAGTTTTTAAATTGTTTCAAGAAGAAACTGCACGACAGTATAAGAGAAATAGAGAAGAGTTACGTCAAACAGCGAAAGAGCAGATACTGGCTGTGCAAGAAGGGAACATAAGATATTATAAATATTATAACAAGAGAAGGAAACCAGGTCACCAGCGCGCTTCCAACGCAGCTGATCAAATGAAGGAGTGGCCAGATGGTACCTCAGAATCATTATGCAATTAAGTAGCTGAAAAGAAAAGCTGAAAGATATATGGTGATGAATGGTATACAGTAAGAGTTTGGTGTTGTGTTATCTATTTTAAGTGTAGGTTAAGTTAAGATTGTATGTACATATTATTGCTAATATAAACTTGTAAAATTGTAAAGTATTAGAGTTAAGGTATTATGTACTTAGTAGTGATGTTTATTGTAGAACGAATGTAGTAATGTGTGTATGGGGATGTAAGCAGAGCAAAGCATGACTGGGGACAGTCATGAAAGTCAGAATGGCCGAATGTGGGATTGTAAGATGATGGAGTGACAACACTGTGTGAACGAGCAAGTACGAGTGAGAGAACAGGACGGATGAAGTGAGAGTGAGGTGTCATGTCAGATTTATAAGAGGAACGACGGAAGAGGAATAACGTAAGACGACGAAGACGTATATTGATTTTATTTAAAAGAATTATATTTAGTTTACTGGAATTACTTGCTTTACTCTGAGCCCACACTCCCACATACATATGCATGTACCCGGTGTGTCAGATGAGTGCAACAGAAAATACCTGAATTAAAATATTACATTTGTTACTAACATAGTTTTTAAGTTCTGTATTACTAACATCATATGGATCAAGGTCTGAAATAAAATATTTTTATTTATTTATTTAATTCCCCATAACGTCAGTTGTATTCCTAATTACTATATTAAATTTTTTCACACAGTGTTTGCTAATTCACTTAATTTACTTATTATTAGTTTATACTTAGATATACAGTCTTTTATGTAAAAGTTTGCTTGCAACTTGCTATTTTTTTTAATCTATTAGCATTACTCAGTGGATAACGGTGCTGGTTGTGTGATTACTTAAGTGTTTTATAAGTTTTTTTTTGTAAGCATTATTACGCAATTAGGGTATTACATCCATTTTTGAAAAGTGTCTCAATGAAACTCTGTAGTGCTAATATGCCACCAAAAAAAACACAAAATTTTTATTCAATCGATAAGTGCCATAAAAATGCATCTAAATTTTGAATTTTCAAATTTCGCGCGTAATTTGACGAAAACGCCATATTGCTCAGCGTAAATGACGTCAGTTCGTTTTGTATCAAATGAGCTCATATTAAATATGATAATTGTATAACATTTAAAAATAATTAAAAGTATATTTTGTAATAGGTGTAACAATGAAAAAATTACGTTGGTTACGAAAATAATAAAAGTACAAAGCCTATATTACGTCAATCGGTTGCCTGACAGTTGACAATTTTTTGTTTACACAGCCTTATGGCGTAATAACATGGCCGCTACTATTTCACGGTGTTTTAGAACAGATTAAAAATACTGAAAACTTTGAATTGAATTTTAAAATTTGTTTTGTTATTTTATGAACTAAAACTTACATTTTCCGACTGCTTTATGCCTAAACTGTCTCAATAACATATTTATTGATTTTATCTCGTTTAGAGTAAAATACCCTATTGATTGTTATCCTAAAGAAATAAAAATAAAAATTAAATAAGACTGATGTCAGAGTTTCTGCCTGCTGATTACTTATCCATAACGACTGTGAAATATCTACTCATGACAGTCGGGACCAGCGGCTTTATGGAGAGGTCTCGGTATGTAATGGATGTTTACCCATCCATATACTGATCGCGGGAAGCGTAGCTTAACAATGCCCGATCGATCCATACGGTTTTTAGCCACCGGCTCTTCGTCAATAAGTAATTCAATTGGATGACATTTTGTAGATGGGGAAAGGGTTTTATTATCTAGGTTTGTGGTTAGTTAGTTTCCAGTCTCGTATATTTTAAATTAAGCCATCGAATCGTCATCATCATGTCAACCTTTAGGTGCCCACAGCTGGGCATACTCTCTCTCGTAGGAGATTCAGCCGTAATCTCCATGCTTGGCCGATGCATGTTGTTGTTGTTACTCAGAAGGATGCTGCTGCCCATCTTCTGGTCAATATCTCTCTGTCGCCTTCTATGACACCCACGGGTAGAAATGGGGTGGTGTTCTTCTCGGCCAGCACCAGTTTTTTTGTAAAATTTACTCATTTGATGGGAAATTAACTAATCACAAGAGTAGATATTCCTGTCTTTATCCTATCTAGAAATTTCATCAAGTTTTAGCTACAGTATGTCTATTCTGTTACAATCTCCCTCGGTGAACACCTAGGTGAAGTGAACTGTCATCTGTCTCGATGCTAGGGATTTTCAAAGCATTACAATAGGGTATTTTACTCTATACGAGAAAAAATCTATAAATATGTTATTGAGACAGTTTAGGCATAAAGCAGTCGGAAAATGTAAGTTTAAGTTCATAAAATAACAAAACTATTTTTTAAATTCAATTTAAAGTTTTCAGTATTTTTAATCTGTTGTAAAACACCGTGAAATAGTAGCGGCCATGTTATTACGCCATACGGCTGTGTAAACAAAACATTGTCAACTGTCAGTCAACTGATTGGCGTAATATAGGCTTTGCACTTTTATTATTTTCGTAACCAACGTAATTTTTTTGTTATTACACCTATTACAAAATATGCTTTTAATTATTTTTAAATGATATACAATTATCATATTTAATATGAGCTCATTTGATACAAAACGAACTGACGTCATTTACGCTGAGCAATATGGCGTCCAGTAAGAGGCGTTTTCGTCAAACTACGCGCGAAATTTGAAAATTTAAAATTTTGATGCATTTTTAGGGCACTTATCGTTTGAATAAAAATGTTGTGTTTTTTTTGGTGGCATATTAGCACTACAGAATTTCATTGAGACACTTTTCAAAAATTGGTGTAATACCCTATTGGATGACAGCTCACTTCACCTAGGAGTTCACCGAGGGAGATTGTAACATAATAGCACAGCAGGTGTCTTCTTGAAGCTACATATATGTTTGAATGTGCACTTTATCCTATTGACAGCGATGTGAACGAGTTTCTTAAAGCCCTTCACCCCCCTTATAAATTTGATTTTTCTAATTTATTATTTGTAAGTTGTGTATAATACAGGGTGTCCGGTAATTAATGGATAACCTTGAAATGGCTTAAAGTAGAACTTACGGCCATTCAGAGAAAAATACGAAAATAAATCTATCATAAGTAGTACCTAAGATAAGTATTAAAAAAAATCCTTTATTTACCTACGACTAAAATACAAATTTTTTCCGTAATTTTTTTTATTTTTTTCTGAATCTATTAAATTAATAGGACTTCGTTTGTGTATGGAGCGCGGTGCCGGTACAGTCATACAGTTCTCTTAAATAAATAAACATTGAGAAAGAAAGTAGGAATTATAGTGTTTTTGTTGTTTAAGTTAGTAATTACATGTGGCTAGGCTTGCTAATTTTTATAAAAGGTAAATCGTACTGAGTTTGTTTGTATTTACCTGCAGTGCTATTCTGTTACAATCTCCCTCGGTGAACACCTAGGTGAAGTGAGCTGTCGTCCGATTGTAGTGCTTTGTAAATCTCTAGCATCGGGACAGATGACAGCTCACTTCACAACTCCATTTATAATAGCATTAGAAAAAAGAGGCTCAAAGAAGCAGGAATGCAAAACATGTTATTCCAAACATAAGTTAAAACCATTTTAATTAAACTTATTTTAACTTAATTTTGATAAATAGATCTAAGATAGTACTAAATTTGCACGTATAATAATACTCGTATAAACAGAATAAAAGTATTTTAAAGATTGGGTAACATTTTACATTTGGGAGAATTACAGTGAAACGAATAACGTTCCGGGTATTGTTCATCCCTGCTTCTGTTAGGTTTTTAGCATTGACACTGTAATTTTAAATTGAAATTACAGTGTTATTGCTAAAAACCTATTTAAATATACAACTAAATGAAAGCCACATATTTTTAGAAGACAAATTATTAAAATGGTTACAAATACGCGCGACTGCTTCTGTAAAAATAGATTATAATAAATTCGGTCTCTTTTTTTCTAAAGAAATCGGTTGTGAATTTCAAGTCGAATAGGAAGATAGCATATTTAATCTGTAAATATGCCTATTAATGAATTATGACGTTTACTTGAAAAGTTACGTTGATGATTTCATTTATTATAATATCCTGTGAATGCATATTTGTTACTTCCACGAATTTAATTTATTTTTACCATAGAACTTGAAACTGAGCTGCAAATTGAAAACACTAAAAAATGAATTTCGAGGGCTACCCTGTCGCACCTCTCTTAATACGCAGGATTTCTATACCGTTTTTCTGTCCCAGGACTTTCCAGGACTGTCCAGGACAGACGGAAGTCACAGGCAGCAAATAGTAACAAAATATAACTTATTTTGTGGTGGTTACAAAATGGTTACCAGAAATAATGCAAACACAAGGCTGTTTTTAGTTAAAATACACACAACAGCATTTAAATACCTATTGTTACCAAGCTTCAACGCTAATCTAGGTTTATCCTAGATTTAAGATCTTGACCTATAATTCAAGCTGTTGTCTTGGCATGCTCTCTTTGGCAGTAAGCTGTGAACCAGTGCCAGTTAAAATTTTCTCTTTCACGTTATTGAAAGTGTTAGTATTTGGTTGGTTGATTGCAAAGACTATAATAACACTATTCTCTTTGGTTGGTTGGTTGGTAGGGGCAGGGGGCACGTTGGATCAGGTTGACTACCATTAACTCACACAGGTTGCATTAACAGGGTGGGTCCCATTAACTTGAAAAATATGAAAATCGCCAGTCAATTCTTTCGCTGCCAGGTACCTGTGGTCATGTCCGGAAAAGTTTTCTATGATTTTTGTAATTTCCAGTACCTTTTTTTCCTTTTATCACTTTAAATGTCTAGAAGCCAAATATTGATCGTTTGTCATTATTTAACTATTGTGTTTCCTAATTAAGGGGCTATTAAACGACTTTTACAGATTTTAAACTGACAATCACGTCAAAACGTGCAGTGTAAATGATTTGAAAAAAATATATGTTAAACTAGAACATTCTCTTAATCATATAGAAAGTGAATATTTTTGATTAAGTTCATATTAAATAGTTTAATTAACTCGTGAAGTTGTGTCTGACGTGGACAAAACATTGACAATCACACACAATCTACCGGGTATAATTAAACGAAACTTACACTATCTTACAGACAATTTTATTATCTATCTTTTAGTATACGCCTTTTTTTAATTTAGAAAGAATACTACTTTTATTAAATTTTTTCGACAACATTTTGAGAGTTTTGGACGCAGACTGCGTCCGTTCTGCATCAGTTCTGCGTCCAAAACTCTCAAAGTTTAGTCGAAAAAATTATACATTATAGACTGGGAAAAACGGATTAACTCACTGAGATGTAGCTGGGTTCGTCTGACTAGTTTCGATGGCATACGGCCACCTTTTTCATGGACGTCCACAGGATGACACTCCGCCTGTCGCGTTTCTGCAGACACTGTGTCCGCAGGAACATTCATAGTGAGTTAACCCGTTTTTCTCAGTCTATAAAATAGATATACTGTCATAAAATCATACATTTTAAATCAGGCTCGTTACCTAATACAATGTTCTAACAAAGATTAGTGTGCTGTAGAACTTAAATAATAATTCCATTTATGTAGAAATGCTGTCAAAACTAACACTTTCAATTAAAATAGCCGAAATATTTGTTCAGCTGGTCCTACGAGGCGCCATGAATACAGCATTGTAACATTACTGAAATAGTTTACGTTTCGCTTTTGAATCGGCTTAAATTAAGACGTTTAATTACTGTTAAGACTGTTTTGTTCAACATTGATTAACTTTTCATTTAGATTTGTACTTGAGTTGGAAATTCTTTCAAAATACTTTAGGATAGATTCGCGTGAGTTATTCAGCCAAGTTCATTTCGAACCTCAGTCAGTTATTTTGCTAGCTTCTACCCAAGACTTGGTACCCATAAAACAATAGCAATAGTGTAGCATTTTATCAGTGGAACAATTTTATATTATCGGTAAATAATCGCGCATCATTTCTTCTCATCATAGTTCGAGTTTTGAAGGAGCATTTAGAATTTTAGAGAATACACCACACCACTAAACAATTTCATTCTTTATGGCTGCTCTCTCGAAAAAAGCTTGAAAGAAGCATGCAGATAAAGCAACTTTTCGTCGGTATTTACAGAGATATTACATCTGAAAAAAATTGTTAGTAACCTACATAATATGATACGTAATTTGGTTTAGCCACAATTTTTCTATTGGTATCACATAATAAGAAAAAAGAATCTCAAATCACCTCCAAATCATTGAGATGAAACCATTTTACTCTTTAATTTCTTATAATAAATAATAATAATATGTGGGGACATTTTCACACACGGCCATCTGACCCCAAACTAGGGAGACCCTGTACTATGGGTGTCAGACAGCTGATATACATACACAAATACATTTATTTTTTGTAAATACATACATATATAGATAAACAACACCCAGACACAAGGCAAACACAAGTGCTCATCACACAAATGTTTACCCTGGGCGGGAATCGAACCCGCAACACGCTGCGCAGCAGTCGATCGCTCAGCCACTGAGCCAACCGTGTCGTCAAATTTTATCACAAGAGTATAAAAAAATATCTACTGCTTTGCAAGCAAAGGAAAATGATTTGGTTTTGTTACTTTTTACAAATATGTATTGTTTAAATTACAATAAATTCAAAATGCTTCCGATTAAAGACTGCGTCTACATCACCCCCGCACTTGTCCATAAATTCAGTACGGGTCAAATGCTTAAGGTTATTGGCATGATTACAAGCCTGAAAGTCAAAGAACTTATCAAAAACTAAAATTATTTACCATTTATCAAGTACTTTTCGTTTTCGATTTTGCCGAAACAAACCAACCCACGACAATATTTCTCTCATTTTTCAAAGTAATTCTTATAATTTTGTATTGAATATTGGAAATGCCTCTACCAATAATATTAAATAGGTTTTTAATCGAAATCGCAAAGGGGAACGCCCGAAAAATGCCTGAAATGGACAGATAATTACTAATAGTCCATAATTTTAGTTAGAATAAAATATGTAATAATATATTGAAATAATTCTCTAGTTTGTTTAGGTAGGGTGAAAATATAACAATTATTACAATGTCTAACATGATATCCGTCTAATTCATTCTTATAATCCACCACTAACTATTTTATAGAATGAATGCATATTTATCTTTAATTTCATATAATTCGAGCTATAAGTACCGTAAATCGAATTAAAATAATATACGCTTGTCAATATTAATTTAATTCATTTTGTTTTCAATTTAGAAAGCTTATCGTAGGCTGTATGAATTACTCCTTTGCCTAATTGACAGTTTGACATTACTGCATTTTATTGTTTTGATTGTTTACTTCATGGTTTTATGTTTGTGACTTGAATTACGTTCAGATTGCTTTTATGATAATTATTTTACGAGGACTTAGGCCATTTCTAACGATTTTGATTTTACTTCTGCACATGATACCCATTTTTTAACTCGGACTGAGATTGGACATAAATGACGATTAGGTTTTTTAAACACGGACCTGAACCTGCTCTAAATGTGGTTAGAAACCTACACTGTATTAATTGACTATCTCGATATTGAAAGAATAAGGCGTAAAGTCTTATCGGTGCAAAATGACAGGCATAATACCACAAGCTGTTAGTATTGGGATTCCCTAGTATTGTTGCCTATTGAACACACTGATGAGCAACAATTAAATTATGTTTCATTATATTATCTATCTTCCTATACAGTTTCTTAATGATATAATCGGTTTTTTTAATGATGAATAAAATATTAAAATGCTATTTTGATGTTTAATTAATGCATATTAATAGCTAATCTTGACTTAACCTTTATTTTAGAAAACTGTTTGTTACTAGCTTCTGCCCACTTTTTTGATAATTATTGAAATTGTAATGGATTTCCTACGATATGTAGTACTATTTGGCGTATATTTCATTGTTGTTCATTTCAGGCATTGGTTTGTATGGCCGATGGGCATTCCCCTTTAACATAAAAAATGCTTAGAGTTCAAATGATCCTAGATATCCGAGAATAAATCTGAGCCCAGAGCAATAAACTAACATAAGAGATTACCTACTCTTCTAAAAACTCATTAGTCAATATAAGGCAATATTCGTATTCGCAAATACGACACCTACTTAAACCGAATACCTAGTAAAATCTCGATTAGAGACACGCTCATACAAGGTTTTTAGATTATAAATAATTTAAAAACTTTTTTCAAAAAAGACAACCGACTTCAAAAGCTACGAAGTGGGTGATGCTGTGAAATGGCTTCGGTTCTGTTTATTGTAATGCATTTACCATTGCAACCAACTGCCGAAATATTTTTCAGGTTGTAATTTTTGAACCCGGTTGTGTTTTTTAGAACAAGGTTTTTAATTATTCGCTTTTTAGTGCCTGATTCTTATCATCCAAATACATTAAGAAACGGTAACACTAAAAAATCACATGCGAAGGTACATCACCGATCAATGGGAATTATGTTTTAGTCTAGCTCTCTGGTGTCTTATAATCTAGGACAACGTTAGCCTTCACAAAAAATTATCTCATCCAAATTGGTATCATACATGGTACAAACAATCAATGGGTCAAACATAGAATCAAATTTTTTTAAGTCGTATAAAAAAATATTTAAATCTAGTCAAAAAGTAATTGGTTGGTAGGTAGGTAAGAAATTGAAAAGCTTACCTTCTATAAATTACTATTACTTTTTGACTAGCCTTCGTCACTATTTACCTAGATTACATGTACCACTGAAATCAAGTAAAAATTCAACCCTCTCAACAAAGTCGACTTATATCTTCCATCCCTTCCTAAATCCAACTGTAAGTAAGAGACGTACCTATTTAAAATTAAATTTAACTAGTCTAGTACAAAACCGATGTGCCACCACAAGTAGACAATACTAGCAGACAGTTTTGGCAGACCCACCAGGTCAAGTATGTTTTAATGGTAGCTGCGAACGTGCCAGAACTTGTTCCTGTATTATAATACAATCTTCAGCGAACATGTTTCATACGGACTGAAAATGGTTACTAATGAGCATTGCGTTGTGATGAGTTGGTTCAGTTAAAATCGGATTAAATGATTCGGTTCATTAAGCTCATTACATTGGCATGCAAAGCAATCAATATTGTTGACTTGACAAAATTAAATGCAATTGTCTGTATTTGTGTGTATTAAATATATGGTCAAATACTTAAACGCTACTCAATTCTAAGATGGTGTTAAATCTCGTACTGTCGCAGTTACTTTGATATAATTTAATTGTATTTGGTGTGGAGTGTGTGTGCACACTCTACACCAAATACACAATATTATTCATCATCATCATCATCATCATTTCAGCCGAAAGACGTCCACTGCTGGACATAGGCCTCCCCAAGGGGGGCTTTGCCATAATCGCCACGCTTGGCAGGCGGATTGGCGATCGCAGTATAGTTGTTACAAAGGCACAGAGAACGCTGCTGCCCATTCTCAGTGGTGAGTCCCTTAGTCACCTCTTACGACACCCACGGAAAGATATGGGATGGTGCTATTCTTTACGTCCGACACCACACGGACAATATTATTATATTATTCATATTTTCCTTTTATTATCATTTTCTTTACCAATTTTTATTTTTGTTTTTTAGGTGTAATGTAATTTAGTGTATTTTCTTATTGCTTGAAACTGGATTCATATATTTGGGAGAAGACACTGGCTCCTGTAACACAGGTACTATATCTAGGTCAGGAGTCAGGGCCTCACAACTTCTGTAAAGTTATTTATGTCAATAAAGAATTATTATTATTATGTAAAGTGATGGAGACAGCAGTGGCAGAGACTTAACAGCATCTTAAAAGGACAATGCCAGAAACTCTATAGAACTTTGCCCCACTCAGTAAAAGTCATGTGCAATATGTAGCATCTTACTGTTTATTTATTGCTGATAACTAAACATTAGTCTTAGTGACTGTAGAACTTGCGGTTTCCGTTTAAATCTAAAGACAATAATGACATTGATTATAGGTTAAATTGTATTTTAGGTAAAATGAGTTTGTATTTTGTGGGTAGGTATTTCGTAATCCGCAAGTTCTAAAGAAAAACAATTTAGTATAGAAAGGTTCTATATTCATTACAATTATTTTCATTAATTTACTTTTCTGTACATGGGTAGGGTAGGATCTGGCATTGTCATTTAGTAGCGTTTGTGTATTTGGCCACTAGACTCTTACAAGGTGACGCAATCAATTTCTGTATATGTCACAGTCAAAACTTACTACTTTTGACCGGTTTAAATTTATCCTTAATACTTAGAACCCTTCCAACCCCCCCCCCCCCCTCCTCCTTGTGCTTTCTCTATTAGGTTGGTAATAGAAAACCAACAGTCAGTATAACATTCGAAACGTTTATTAAATATAGTAGGTAGAAGGTCTAAACATCGTGTCAATTATAATTATATTAATCAGTAGTAAATTAATAGCCAGTTAACTTGTTAGCAAATATATTGAAGTAACACAATTTTAATCGAATAATAAACTAGATTTTTAATCACATTTAATAAATACGAAAGATGCCTAGAAATAATGTTTTACAACATTATTTCTGGCTGATACCTCTGGATTAATCTTGAGTCTATATAATCGTGGAGCAGAATATACTGGAGTGGTCTTCTCTTGACTACTGTGCACGGTAAAGTGAGGCTGCGTCGAATGGCGCGCCCCTCCTAACATCCGATGACATTACGCTTGGCGGGAATCGGAAGTAGCAAAAGCGCGCGCGACAACATCCGGCCGTCCTGTTGACGCGTTCGTCCTCGAACAGCGTTTTGGTCTAATGTAGAAGCTGGAAACATTAAGAAATAATTAGTTATCAAGTATAATAACTTGTGTTTCATGACCTGCCTTAACATTGGACCGCTGATAAGGTGCTCGAACAGTGTAGAGTATGCTATCTCATCGACGGACAACATTATCTTGTGATGTGGCTTGAACTAGATGATGTTCATTCAGGATCAATCTAGTCGTGCATCACCACTCACACTACAACAGCGTTCACAACGGATGCCTGTTGCTTCTTTTATTAGAACACCTTACAACACTCCGAATGTTTAAAGCGAATGCATTAGACCATTTAAATTATTTCAGTTATTGTTACAATAACTATTTAAATTTATAAAAAATAAAATATCTGACGTCCAATTCCGCAAATAGGAATGTATAATGAGATGAAAATACGTAATTATTTTAAAGATTACCTTATTGCTGTTCTTAGGTACCTATGTATTTTTGACAACATCCGGTTCTTCAACAATGCGGATCCAGGGCTTCATATTTTCAACGCAGGCAACACCATCATATCTTTTAGAAGACCTTTCAGCTCCCCTCATGTCCGCCACTTGATATCTATCGTGTCCCAAGATGTTTGTCACTTGGAAGGGCCCCTTGTACAGAGGCATCAGCTTAGTGCTTTGACCGTCATTTGTGTGACTCGGAATTTTCAGTACCACCAAGTCTCCAACTTTGTAATTAGGGGCCTCTTTTCTTTTTGAGTCGAAAGACGCCTTTTGTCGTTCAGCATTACTCTTTATGTTTGCGTCGACCATATTTCTCAACGCAGTAACGTCAGGAGAATGCTCATTATTATCATCAGTGATCGCATCATTATTCATGCGAATTCTGAACCCGAAAAATACCTCACTGGGCACAGCACACGTGGTTTTATTAATTGTGCTATTGATACCTTGTTGTATATTTGTTACGTGCTGGTCCCATTTATTAGAGTCAGTATCAGCACTCATACTACGCAATGCTTCTAAAATTGTTTGATTATAGCGCTCTACTTGGCCATTTGAACGTGGAACAGCCGTTGCAATTATGTGAGCCCTAATATTTCTTTCTTTGCAGTAATTAGTGAACAATTTAGATGTAAAAGCACTACCAGCATCACAAACTAGGCGTTTTGGATTTCCAAATACTTTAAATATTTTATTTAATTCATTAATGACTACTTTGCTTTTAGTGTTTTTTTTACAGCCGAAATAAAAACAAACTTTGTAAATGAGTCTACTATCACTAAGAGGTAACTGTTCTGCTGTGTTGTCTTAACAAATGGACCAAGGTGATCGATATGGAGTGTGTGGAACGGCCTAGCGAACTTAGGGATTGGATATAATTTGCCTGGTTTTTTGCCGTGGATGTTTTTATAATAGATACAATTTAGGCAGTTTTTTATATATTTTGATACGGTTTTCTTTAAACGAGGAAACCAGTATTTTGACCTGATTCTTTCGACTGTTTTGTCTACTGCAAAATGTCCTAAATCGTCATGGTTAGCGCGAACCACATACCATATACATTGCTTCGGTACTAACCAACGCCTACCAAATTCAGTTCTACGATACACTTTGTTTCCTACTAGCTCATACTCATTAAATATATGTTTATTCGTTTCGGCCTCACCTGACTGTAATATGTCTCGAATACTACATATGTTGGGATCTTGTAACTGAACTGCTAGCAACCAATCGCCTTCAGTAATTGTGTTTACGCTTACTACCTCATCATACGCATTACCACTAGTACCGATAGGGTTCCTGCTCAATGCGTCAACGTGTTGCATCTGTGAACCCGCCCGGTGTACTACATCAAAGGTAAAATCCTGCGTATACAATACCCATCTACTTATTCGCGGAATAATCTCTTTTTTGCTTAACGCATGTCTTACTGCATTGCAATCGGTGATAATTTTAAAATCGGTGCCTAATAAATAATGCCTGAATTTTTGTAATCCGGAAATAATTGCTAAAAGCTCTAATTCGAAAGAATGGTATTTCTTTTCGTCATTGCTTGTCTGACGACTATAAAAATATACAGGTTTTTCACCGCTATCCGTTAACTGAGTCAAAATACACCCTATGCCGTCACGACTGGCATCAGTATATAAATTGATGGGCAATTTGGGGTTGAAGACGCTAAGTACTGCATTTTTAATTAATGCTTCTTTTACTGACGCTACAGCCTGATCTTGTTGAAGGCCCCATTGCCAGATTGCGCCCTTTTTTAATAGACTAGTCAATGGTTTGCAGAGAATAGCACAGTCCTTAATGAATTTTCTAAAATAATTAATCAAGCCCAAAAATTGTCTTAATTGGTGAACTGTCTTTGGGATAGGATATTTTGATATAGCTTCAAGCTTTCGCGAACTTGGACGAACACCTTGTTCTGAAATATCATAGCCCAAAAACGTGATTCGATCTCTAAAAAAGGAACATTTATCTAAATTGACAGTCAACCTGTTTTTGACTAAAATATCTAAAACCATTTCTAGGCAAACCATGTTTTCCTCAATAGTTTTCGTGGCTATTAATAAATCGTCCATGTAACATATTACCCTACCAAAACGTAGATTGCCCAACACTGTGTTCATTAGCCTTTGGAAAACAGCTGGCCCATTACATACGCCGAAAGGCATTCTCAAATACTCAAAATGGCCATCACTTGTTATGAACGCAGTTTTGTGCACATCTTCAGCTTTGATGCAAATTTGATGATAGCCACTTTTTAGGTCTAGTGAAGTATAGAATTTACATCCCTGCAATCTATCAATGAGGTCCTCTATCATAGGCATTGGGTATTTTTCTTTTACAGTAATTTTATTTAACTGCCTATAGTCTACACATAGCCTTTTAGCTCCAGATGCCTTGTCAACCAAAAGGGCTGGGCTTGCGTATGCAGAATTACTGTTTTGAACAATCCCATTATTTAATAGATCATCTATTATATCTCGAGTAATAGCTCTTTCCGACTCTGACATTCTATACGGCCGTTGGCAAATGGGTTTATTAGACGTTAATTGTATTTCTAGTTCTACACATGAGGTTTTGCCTAAACTTGATAAATCTTGAGAAAAACATTGAGGGTATTTTAATAAAATGTTATTTAATGCCATTTTGTATTCAGCCGAGACGCTATTAGTAATTTTAATATTGCAGACATTAAATGCTTGAACCGATTGAAAAGTTAAGGTTTCTCCGACACGAACATACATTATATTTTTATCTTCGGTGAAATTTCTCCCGATCAAAATATCACAGTCAGATAGAGCATCAATAATATATAACGTAATAATTAATTCTACAGAATCAACTTTGAGAGTAACTGCGACCGCCTCGGTCACTTGAGCAGATAAATCGTTAGTAAATCCTACTAAATTAATCGGTTTATTCAAAGAGATAGGTTGCAATTTAAATTTATTTACTAATTCAGTTGTTATTAAAGAGCAGTCACTGCCCATATCAAAAAATGCATTACATTCCACATTATTTAATAACACCGGTTTATAAAACTTTTGTCTCGTTTTTGGATCAGAAATCATTTTTACTTCAACATTTTTCTCAACCTTAAGTTTTGATTTAGATTTACAAGCTGCCTCTAAATGCCCTAATTTGTTACAGTAGGAACACCTGACGTTGTCTTTGACAGCGCAGTTGTTCCTTCTGTGGCCTACCTCTCCACATCGGTAGCACGTATTCGATACACTATTAATATTATTATTAACAACAGAAGGTTCATTTTTGCTATCAAACTTATTTGTTGTATTGTGGTTCCCAGATTGTAACGGTCGAGAAGAATGTTTTGGTAGCCACGAGTTTTTAGACAAGACCTCAGTTTCCGCAGGCGAATTTACTTTTCCATGTAAAAAGGATGCTAAATCATCACAATACTTAAAATTACCTGCTTCGGCAGCTACACTCATGTTTTTATCTCCTATTGACCCTACTATTATCGAAACTATATCCGATTCTCGGAAACCTAACTGCAAACGATCTATTTTTGCTTTTTGTTTAAAACAAAATTCGTATAAAGACTGATTTGCCGACGGTTTTGAATCAATTAATTCTTTAAGTGATCTAAACATGTTACGTTTCACTTGAAAGGTATCAGACAATGTTTCGCGCCATTGCTTCCACTTCCACGTGGTCCACCTGGTTTCGTTTTTTTGTAAAGCGTCTAACCACGTTTTGGCCGTATTGCGCAATTTCTGAAGTGCCTGATACTTGATCATATTATCGGACCATCCAAATGCACGAGAATTGGCCTCAACAACATTAATCCACATATCTACACTGTCAACAAGTGGGTCAAATTCGGGAATCACTGACGATAATAAAACACTCTGACTCACGGTTTTTGAATCCTTACGGTGTCGCTTTTTTCGGCTCCGGTTATTTGCACTACTGCTGCTACTTGAGCTAGCGGTCGACGTACTCGAACTTGTCGACGGCTCCCTTCTTGATCTTCGTTTGCGACTGCGTGGCATGTTGTGGGCGTAATACGATTATTACACTTCTCGAAACGTTTATTAAATATAGTAGGTAGAAGGTCTAAACATCGTGTCAATTATAATTATATTAATCAGCAGTAAATTAATAGCCAGTTAACTTGTTAGCAAATATATTGAAGTAACACAATTTTAATCGAATAATAAACTAGATTTTTAATCACATTTAATAAATACGAAAGATGCCTAGAAATAATGTTTTACAACATTATTTCTGGCTGATACCTCTGGATTAATCTTGAGTCTATATAATCGTGGAGCAGAATATACTGGAGTGGTCTTCTCTTGACTACTGTGCACGGTAAAGTGAGGCTGCGTCGAATGGCGCGCCCCTCCTAACATCCGATGACATTACGCTTGGCGGGAATCGGAAGTAGCAAAAGCGCGCGCGACAACATTGGTAGGCTTCTTATTGCCCCTTTTAAAACATTTGTTTTGTAGTGATTCTTATAACTAAGGCGTTTCGTATAATTTCTGTTTTTGTAACGCAAACGCGTTTTATCTTATTATGGGTTTTGATTGAAGCTAGTCAAAAGTAGTTTTGACTGGTTAAGAGTTTTGACTGTACATAGGATGACCGTTCTCCATCTGACTAGCCTTTTCCCAAGTAAGTCTAAGTGGATGCAACTGAATATCAGTGTTTTACATGGAGCGACTGCCTCTCAGACCTCTTCAACCCAGCGCCTGGGTAACACAGTACCCCTAGTTAAGTTATCAGACTTTCAGATGCTTTCAGAGGCTTTAGGTGCATGTGAAAATAAATGCAGTTATTCAAAAAATGAACTAAACGAATGACAGCCAGAACCAACGGTTTTATTTACACCGCCATACCAAAAAATAAATGCCGCTTTTTAAAAACCACTTCTAATAATGTACCGTAAAAGTATACTTTTAAGGTACATTATTAGAAGGTTAGGCTTATAAATCCAAGGCAAATGTATCTATCTACGTTAAAATTAATGAAATTTGGTCTTCGATCACCTATCCTATTCAAAATTAAGACCCGAAAACACACATACTATACAGGCCCAAACATTTTTACACCAAACTTTCATTCAAAAAGAACACGATTGTTTGCAAAACATTTGACATTTTATTTTTATCATATTTGCCAAACGTGCAGCAATGGCGTCCTACCATAGCGTTAAAAGTGAACACAAACATTGTTTTGTTAGCTTAGGACTATTTCGATGTTTAAAAATAAAAATGGGCATTCAGCAAACAGGCAAAATCTGGCATACGTGCACCTTTGCATGTTGTTTCTAATTAGAGCAGAAACATTTTGGGAACAAACACTTCACACGTGACAAGAATACCTGCGGAATACTGGAATGGATACACCAACAACCAACTATGTAATTAAAAGCCACAATTTCTTTAAACTACACTTTTTTTTTGTCTTTTTCGTTTTCTAAAAGGTTGGTTGATACGTCCCATGATCCAAGAGCTACATGGTTTTTACCTCGGACAGAGGTTAAGCATTGCCATCCAACATGGCTTCAAATATAAATAAAAATTCTCTACATCGCCGTCATTCTGTGAATGTGCCTAAGAGACCGGCGGGATTGGTCTCTTAAGGTGTTACCAGACCAATCGATCGATGGTACAATTTATTAGTCGATCGATTAATGATCGAATCGATCGATTAATTAGTGGAACCTTAGTCTTTTGAAATAAAGTTGAAAAAAATCCAAAGAAAATTGACAGATTGGAGTATCTTGATATGCTGGCCTTCGTACACCGGAATTGTCCCATTATAAGGTAAAGGCCTTCCGTACAGAAGGATGGAGTATTGATCACCACCCTAAAGCCCGTCACAGACGTAGCTATAATATATATTAATATACGTTAGACGTAGGTATAATCAAGGCATATTACGATCAGCTATCTTCTTATATATAAAATTCTCGTGTCACAATGTTCGTTCCCGTACTCCTCCGAAACGGCTTGACCGATTCTGATGAAATTTTGTGTGCATATTGGGTAGGTCTGAGAATCGGACAACATCTATTTTTCATCCCCCTTTTTCCCCCCCTTTTCATCCCCCATCCAAATGTTAAGGGTTAGGGTAGGGTAGGTGTACGGTAGGTGTAGGGTAGGTGTAGGGTAGGTGTAGGGTAGGTGTAGGGTAGGTGTAGGTAAATAGCCAGGTAAGTAGGTAGATCGGGACAGGACAAAGTCTGTCGGGTCAGCTAGTACCTAATATATATTATAAACTACGTCACCAAAATATGTGGACAGATATATCAAGGCATATTAATATAAATTTAAAAATTGTGAAACAAACAACGATCGCAGACGTAATAAGGGCGAAAATATATTATTATATTTTAACTAGCGTGTGTGGTGTGGTGGCTAGCTGTAATATATAATTATAGCTAAGTATGTGATGGGCTTTAAGCTCATTTCAGACTACGCTATAATATAACAGCCTATAGCATATTATAGTTCATAGCACGACAATATCGCTCACCATACATTTATTTAGAACACATTCACACTTTGCTATACTATACTATATTATGCGTGTTCTAAATAAATGTATGGTGAGCGATATGGTTCTGCTATGAACTATATGCTATATGCTATTATATTATAGCGTAGTCTGAAATGAGCTTTATTCACACATGACATATTGTTTTCGATGACAGATCAGATTAAATTAGAAGCGGTCGCAGATTAACTCAAAAAGTAGGTATTCCTATACAACTTTTTTTTTGTTTATCAGAAGCCGAAAAAGGGGTCATCATCTATACTAATCTATACTATAATATTATAAAGCTGAAGAGTTTGTTTGTTTGTTTGGTTAAACGTGCTAATCTCCGGATCTACTGGTTCGAATTGAAAAAATATTTTTGTGTTGGACAGTCTATTTATAGGCCCATGCGAAGCCGGGCCGGGTCGCTAGTCGAAGGATAATGATGGAAGCATTATAAACATCTTTTATAAGAAAGAACCACAGAAAACTAAAAAATAATAATAAGCTGCACCCTTGGAGCATTATGCTCTAAAGGAGAACCATAAATTTATGATCATTTTATTCGAAAAAAATGTGTGGTTGAGCTGATTCTATTTTCACGATTGTAGGGGTGCTCTTATAGTAAAAGTTGTTCTTAATGGTAACTACAATGACCTATTTTGAACCGACTTCAAAAAGGAGGAGGTTATCAATTCGAAAGTTTGTATTTTTTTTTATGTATGTTCGGGCATAACTCTGTCATATATAGACGGATTTGCAAAATTCGTTTTTTGTTCATAAGGGGTTTATTCCGAAATGGTCCCATAGAATTTTTACCAAAATTGATTTAGCCCTTTTTTGACAAAATCAACCAATTCCCAAAAAAAATACTTAGACGACGTATTAGTTTCTTCAATCTTTGGAGGATTTAAATCTCTTTTAAATGTGTCGCCGTTTCTTAATGGATTTGGATGTTAAGGCAACACTAAAAAGCGAAAAATAAAAAGTTATTTCAAAAAAAAAGAAAACCGCCTTCAAAAACTAAAAAGTGATAAATAACTTTAGCACAGAAAACACATTACTTTACTTTCGGAAGTCGGTGGCAATACAAAACAACAAACTCAAAGCCACCGCCACCGACTTCCGAAAGTAAAGTAATGTGTGTTCTGTGCTAAAGTTATTTATCACTTTTAGTTTTTGAAGGCGGTTTTCTTTTTTTTGAAATACTTTTTTAGGTTTCTGGTAAGCAAAAAGTAAGCCTGTATAATTGAAAAAGTCATACAGCAACTAAAATACCAACTTCTTCACGAAAATATTTTCGTAGAAACTGCACGTGCACCGTAAAACTAAAAGCCGAAACGGATCAACATTAACACGTACTGGATTAATCGAGTGAAATCCGGTTTGATCCAGTTAAGTCCGGCTGTCCGGATAATAAAATGACCGGGTGGGTGATACGTATGGAAGCGGAGAGAAGGACCATGATTTTTTAAAAAGATTTACGACTTTCCTTTTCGCTTAAAACACGATGGTTCTTTACTAATATTATAAAGAGGTAAATTGTTTTTTGTACGTAAGATAGGTCATTCCTGGGGTCCCATTACAAAAATTGTTTCACTACGCAAAGCTACACCATTGTTAAGTGAAAGTGAAAGCATTTATTTCAATTAAACCATTTACTGGCACTTTTGTATTGTCAAGGATTCGGCTAGTTAGGTCAGAAAATTGAAGCTAGTTGCTCGTTCCAAAACATAGGTAGGTCTCTATGGAGAAGAACGAGCGAGAAAGTCCACGGACACTCTTTTAAATCAATTTTTTACAAAATACTGATTACATTATTCTTGTTGCTTCTATATGTTATAACAATGTAGGTAAATAATGTAGGATATAGACAGACCTAGATAACGCAAGTATCACGATCTGTATGAAAATCAAGCATGCCATTTTTTAGAAGTCATAATGTAATAGGACTGTTTTGTTTTTCCTAAATTTGGTATTACCAGGTATTACTGAGGGTATTAGACTAAAAATATATTTTTTTTTATTAATTACGCACAATATTAATCACAAAATGACTTACCGATGGAAGGAAACGTTTACTTTATTTTTTTACTTACGATTTTTTATCTTAAGTTAGGCATGAAAATAGGCACGCGAAGTAGGTAGTTATTCTTGCGTTATCTAGGTCTATCTATATCTGTGGTAAAGAGCCATACAAAACATTAAAAAAGAAAATTAAGATAAAAGCCATGACCATCAAGAGTTGACCAATACCTACACGGGTGTTCACGATCATGACGTAGATCAGCACCATTCAGCTGAACCATTTTTAATGGACCACTCAAGGACGAAATTGCGAGCAGTAGTACATTATATAGCTAGATTATTATGTAACTAGTATATAGCTAGTACATACATTAAAAAGACTCTGAAAAAGTGGTCCTTATATTCGAAATAACCATTTTGAATCATTCGTTTCCAATTCATAACCTATGATTGGTATTACGATTGACATTTCAATCTGTCAATCTATCAGATTTTATCCGTATTTTAATGTGTTTCAATTACGGGGCAGACAATGGATTCAATTTTACATATTGATGGCTCTGAAAGCGTACAATTGGTGGAATTGTGTTGGAATATTTTTTGGTTTATGATTCCCTTTTTTCAGGTGGGTATTTTTAGATTGCCGCATTGAACAATAGAAGAGATAAAATCCTTCACCTCTTGTACTTTATATTGATCTATACCCTCTTCACAATAAGATTAGACATAAACACAAACCTTTTTTACAGTCCTTTCAACCGATTTTGACTTCTATTCCGTAGGCTTAAGGATGACATTAGAGGCAAAAAAGTGGTTACAATAACAACTGTTTACTGCAGTTGCCATTTGTCATGCTACCAACGCAATATAAGTCAAAATCGCTTGAACGGACTGTAAAAAAGGTTTGAGTAAATGTCTAATCTTATTGTGAACAGGGTATAGAAAGAAGTTGAAAAAGTATTATGTACCTACTGGAGTGTTTTCACATCTGGTTTTAGTTACTGCGTTGATGTTCAGCGTTGCGGCAACGCAACGTTTACGTGCGGAAAACGGCTATTATACTATACTCCATTTACAATAGCATTGGACAGAAGTTAAGAAAGGTTCTTTTTACCCGACTACGGCAAAGCCAAAGGAGGGTTATGAGTTTGACAGGCTATGTATGTATGTATGTATGTATGTATGTATGTATGTATGTATGTATGTATGTATGTATGTATGTATGTATGTATGTTCATCTGTACGCGCATAGCTCCTAAACTACTTATCAGAACTGAACAAATGAGGTATCGTTAGAAGCGTCTTGATCGTCCGCTGGTTATAGGCTATATGACGTGTCACCGAATCCAATGTGGCGCCCTCTGGCGGACAACAAAACCAAGATTTAAAAAAAAAATGAAGACAAGCATACCGTGTTTGGTATCATTTTAAAGGGGTTCACTAGTACCATTCAAATATATAATATTTAGTTGTGTTTTGTCACAAATTATTTAAAAAAAGAAAAGATTACCAAATAAATTAAGATACGCATACCGTGTTTAGTATCATTAGAAAGGGGTTCACTAGTACCTTTTAAATATATAATGCTTAGCTGTGACTCCAAAATGGTTTAAATAAAAAAAAATAGTTTAAAAACTAAAACCCGACTACAACAAAAAGTGATCTAAAAAGTACGAAACAAGAAAATATTTCACACAGAAATCAAGACATAGGTACAAAATAGTCAAGGTAAGCCGTGGTTGCATGCCATTATAATTCATGTTGATCGCACTCATATGGGATACAGGCATGCAACCATGGCTTACCTTGACCATTTTGTACCTATGTCTTGATTTCTGTGTGAAATATTTTCTTGTTTCGTACTTTTTAGATCACTTTTTGTTGTAGTCGGGTTTTAGTTTTTAAACTATTTTTTTTTTTAATGCACACTTTGTAACAAAAGTATACAATAAACCTGTTAAAGTTACGATAGACACCGAATTTATTATAATCTATTTTTACAGTAGCTGTGGCGCGTGTTTGTTTTTCCCATTTTAATACCATACCATTTTAATAACTTATCGTTTAATACTGTGTGGTTTTCATTAAGTTGTATTTCTAATTCCAATTTAAAATTACAGTGTCAATGCTAAAAACCTAACAGAAGCCGGGATGGACAATACCCGGAACGTTATTCGTTTCACTGTAATTCTACGAAATTTAGAATGTTACCTAATCTTTAAAAGTCTTTTATTCTGTTTATATTATTATATGTCCATATTTAGTGCTATCTTAGATCTATTTATCAAAATTATGTTAAAATCAGTTTAATTAAATATGTTTTAACTGAGGTTTTGCATTCCTACTTCTATGAGCCTCTTTTTTTAATGCTATTATAAATGGAGTATAGATGTGAAGTGTGCCTTAAATTTTGTCTCGCAAATAAAGCTTTTTTACAAAAAAGACAACCGCCTTCAAAAACCAAAAAGTGTAAAATAACTTTAAAACAGAACACACATTACTTTAGTTTCGGAAGTCGGTGGCTTGGCTGTTCTATTTGTTGTTTTGTATTGCCACCGACTTCCGAAACTAAAGTGATGTGTGTTCTGTTTTAAAGTTATTTTACACTTTTTGGTTTTTGAAGGCGGTTGGCTTTTTTGTAAAAAAGCTTTTTTATTTTTCACTTTTTAGTACTTCCTTATCATACAAATCCATTAAGAAATGGCAACACAGTCAAAACAGAGATTGAAAGTGCAAGGTGAGAACATTACAACATCATCTGTATAATTTTTTGCTTTCTGTCGATTTTTTCAAAAAGTGCTGAATCAATTTCGATAAAATTTATATGGGACCACCCTTGAGGCATGCCCTTACCATCAAAAAAAAATTTCAAAATTGTTCTACATTTGCGGGAGAAATCGCGAAACCAATATACAAAAAAAATATTAAAATAAACATACAGACGAATTGAGAACCTCCTGTTTTTGAAGTCGGTTGAAAATAAAGTAATTACCGACTTAGCACGTTCCTAGTCACTCGCAAAATATTTTTTTATTGTTTGAAATGAAAGACAACGCTTCCTTGTCCATCCTGTCATTGACCAGCAGCCGACATTATAGTTATTAGACCATTTTGTTGTACATCTACACAAATAAATAAATTAAAATGTCTGTGTAAAGGCAAATAACAAATTTTTGCTAAATGTTTACACGGTAAATATATACGAAAAACCATTTTTTTTATTTTTTGGTTGCCCGTTAGTTCTGACTGATCTCCAAAAAGCTGGTCCGATGTAATAAGAAGCCATATAGCTTATTATTTTAGAACAAGAATTAGGTTTCCACGCAAAAAAAATACAACTTTCACATAACCGACATTTCCAAGATTCCTCTTCATATATTAGACACATCCCTTTATATAATTTTCCTAGTAACGTTGGAAGCTGGAAGCTATATTATTGAATAAAGTAATGCACGCTGCATTTCCTCTACCCGATGTAAAGGTGCGTTCACATTGGTAGAGTGTACTGAGTACTGGCGGGAAAGTACAGTAATAAAAAGCAATCGCTACGCGTTATATGTTCCTTCCTAGACAGTGAAATTACGTCATGGTCTCAGCCCGTAGGTATCGTCATCATCATGTCAACCTTTGGACGCCCACTGCTGGGCATAGGCCTTCCCCAACGGGAGAGTGGATTTAGCCGTAATCGCCATGCTTGGCCGATGCATGTTGACGATCGCAGTAGGTGTTATGGTACTCGAAGGACGCTGCTGCCCATCCCCTGGTCAATATCAATATCTGTCAATATAGGTGTCATCAACAGCAACTAATGAATACCTGATATATCAAATTTCTTTCACCTACTAAAACCAGCCAACTTGTGATAAACTTACGATGACAAAATGGCATGGCATTTTGGCTAATCATAGGCTGATAAAATGAATATTCAATGAAGATGAATAGTCAATGCTAGTGCACGCACTGTTACAGTAATAAAAGTTGGTAGTAAAATCAGGCTGATTTATGCTAAACTTCTAGTACTCTCCCGACCGCACTGATCTACAAATTCTACCAAATGTAAACGAGCCTTAGCTAACCGGGGCCTGACCTAATTGGCGTATTTTTCAGAGAATCTACATTTTTTAAATGGATCCGCCATGAGTTTTAAATCAGTAAAGGAAGGTTTATTGGAGTTGAGAGTATCTAACTGTAGATAGCTGGATATGTCATGTGAAAGTTGTGTATCAAAGGACCAGTTATTTTAAGTCCTTTAATTAATGATTATCTGAAGAAGGTTTTATTAGACTTAATTACTGATTTTGAAATTTGATTAAATATTATGTGATAATCAAATCCAAGTCTACTGTTTGAACGACAATTAGGTATGCTGACCGCAAATCATATTACAAACACCTATATGTTCACTAAAATAACAAAAATTACGAACAAACAGTTGAATAAGTATATTTATTCAGATGTTATCATAGAATATAAGTTCATTATGTAGACAAAAGGTAGTCGACTAGTCTAAAAACATGAAATAGGTAAGTAATCACGTTTTTATGAAAGCCAAACACATGCGTTGGTGGTGTAATGGTCAGCATAGTTGCCTTCCAAGCAGTTGATCCGGGCTCGATTACCGGCCGACGCATAAGTTTTTACCCCTTTTTCAATTAAATTAGCTAAACGATATATACATTACAAGATTTGGTCTTTCTATCATTCTTTATTTACATCATTCAATGGATCGTAGGACCAAATTTTCCTAGAATATTTTCCGTCTATTCTATCTCGCAAGACCAATAACTCCTCGGGGAAGCCAGTTCCGATGTTATTACTGTAGATTCCGTTACATACATTTACGTTACCCTATTATTGGCTGCGTACAATTTATCTCCTGTATCGGGGGATGTGTCTTATTGATCAAATCGAATTCATGTCAAGTGAGATGGAGCCGGGTGTGTTATGTTGAGTTATTGGTATTCGTGAGATAATGTGATGGCTTTTGTTTTTTTTATGGAAATCTCAAGAAAATACTGAGACGGAGTTCAGTTCTATATGTTGATTATACTCGAGAAATATACTCTCAGCCGCCTTGAATTCCTATATCTCATGGAAATGCACGGTGAATAATCATTATTTTGATATTTTAAAATATCAAAATTTAAGAAAGAAAAAATGGATCTAAATTTTCAGCCGACTTCAAAAAAAGGAGGTTATCTGTTCGACCCGTATGTTTGTATGTATGTATGTATGTTTGTCCGCGATTATCTCCCGTTTGGCTGAACCGATTTTGATGCGGTTTTCAGAAAAGTGTTCGTTACATTCTGGTTTTAGTATACAACAAACAGAAATTTATTCAGGGCTTTTAAAAAAAAAGGTAAACCGGGAAGACGTTTTCGTTTCTTCCATCTTTCCATCTTTGGAGGACTTTGTTTTAACTGCGTTGCCGTTCCTTAATGGATTTGGGTGAAGTGGAAAATAAAAACTTCTTGAAGGCGGTTCTCTTTTTTCAAAAAAGGTTTTTTTTCATTTTTGCGGTTTTGAAGCTGACATATGCCATCATTTTTCTGTCGTCATTATTCACTGTAAATAGTGTATTTGAAATAAATGCTTCTTCTCGAATCAATGATAATTAATCCTTATTTTTTAGTTTACTTTGGACCAAAACATACCCACGTCAATCACGGTATCGGTGATGTTTCTTATGACCTCTAAAGTGCAGGTATAGCTAGTGTAGGGATACTTTGGTCACTGAAGTAAATGGGCCAACATCTGGTATGGAGCACCGTAATCAAAATAAATGATTTGAATTTAAGTTTATAATCCAGCCCTTACTTCTCTTCATGTCAACTCTATGGAGTACACAATTTTAACTTTCACTGTGACTAAACTTTATTAAGCAAACATAATAATGTAATAAACTATAACAATAATAGATTGTTATACAAGGAGCTAAAATGACCCATTATACACGAGGTAGTTTTACTCCCGAGCTTTAGCGAGGGAGTAAATAGAAACCGAGTTTTAATGGGTTTTAGCGCCGTGTGTTACACTATACTTTTCACTACGATTGCGAGAAAATAAAACAATCCAATACAATATGAAATTTTTTTTTTGTTTCTTCTGTAGCTGCAACACATTGCATGCATTCTACCAGAGATCGCCGATTTTAGTTCCATTTTCAAAATTAAAATGAGGTTCTTTTTTTATGAAACTCCAAATCTTTCTCCAAACGTTCTTCCAAATAAATAAAATAAAACTGATATAAATTGGTCCTTGTGAGCGAATACTTTTGTTGTGTGTTAATAGGGAACATTACGCGAAACTCGGCGCAGAGGGCGCCACTAGCACATTCCGTAAATCGTAACCTCGTATTCTTGTTATATTATGTTATTAATTGCAATAACTAGGTATTTTGTGAAAATATATTTAAATTTTAATTAATCTTACTTACCTAACTGTACTATAACCATATTATGGCGTCCTACGACCATTTGAAAGTGGATTCTTGGTTATGTTCAGAATAAAATAATATTTGGTTGTCTTACATGATAAATGTGAACGTTATTCTGTAAATACGACTATCTCACCTGAATACTTAACCTGAACATATTTTAGAGTGATTTTTAGCTGCTTCCCAAAGTTTTCAAACATTTTCTTCTTTTGGAAATGAATAATTCCCTTCATTTCTTTATCGAAATACACAGCACTGATACATTATTGTATTATATAACACACTTCCCAGTTTTGTACTCAATTAAAGGCAGAATTTCACGCTTTGAACGACTCTTCGATAAACTGTTCACGGACTATGCTAATGCTGCACTCTGGTGCCAGAACATTGCAGTAATATCCCCTAATCATTTAATCCACTATTTCGGCAATAAGTTACATTATCCATTTTCCAAATCTTTTAAGTGTTTGGACATAAAATGATAAATTATCGTTTATCCATCACAATGGACCTTAAGTTGGGTTCCGTCCGCACCTGAGCGCCAGTCGGTCACTTTTTGTGACGTAAACCATTTCTCAATGTCCACCGCACTGAAATGAGAATTTGATGAAACGTCCGAAATTACTTTACTTTGTGTAACTAGTTATTGTACTATGGACTTATGTTTATGGTCAAAGTCAATATACGTAAAATATACGTAGGTATTGTTTGTTATGGAGGGGTGTGTAACGTTTGAAATAATAACAGAATCTTTAAAGATCATATGATATAATTTCATTTAACATACTTTTTTTAAAATAACTATCAAATGATATAATGAATTATTGATATAATTTCATTTAGTTAGGACGCCAGAGCCATTCTTGAATTTGTTATTTGTTAAAACTATTTGTTGTAACTGTAGCAGACTGTACCACAATTTGCAAAATAAATAAATTATAAATTATTTTAGCTAATTTTATATGGTATAATGAACATTCTCTATAATGCACATTTGAACTAATATTCATATAGTATAATAATCAGTTACTATAATATTTGAAATCTATAAGTAACGTTTAGCATAATTTAGTTATTGAATAATTTGGGTTAGGTTAGGTTAGAACAGTGACCATTAACCAGATTCCCTCTATTGTTGGTAAATCGTATGGGTTAGATGAGGTTAATAACGGTGTCCCTATGAAATTCTATGAAATTTCTGTCTACGAAACAAGTCGCAGACAGAAATTTCATAGAATTTCGTTTCCCAGAAAATGATGAAATAATTATAATATTTGGTTCTTGTATTTTTATTTTGGCTGTTATTGTTTCAAAGACTATTTAGGTACTTGAATGAAACATATTTCACAGAAATACAATCCCAATCACATTTTTTTTGTTTAACAAACTTAGCAAACAGTATAATTATTTTTTAACGAATATTGTTTGATCAGTGTATTGCCACATGGAATTTATTTTAACGAAAATGTATTTAAATAGACAATAACAAAAATATTGTCTAAAAGTCAATATGTTGTGCTACAAAAGTTAATGACAGAAACGAATCGCTGCGAAACCGAATCCACGTAGTCTTATCTGCCCTACGCCTAGAGTGTAATTTAAATCAGCGTAGGCGCGGAGGGGCGAGGCGGCCAGCGAGCTGAGGAGCAGGTGGTTTTAACGCCCGCCGCCGCGGCTGAGGCTGAGCCGAAGCTGCGGTGGTGAGCGTGAATACCATCTGCGACGATAAGATCGCGTGGGACCGCCGGAGCCCCGCAACGCCGGAGCCGTGACAGAAACCATGCCTGCTGCAAGTTTCATGCTCGCTTGCATGATGCATGCTTGCTTGCATGATGCATGCTTGCTTGCATGATGCATGCTTGCTTGCATGATGCATGCTTGCTTGCATGATGCATGCTTGCTTGCATGATGCATGCTTGCTAGCCTACATGTTGCATGCTTGCTTTAACTATTAGCTATAAAACAACGTACATTTTTATATACGGTTATAACAGTATGTTTCCTGATATTTACTTAAACATTACAGAATTTAGACTGAAAT
The DNA here is from genome assembly GCA_947361185.1 of Charanyca ferruginea. Taxonomy (NCBI): domain Eukaryota; kingdom Metazoa; phylum Arthropoda; class Insecta; order Lepidoptera; family Noctuidae; genus Charanyca; species Charanyca ferruginea. The sequence goes on along the minus strand of OX376079.1, from coordinate 18,460,155 downwards.
TTAGTTAATATCAAAATTAGGTCAAAGGCAAATTAGGTCAACTTAACGTTATATAAAAAGAGCATTATACAAAATGAAAATTATATGAAATGAACGTTATACTAAATGTTATTAGAGCAAAAGAAGATTGATATGAAATATAATATTCGATCACATGAAATTAGGTTATTTGTTTCTATAGCATCTGAAAATTATATCATGTGAACGTTATTTCAAGTGATATTATACTATCTGTTATTATGCCATATATTACACACCCGTTATGGAGAGACTTCATTGTCTATCTCCAAAGGTACATATCCTAAAAACTTCACACTCAAACTCAAAATCATTTATTACAATTAAACCATTTACAGGTACTTTTGAATTGTGAGAGTCAGTCAGTCAGAAAGTTGAAGCTAGTTGCTCGTTCCAAACAGTAGGTTTCTATGGAGAAGAACGAGAATGAAACTCCATGAACACTCTTTTAAAATCATTTCCTTATATTTTACAAATTTATGTTACATCATTCATGTTGAATCTAAGGGTACAATGTGAGAACAATGTAACAAGTCTTGCATGTTAAAAGAGGTCAAACCAAAAATTAAAATAACCGAGGCAGCTAAGAGATGACCAGTCCCAACTGATGGCGTCCGTTCAAATAATTATAGGACCATAATTAAGTCCTCTTCAATAAAATAAGAATCATTAAATTCGATTGAAAAATGTCAGAGATATAGGCTAACAAATATAAAAAAGACAACAGACTTCAAAAACGATATAGTAACATTTTCTTTAGTTTTGGAAGTCGGTGGCAATGCTGGCTGCATTGCATTGCCACCGACATTGCTCCTGGATGTCGAACGTAAACCAATGTCAGATGTTTTTACGCTTCTGCTTACAATTTAATCTGTGTAGACTATAAAATAAAATAAAAAACAAAATGATAATAATAATAATAATAATATAATAATATGTGGGGACATTTTCACACACGGCCGTCTGACCCCAAACTAGGGAGACCCTGTACTATGGGTGTCAGACAACTGATATACATACACAAATACATTTTTTTTTTTTTTTGTAAGTACATACATATATAATAAACAATATAATAAACAACACCCAGACACAAGGCAAACACAAGTGCTCATCACACAAATGTTTACCCTGGGCGGGAATCGAACCCGCAACACGCTGCGCAGCAGTCGATCGCTCGAGCCACTGCACCAACCGTATCGGTCAAAATATATGTCAATAAGTACCACGGAAACACAGAAATAGGTTAAAAATTCGAAATGTGAAGTTAGATCGATATCTATAAGTGTGCCAAATAAGACACGCCAACCAACACAAACCCACATCACACACACACATTCACTACACACACATCCACCATCACCACCGTACAACACCATACATCCATCTATCCTCACAAATTTTTGGCGTTTATAATAATAGTAAGAAGTACAATCCTCAAAGTAACCTTAAAAATGAATTCTTATGGCCAAATACTCAGACGTTACTCAATTTTAAAATGCCGTTAAATCCCGTACTGTCACAGTTACTTTGACATAAAGTTATGGAGACAGCAGGAGACATAACGGCATCTTAAAATTGAGTAGCGTTTGAGTGTTTAGACAGCAATTTACAAACACGACTTCAACGAAAATCAACCTTCAACACAAAAACCTTAAATAAAAACCAACACCATCAACTACATAAACAAAAAGCAATGATTTCCATTGCTATAATTAATTATAACCTCCATTAAACAAACCGTGATTCCATTGTGATCACTTTTGACAAACAAAATGGAAGTTATATTGATTGAAATGGAAAATTCGTGTCACGTTCCTATTGTTGGCCCCAAACGGAGTAATTATTCGAGGGAATTTCGTTTCGTTATTATTTCCAAGGAATTTTGTTGGAAGCAGGTTGAGAAAATATTTGTTTCAATACGTTTGATATTTTGTTTTTGGTCGGTTACATAATTTTATTCATTTCCTTATTAAATTGTCAGCAATTAGAGCCGGGGTGATTAGGTATGGCCTTTCTTTTTAAAGAATTTTGTGGTTTTAATATCGTTTGACATAATTTTATTTTTGTGCGCGTAATTGCGAAAGCCAATCATTTCTCTTGGCATTTAGATTGTATGGACCTAGAATGTTTCTTGTAAGAGGTACACCTTCTACGTAACTGCTTATAGATGCGTCGGTACAAAATAAGCAAATTATTACAACATACCACGGTAGCACGAATACACAAAGTGATAATTAAGAGATGATTATCCACGAATCTTGACAAAGTTCTGAATAGCTACAGATTAAAATATTATGTTGAAGAATATCAAACGCAAGTGTTAAGACTATAACAATTAAGAGAATTATTTAACCATGCCGTGGATTTTTACAAATAATAACACTGTTATGAACTTCAACCACTAAAATATTTTTTACTGAACTTATAGATTTAAAAACTCTTTAACCGCTTAGTTAACCATTTAAGTATCTTATTTAAATTAATTAATAACACCTGCCTCAAAATCTTTGTTCAGAACTAATATTTAAAGACACAATCTATCTATTTGTAAATATAATATAATGTCTGTATTGTTGTCCTCTATGCGCACCTAAACCATTGATCCGATTGTGATGAAACTATTACCCGAAAAAGTACCCGCCCCCAAAAAAAATGGCAAAGAAACACTGGGAACGAATTCGCGGGCAGAAGCTAGCTTATTAATAAAAGCATTATGAATTCCGTCCAATAAGCCTAAACAAAAACAATTACTTATAAGAACTTCAACGGAACTACAGTTTTTAAGAGTGAAAGTTGTAAAATTTCTGAGCAACCATTTCTATTGGGCCTGGCATCAACTGGTCTCGCCGAACACCTGGGTCCTGCAAATTGTTCGTCTTACTGCCTTGTCAAAATGTACACAAAAAAATATACTTCAATGTTTTATCCGCTTGGAAGTTGGTTGTTTTTTAGGTTTCGTTATTTTTTTTTCTTAATTTTTGTAAGAAAATAGTACTTTTGGTATATTTGAAACTAGCTTCTGCCTGCGACTTCCATTACCATAAAATATATCCTATGACATTCCTCAATTATCATCATCATCATCAGCCGAAAGACGTCCGGAAAATAAGTGAATGTTTCATTTGAGTAAAATTAGCTATATCTTGTATTAAGAGTACTTTCCCACCTAAAAAATTTCATTCTGTATATCAGTGAAGGGATTTTTGTAATCGAACTCCTACTTTCAAAGATTACCTTTTACAAAAAATAATATAAAATATAAAGTCAAAGTCAAAAAGTCAAAGTCAAAGTCAAAGTATTTATTTCAATTAAACCATTTACAGGCACTTTTGAATTGTCAAGGAGTCGGTCAGTTAGTCAGAAAGTTGAAGCTAGTTGCTCGTTCCAAAACGTAGGTAGGTCTCTATGGAGAAGAACGAGCAAGAAACTCCACGGACACTCTTTTAAAATCAGGATTTTACAAAATACTGCTTACATTATTCGTGTTGCTTCTATATGTGAAAACAATTAAGGTAATGTAGAAATACAAAATATAAAAAATAATCAAGATAAAAACCATGGCAGTTAAGAGTTGACCAATCTCTACTGACAGCGCTAAAAGAAACAAAATGTACCTCTTTATAACATTAATATAGATACAATGATGTATTAAGTAGTCGTAAATAAATGAGCAGTCTGTATAAGAAGAGTCATAGAATTCTAAATACAAAATACAAGTTCAATTTTTTTTGCAAATTCTAGCCATAATTTCCAAGTTTCCAGAAAATTCCCAACTACTTCAGAATTAGTTCACTAAATTAGGGAAACTTACTATCTTAGCTTTAGTGGTGGTTTTAACCCAAAGTAGGGGGTGGTAGGAGGGCCTGGGGAGGTCACAAAAATGTGTGGCTCCCTTTCAAGGGCTGACCGCGTTATGTAATTAAGGACGAAAAGGTTTTTTTGACCTTCGCCTTAGGGAAGGTCCTTTAGAGTAATAATTTTAAGTGATGTCGTAAGGTTTTTGAGCCATCGTTTCATGTAATGAATATTGTAATTTTAATTATTTTACATTTCTTTGAACATAGTATGTAATTCCCTATCTTTTCATCAACTGCCTAGCCTTTTCCCAAGTACATTGGGGTCGGCTTCTAGTCTAACCGGATGCAGATAAATACCAGTGTTTTACATGGAGCGACTGCCTATCGGACCTCCACAACCCAGCTACTGGGTAACACGACACTCCTCGGTAAGACTGGTTATCAGACTTTCTGGCTTCTGACTATATCCATAACGACTGCCAAAGATCTACAAATGACAGCCGGGACCAACGGCTTTACGTGCTTTCCGAGGTACGGAGGAACTCGGTATGAAAGGGATGGGTGAATGCACAGACCGACCACGGTTAGCATAGCTTAACCTTTGACCAATCGGTTTGTATGTTCTCTATATTTTATGTACATGTAAAGGGATCTCTTGGTACGGTATAGTATGACGGGCTGGTGTCCGCAACTTTACATCTCTTTCTCTCCAATAAAACAAGAAAGAGACATATATTAATAAGAGCTGTCAATTTAAGTCGATCTAAAATGATCATACAATAGGGTATTTTACCAAAAATATCAAATTAGTCAGTCAGTTAGATTACATGTAAAGGTATATATTTTATTAGTTATATATTTTTGTTTAAGTACTTTACCTATTTTGTTATATTTTTTATATGCACCTGCCGTGTTATCTCTTCACCACCCCGGGTTGACTGGTAGAGAATGCCAAAGGCATTAAGTCCGCCTTTGTACCTTTGTGCATGAAGTGTAAATAAATAAATAAATTATCGAAAAATATTGAATTCGTATTTTTTGTTTTATCAAATCAATAAAAACTGACGAAGATAAAACGCATCAAAGATCATGAGAAAGGGTTTGTGACGTCACATCGCCAGTAAAAGTGTACTGACATAGTGATGTCACACGAGTTTTCTCATTTTTCTTCATTTTTAGTTTACGTGAAAAAAGAGAAAACACGATTCCAATATGTTTTGGAAATCTATCTGACGGACTAATTAGATTTTTTTTGTAAAATACCCTATTATAGCTGTCATTTTAGAACGTATTGATTAAAAACACTGCGTAGATCAAAGAAAAACTAATTTGACATCTCTAACTTAGTCCTTGTCTGTCGTCGTCCTTTTCTTCAGCTGCCTGGTAGTAAGAGATGCCAAATACCTAATTTTAGTTTAGTCTGTGAGCAAGGGAATCGGCACCTTTACATGTTTTCCTTATCCTCTATTAAACATTTCGCATGATAACAAGTTGGTATATTTATATTTCTTTCGGGAACCTCTAAGAAACTTTAGTAGTTGAATAGAAAAGTAGTAGAAATGATTGAGGACAAGATTCAGTGGTTCCAAAGAAAAAAAAAATTGAAATCAATGACGACACCGATTTTAGTTTACTAATATCAATAAATCAAAATATTATAATAAAATGAAGCAGAAAATTAAAAAGAAATTGCAAAATATATGCGTAGGCCGGGAATCGAACCCGGATCAACTGCTTGGAAGGCAACTATGCTGACCATTACACCACCAACGCCGATGGAATTCTATTCTAATATTACGACCACATTCCTCAAATATAATGTTTAAACAAATGCTGTTGTAATCAAGTAATTAGGAGCAATTGTTATCAATGACCTCTGCGCTTCTATCTTTATTATTAATAGTAATTGAATTCTAATTGAATTATTTTATGATAATGACGTTTTTCTTCTCAGATATCAATGACAATAAATTATTCCTTGATAAATAGGCGAATTATGAAAAAAATACAGTTTTCAGGGAAAAAGTACCTAATTACGAGAAAAGCATTAACTTGTGCTCAATTTCTACGTGACCTTTAAGAAGCGACCATTAAGAAAAACTCAGGAAGAAATAACGTGAACATTATCAAAGGACCATCAGGGACATTAACTTATTATGACAGTAATTGAAGTACTGGAAAAAAGGTCCATTCCTTATTCATATAAACTTTATGGAAGATGTAGGTACCTATTGTTATTCCCCAAAATGAGGAGATTCACTTTATGGTATATTATCTACATAAAAGAATTGAATGGGTCATTTCATGGGACTTCGAAATTGATTACCGTCCGACCAAAAAATAACGAAGTAGAAAGTGTTTTACAATTTGCTGGTCTTTTGAGTCTGGTCCTTATGGGAAAACCTTTGGAAAATCTTCTTCAGCTAAAAATATTAATTATGTAAAGGGAGACGGTTATCTATATTTTACATGAAAAGGTATCTCCAAAATGTTGAGTCGATTTCCTTCCAGAGTGGTTCATGAATATTCATTGGTACTCCGACCACCTTAAATACATAGTATCCCACCTTCTATGTAGCTATATATAATAATCGAGCTTAGTATTGACAACACGATCCAACCCATAATCTATAATTAAAATAATAATGTCAACCTAATTCCATACCACTACCACCACCAGGTATCACGGCGACCACTATCCAACGATAACAGCAGTGCTATTCTGTTACAATCTCCCTCGGTGAACACCTAGGTGAAGTGAGCTGTCATCCGTCCCGATGCTAGGGATTGACAAAGCAGACGGACGGCTGACAGTTCACTTCACCTAGGTGTTCGCCGAGGAAGATTGTAACAGAATTTATATACAGTTCAATGTACGTTCAAAACTGACGCACTTACTTATGATGATGATTTAACATTCGAAAAATATTAGAAAAGAACTAAACTCAATTATAGTGCTGACTTTTTAGACGGTTCTTCTTTAGTAATTAATGGATAGTAAACTGCACAAGCTTGCAACATATAATAGGGTATTACACCCATTTTTGAAAAGTGTCTCAATGAAATTCTGTAGTGCTAATATGATACCAAAAAAAACACAACATTTTTATTCAATCGATAAGAGCCATAAAAATACATCCAAATTTTAAATTTTCAAATTTCGCGCGTAGTTTGACGAAAAAGCCTCTAACTGGAAGCCTCTAGTCTCTAGCTCTCTATATTGCTCAGCGTAAATGACGTCAGTTCGTTTTGTATCAAATAAGCTCATATTTAATATGATATTTGTATATCATTTAAAATAATTAAAAGCATATTTTGTAATAGGTGTAACAATGAAAAAATTACGTTGGATACGAAAATAATAAAAGTACAAAGACTATATTACGCCAATCGGTTGACTGACAGTTGACAATTTTTTGTTTACACAGCCGTACGGCGTAATGACATGGCCCCTATTATTTCACGGTGTTTTATAACAGATTAAAAATACTGAAAATTTGAAAAAATCTGAAAAAATTGTTTTGTTTTTTATGATCTAAAACTTACATTTTCCGACTGCTTTATGTCTAAATTGTCTCAATAACATATTTATAGATTTTTTCTCGTATAGAGTAAAATACCCTATTGTAAGGATGGTTAAGCGTTCGATCGACCATAGGTCTTAGTGAAATGTGGTCCATATGTTCGTTTTACAATGGGCTTAAGTCGCCTGAAGTAAATTGAAAAATAAAATAGCTTAAATCCATCCACAATTTAATCCACTAAATTCGACTCGGCACGTCAACAACACTTGTCTTCTAACCATCGCTTCTTACATTTGGTCCTCAAAAACTAACGGAGACTATCACTATGTTACTTTCTCAATAGATCACGAACTTTTATCATAAATCACTACTGGCTTGAGGAACTTCGTAACATCTGAACTTTTTCCTACAGGATCAATAGGTATGAATAAATAAGTTTTTCCTTTAGATGAAAGGAAAGCAATAACTAATACAGAGCACACTGATCGCGACTGACAGATTTATTTTGGTCCTTCGAAACGGAGTTGATTTTAGTAGATGTTTTTACCAAGCGATGCGACATTGACGTACCCTATTTACTGCAGCTGAAGAGCTCTTGAAAGATGGGCAGACGGTATTCTTATCATCGTGGGTAGAACCTGGATAAGGTTGGCAGAGGAGTATGGAGATGGGCACAAACAAAATGATGCCCACACTAAGCTGTGGAGCTGTGGACGAAGTCAGACTGTGGATAATGATGTTAATGATGAAGAGCATCCTGACAAAACTAACACAGTAAACACGGAAATTATCTACAATATATGGTCTTATAAAAATAATATTTGAACCCCGAAGTAAAATGTCTCTTTAGAAATAGTTTACTTATTTTCTAATAATCATCATGTCAACCTTAAGTCGCCCACTGCTGTTCAGCCGTAATCGCCATGCTTGGCCGATGTATGTTAGCGATCGCAGTAGGTGTTATGGTACTCAGAAGGACGCTGCTGCCCACCCTCTGGTCAATATACCTCTGTCGCCTTCTACGACACCCACGGGTAGAAATGGGGTGGTGCTATTCATGGCCGGCCCCACTCATCTTTCTAATAATAGATTAATTGTATATTTTGACATTTACGACTTATGGCTATAAATAATTCCCGTTTTGATTCAGTAGAAAGACTAGGTACACCAACCACCCTTGTTATAAAAATAAAAGAGCAAATTCATCTATTTTTAATTTCCAATATGGCCACAGCTACATAATTGTGCTGTAGGTAGTCCGAGCAAAAGGGAGTAGACGAGAAATCACAACATAAAAAAACAATTTATCATTCAGTACCTACATTGAGTGCCTACATAGATAGATCAAGAAATTAAGAAGTTAAGATAACGCAAGCTTATCTCCGCGAAGTCATAAAAGTAGATGTGAGAACGGTAATAGCACATAATGGTTGTCATAGAGATAGGGTAACAACGGCACTAGATAACTACGATGATGTAAAAACTTTCTTAGTATATTGCGGTTCCAAACCGCAATATACTAAGAAACTGCTTAAGATGATATAGATAATTGATTTCACCTAGTTTGGGGATCACCGTACAAAATGTGCTAATTTTAATAAGTTAAATACGAGACTCTGTCCTTAAAATAGCCACACAGGTATTTCTGTGACAGCTAAATTTGTTCTTGTTTAGGACAAATTTAAAGTGCATAATATTTGATCACGTTGAGAAACATGAAATTCAGAGATGGCATGTTCAGCATCATTCAGGTCAGAAATAAAATTCTGGTTTCTAATTAACAATCTGGAAATAAAGGTACCAGCTAGTACGTTACCATGAAATTTTTAATCTCTAAGCGTGTGTATTATATTTTTAATATCTACTGATTTCCCTCTCTCTAGAAATATAGCATTATCTGCCTAGCTTTTCCTAACTATGTATGTTGATTGTCAGTGTTTTATACATACGTACTGCCTATCGGACCTCCACAACCCAGTTATTGGATAACACGATACCCCTTGGTAAGACTGGATGTCAGTATTTCGGGCTTCTGTCAATCCGGAGTATAAAATCTTAATCGGTGGTTCCAAAAATATAGCCTCTTCTGTCTCTAATTCCTTAGAGAATATCTCCAGGATAATATTTTGATAATGGTTATTGGTTGCTTCATAATACCCTGTTTCATTATCTCATAATTCGTCAGTTATGAGCGTTGTAGTTTCAAATTGAGCTATCAATTTATACATTAGCACTTAATAGTCGTCATTAACGCTGCAATAACTCCGATATGAGTGTCATATTACAAACAATATTACTAAAACGCTTACTATAATATTCCTGAAATAAGTTCAGAAATACTGGTACCAAAGCACAAAATAAAGCAATGACTGCTATAAAAATGAATGAATTAAAAAAGAATCTTGCAACTAAACTTTCAGAACTGGCAACTTAAATGTAGATAAGGACCAATAAAATATTAATTGGAAAGCCCACTTCACAATCTACTCTAGCAACATCTCGCTACATTTCTTACTACAATCGATAAGGTTTCAACTAAACTCACTTGATTTAACCCGTCATAATCCACAACAAGGCATCCCGAATTGACGAAATTACTTAAAACACTTTGTCGTAAACATTATCTAAAAATAACAAAAAGAAATCGTGAAAAAAGGGAAGGAAACATTTGGGGCAAAGGAATTTTTCGGCTGGTACGACAATTCAAAACATTCGACGTTCTAAACCGCTACTGCAATGCGCTTTTCGGAGGGAAAATACTCAAACTTTTTATTTAAAATTTTAATTTAATTTTAGATTACAAAAAAAATGGATTAAAGTCAAAATAAATGCAATAATAATTACTTTTTTTTGGTTATTTTTTGCGGAGCGTAGCGGCTCCCGCGTCTGTTCGGCGGCGCTCAGCCGCGAAGACTGGCGTCCCGCGCCCCTACGTCCTATACTTATGTGTTTACATCTTAAATGGGGTTGCACAGAGTAATGTTGGGTTCAGGCTGTACATTGGCTTGCTACGGTGAAAAGAGCAATCGTGTACCCTTTAGCCTGAAAACAAGTAATGGATCTATTGTTTGATTGTGCATTTAACAATAGATCCATTAGTTATTTTCAGTCGGCCTATTGTATAAAAATGGTGAAGTGAAGTTAGGTGAAGTAAGCGACCAATCCTTAGTGTCAGCTCGGATGAATATGGGTTATTGGAAAGCATCGTGCGATAAACCTTTACAAAAAAAAATAATGCGTCGGCCGGGAATCGAACCCGGATCAACTGCTTGGAAGGCAACTATGCTGACCATTACACCACCGACGCATGTGTTAGTCTGTTCCAATGAAGTCACGCCTAGTCGTGTGACGTTTATAAGTTATCAATATTTGTACAGATGTTTGAAAAGTAGACAATATACCTAGATTTGTATTTTCTAGTGAAGAAAAGTAGGAAAATGAAATTTCTCAAACAATATCTTAATATTGAGATCGAAACCATTTTGTAGACAATATAACTATTGCTCGAAAATAAATAAGACTAAAATTTCATCTAATTTTGCAAAAACTTCAAACTTTTGTGATTTTTTCCGGCTTCTTTGCAAATGTCAAGCTCAAATGAGCAGCTTTCGGTGCGGCCCAAAGGACCAAAAAATCATCTGAAAAAAATAATAATATAGTTTATTTCTCTCATAAAGGTACACTGTTGTATTTAAACAATTATGCCTATGGCTAACCTTTGTGAGAGCTGGACTCTGCACTAGGTTCGGGACCTGTATGACAGATCTCCAGGCACACACCCTTTTCATCATCATCAGCCTGAAGACGTCCACTCTTGAACAAAGGCCTCCCCCTTAAGGGGGGGGGGGGTTGCCATAATCCCCACGCTTGGCAGGCGTATTGGGGATCGCAGTGAAGTTGCTAAGTACACGGAAGCCGCTGTAGCCCGACTTCCGTATTTTCCCTAATTCCGATTGTACATAACACTATTATCAGACAATGAATGAACTTAATATTATGTTAGATAGTGTATTTATTTATTTATTTATTTAATTTGGATCGCCAACAGAGGCTACACAATTTCATGCATGATAACATAGGAATGGACAAAACCAGTGTGTGCCTCCAATTAAAGGCAACCACATCATTCACATAACTAAACAGGTAAAACAACTAAAGTTTGATAAGAAAGAAATTATTAAAATTAATCTAAATACAGTTTTTACAAAATCCTAAAAATGACGATTAAAGGTGAACGGTAACAATACGGGTATAAAATAATAATAATTAACAAATTAATAAACAAGTTCAAATTAAGTAAAATAACAATCTGTGTATTTAATTAATAAAGTAGTCAATTAATAATAAAAAAAAAAAACAAAATATTATTATTGTGATTTGGATACTATGACTTTTAAGTCTGTTTTAAATTTTGATAAGTTGCATGTAATATCCAAATCATTATGCTTCGATACTACATTATACTGCCTACAGAGCCTTGGTAGAACGGCGAAGTGTCCGAGGTTTGTTTTGGATCCCGGTACATGGAAGAGGTTGTAGTTACATTTTCGCGGCAAGCGAGATGGTGCACTTATTTGCAACTTTCCAAGAAGCTCACTACAGTCAACAACACCATTAAAAAGTTTGTGCAGAAATATTAGATCTAGAAATTTTCTTCTTTCTACCAACGAGGACATTTTATAATGTTGTAGTCTTAGATCGTAGCTTCTAATTTTTTTTTTGTACAGGTATTTATTATGCGGACCTTGTAGAAACTAGAGCAAATTTCCGTGCGTTCAAGCGTTTTTGCCATACCTATTATTGGAATCAAATGTAACAGCTCACTTTTTAGGACCCATTAAATAGTGTTATCAGTGGTGCTTGGCAATTGGGCCTTCCCCAGTTGTTAACGTTCCTTTGGTCCTAATGGCCTAGTTCTGTTTTGTCTCCTGCTTGATTTAGAGGGAAGTGGAAAATATGTTGGTCTTACTTCATCGCTGTTCTTTACTGATTAATTTCGTTGCGGGATCCAAGACAGTTGTAATGTTTCTCCGGGACTCGTCGAGGTTCATTGCCTCGACGCTTTTCTGGTGGTCGCCACTGTTGATTCTGGCTTTTTGCAGTGCAATTCTGTAAGAATTCACTCGCGAATTCGAATCCTATCTCATTTCCGATTTCATTTACCTGAAGTGAAAAGTATTTGATATTCGCTTAAATAGGAACGAAATAATAGTTCGCTTCACCTATGTTGTCACTTCGTGGTGCTAGCATAGATTTTATCGAGTTACAGACAACCTAAAACAGTTTTTACGGCGGAATCAGAAGTGAGAACCGGAGTGAGTTCTTACAGAATAACATAGCAGGAGTTGCTGTGGTTTGAGAATTGTGTGGAGAGCATTAGCAGACAAATTTGATTTGAGAGAGGTAAATCTATAATAATGGTGTGGTTATATGTATTTGAATACTTTACTAAACAAACAATAAATCTAAATAATAATATTATGCATGTCGGATCAGTCAGGATTTAGTCCGTTAGATTCAGTCATGATGTGGGCAGAATATGGGTTTCGTGCAATTAAAACACACTGGGTATAGGGTACAATACATGGCATTTATTAAAACCACAATTAAGCACAAACTCAATTTAAATAAACTCACATAGAAAATACACATAGTTCACTTCACTTCAACAACGAATCGAAAGTACTGTTTCGGGACGTATTGACACTGGATTCTGAATATCTTCCTCGCTGTTGGCTGAAAACATCACGACTCTGTAGAATTCTGAATAATGGCACGCTTGCGATCCGTTTCACATACTATTGACCGGATATGACATGTACAATTCCAAGAATAAGGCAGGGGAGCTCAAAGGGCATCAAAAAACTCGTCCACATCGCTGTCAACGGGACACGTGCCCAACAGGCTGACAGCATTGCCATGTTGTTTGGCAATGCTGGTTCTTTGACCTAAGAAAAGACCAGCCTTCGGGTCACGTGAAGAATCGACCAGCCGCTTGGCGATGTCACGAGAAGCAATATGGGCACTCGGACCCCATGGCCCTAGAGTTGCCACCCTAAACGGCTCAAATATAAAGCTTCCAAGAAAGCTATTATATTTGCGCCGTTTGTGGTTTTCGGCACCTGCAGCAGCCGCCCCAGCACAACACGTTGTGCTAGGAAGATGAGATGGCGCAAGGGTGTCGACACATGTTGCGTCCCACACCAAAGACCTACCGAACTGCCAAGGCATGGTCATCCCATCTGGTCTCTTCCCATCGTCGCGTGCCAAGCCATTGTATTAGTGAAGAATATAAAGTGATATTTTTGTATAATTGAAAAAGATCGGCGTCACCTCTGTCCTTTCCTACTCTGTGTCAGTAGGCCTAAAGTCCGGTATAAGTATAAAATATAAAGCTTGGTCGGATGTTATTATTGCTCGTCGCGATTCATTGCCCCAACCCTGATGTATTAACACCACTGTCCTTATTATTATTCTCATTAAAATATATGTTCTGGAAGTTTTTCGTTTGGGAAATATATGGCAAATTGTTTTGTAGTCAGGAGTAATAAATGGGCTTACGCTATGCGGTTAGGAAATATGTTGTTGGAATGGAAAATTATACATTCTTTTTTAACCTTTTTTCAAGTTCACAATTCACTCAATGAACAATATTGGGCTGTGAGTTTCGATTAGTAGAAAAGCTCTGTTTTACGACCACGATAAAATTTTGGTCGAATCTTAACGAAAACGACGGAACACATTGACATTATTAAAAAAAAACAATTGTTCTACATAATGTTTTTACTTTACTTTACTTTGTAGCTAACAATTTCGACGCTGGGTTGACTGGTAATCATGATAATATTAATTAGAAAAAATTATCTTCGCGATGTCGCTTCCACTTTGTATAATCAAGCTATAATGCAATAAATAAAATTGGATCGATTCGGCATGATGGTTTAGCTACGCTTACCGTGGTCAGTCCATGGATGGGTGACCATCGATTTCATACCGAGACCCCTCCGTGCCTCGGAAAGCACGTAAAACCGTTGGTCCCGGCTGTTATTCGTAGATCTTTAACAGTCGTTCTAAATAGTCAGAAGCCAGAAAAACTGACAACTAGTCTTACTAAGAGGTATTGTGTTACCCATTTACTGGACTGTGGAGGTCAGATAGGCAGTCGCACCATTTGAAACAATGGTATTCAGCTGTAACCGGTTAAACTGGAACCCGATTCCAACATAGTTGGGAATAGGCTATGCAGATGATTAAAGCAATGCTTCTTTAGTTTTTCCGACCCTGGAAATAAACCTATAACCTCGTTATATTTAAAGGTAAAGGGCCTACCAACGCTGCGTCTTCCGGTTCGTCGTCTCCACTCGAAAACCTCTCTTCCCCATCGGTTATCGGTTCTTCGAGCGATGTGGCCTACACTGCTGCGCAGCCACCAAAAGGACCAGTGCCGTCGTCAAGATCGCGTGTAACCGGTGGATGCAAGCGGCAGGTCGTTTGTTCTGACGTTCTATGGGGAGGCCTTTGTTCAACAGTAGACGATGATGATTCGCCTTGTGGTGCCGGTCGCGAAAAGCACCATCCCATTTCTACACGTGGGTGTCGTAGAAGGCGACAGAGGGATATTGACCAGAGGATGGGCAGCAGCGTCCTTCTGAGTACCATAACACCTACTGCGATCGCCAACATGCATCGGCCAAACATGTCGCTTACGGCTGAACCCCCCTTGGGGGATACCTTTGCCCAGCAGTGGGCATCTAAAGGTTGGTATGATGGACGATGATGATGATGAAATATTTACTAACTGACCTAGTTGCACTTATGACTTTACAAAAAAAAGAGAGAGCGTGAAAATGAAACGAAAATTGAATTAATTATTCTTATTTCGCCATGATGGATAAATTTAAAAGAGCAAGATTAGAGAAATTCCAAAGTTTATCCGCTCTAAATTAATCTATTTGGTAATTATAACGTTTACTGACATTGGGGCTAGGAAACGAGCGGTTTGATTATACAAGATTATGGTATCTAACAACATCTTTTGTTAAATAGACATTTCCATGTTTGGCTTTATCTTTATTGACCTAGTTAATTGCTGCATCTACTTAGGGCAGATTTGACCAAAAGCCATGCTATACTGGAGTAACATTGTGATACCCTAAAGGTACCACGTTGTTTTGGGTGACGCACCTACTGGTAGATATTTTTATTGGTTTACATCCGAAAATAGAAGGCAATTTCTTTTTTCTTGTTTTCGTTTAAGAATTTCGGCTAGGTATGTGTTTTTGCTTGGGACAGCGCTGCCTTTATGGTACCATATAAAAATTGTTCTTGTTAAGTTTAATGTAACATGAGTTCTTTTTTATTATTTTAACTAGCTGACCCGACAGACGTTGTCCTGTCCCTATCTACCTACTTACCTACCCTACACCAACCTTACACTTACCCTACACCTACCCTACACCTACCCTACACCTACCCTACACCTACCCTACACCTACCCTACACCTACCCTACACCTACCCTACACCTACCCTACACCTACCCTACACCTACCCTACACCTACCCTACACCTACCCCCCACCAACCCTACACCAACCTTACACCTACCCTACACCTACCCTACACCTACCCTACAACCTACCCTACACCTACCCTACACCTACCCTACACCTACCCTACACCTACCCTACACCTACCCTACACCTACCCTACACCTACCCTACAACTACCCTACACCTACCCTACACCTACCCTACCCTACCTAACCTACTTACCTACCTACCTTTAATACGTTCTTTAATTTGAGGGGAGAGTTTAACGTATCGCCGGGATGAACATTAAATATTTGACAGTTACGAAACCCATGAACATTTTGTATTGGAAAATATTTTTTACTTTTATTTATTTTATTCGTCAATTTTCCAATGTTTTTAATAGTTATTCTGCTATTCGGGACGGAGACAAATACAACAAATCAAAAACCATGGCAATCGGTCCAGCCGTTCTCGAGTTATAAGTGTTGTAACAAACACGACTTTCTTTTATATATATAGATTTCTTTTAGTAGTAAGTATAGCGAAAGAATCAACTGTATGTGCCACGCACAAACTCCAGAAGTTTATGTGACACTATAATTATAACAAACTGTAATATAACCATAGTGGTTAAATGGTGGTGGATAAATAAATAAATAATAAATAAATAAACTAAACCTTGAATAATTTTATTCCTTGGTATTGCTCTCAGATAACTTTGTTCGCGTTTTAACACACCAAACGTAGAGTAGCCAATACTAGGTATTGTTACTCTTGACTTGAGAAATGAATTATGAATGACATGTGTAAACCAACTAAACCACCCCCCTCACCCCCTTTCACCACCCTTGGTTGACTGGTTGAGAATGCCTAAGTCCACCCACCCGTTTTAAAAATACTATATTTTGCTTTTGTACTGAGAGGTATGAAGCAATTTCTAAAAGTATGCCAACTATCCGGCTATTACCCTATATCTTAAAATTAAGTGAAGAAACTTACTTACAAATATAGCTTATTTCGTGGCCCTACACTGAAAGAAGTTTAAGTTTCAAAGCGATTAAAACCGTAATTAATTATTTGATTTGGAGTTATTTTTAGACCAGGACTTGGATACATATTTTGACTCAGTTTTGGACTGCATTATGAACATTTGCTTAGTCTTTTCTTTATCAATTACTAGCGACCCGGCCCGGCTTCGCATGGGCTACTCCATTTATCGAGGAAGGCTAGTTCCTCGATAAATGGACTATCCAACACAAAAATATTTTTTCAATTCGGACCAGTAGATCCTGAGATTAGTGCGTTCAACCAAACAAACAAACTGTTCAGCCGTATAATATTAGTATAGATTTTTTTTTGTTTTTTTTTTCAACAACAACAGCAACTACCTGCTTACCAAAGACATTGAAAGTATTGAATTGTAGATTTAAAATTAAATTGTGTAACTGGTTGAATGAAAATAATTTCTATAGCATTAAGGAATTTTTAGAACACTAACGTTGATAGCACAATTTTGCATGCTTTAATTTTATAAGCAAAACATGTATGATCTCATTTTATATTGTAACACCGTGTTTAAGCAAATAAATAGGTATTATTATTATTATAACACAAATTCTTTTTAAAACATTTATTTCTAGCAGCACAATAATAACCTTAGGAACATATTTATATAAACGCGTACAAAACTGTTTTCTTTTACCAAATAATTTTTTTTAACAAAAAAGACAACCGCCTTAAAAAGGTAAAAAATAACTTGCAATTCGCAAGTCGGCGGCTTTGGTTTTGCGTGTTGTTTTGTATTGCCACCGACTTGCGAATTGCAAGTTACTTTTTACTTCTTGAAGGCGGTTGTCTTTTTTTTCAATTTTTTTTTCGCTCTTTAGTGCCTACTTCTCATCATAGAAATTAATTACGAAACGGAGACACCAAAAAAAAATCTGTCATTCCTTAATTTTCAACCCTTAGGGGTGGAATATTTTCTTGAAATTTATATGAGACCAAACTTGAGGTATACACTATCAATTAAAAAAAGAATCATCAAAATCGGACTACACTGAAAAAAGTTATGCGTGGTCAAACATAAAAATAAATATTTAAAAATTAAAAAAATGTTCGTAAAATGAAAACTACTGGGACAAACATTGTAAAATATTTATGGGACCAAATGGCAACTATTCCGCATCAAACTAAAGAAGAATCATGTAAATCGGATCATAAATCTCAGAGTTATCGATGTACATACATAAAAAAAAAACAACCGAATTGAGAACCTCCTCCTTTTTGAAGTCGGTTAAAAACTAAGATCTAATGTCTAGCGTATATGATTGTTAGAGAGTAATTCACACTGATCTTCGTAACTGTACTAGTAAAAGTTGTATCACGGTAGGTCATTTATGGAGTAGGTAGGTAGGAGATCAAATAGTACATTTATGGAGTTTTTGTCCATACTGAACTACCTTTTGAAAGTGGCAACTAGGTTCAATTTCTCTTTTATGATTTCTAATTGAGATAATTGAGTTGATCACAGATATAGATAGACCTAGATAACGCAAGTATCACGATCTGTATGAAAACCAAGCGTGCCATTTTTTGGACGTCACAATGTAATACGAATGTTTTGTTTTTCCTAAATTTGGTATTCCCAGGTATTACTGAGGGTATTAGATTAAAAATAATTGTTTTTTAAATTAATTACGCATAATATTAATCACAAAATGACTTACTGAAACGTTTACTTTATTTTTTTACTTACGATTTTTTATCGTAAGTTAGGCACGAAAATAGGCACGCGAAGTAGTTGCTCTTGCGTTATCTAGGTCTATTTATATCTGTGATATTGACTTTGATCCTAAATGATGTCTTTATATTAAACAATAGTCGTGTAGTAATGTAGTAAAGTAGTCCTGCCAATGATCGCCAACAGGCTGGACTGCCCTTATGTCTGGCATTACTGTGGCAGGCACGTTGCTGTTCCAATGCCGGTTGGAAATGACAATGCCAGATCCTGCCCCACCCATGTACAGAAAAAGTAAATTAGTAAAAATAATTGTAATGAGTATAGAACCTTTCTATACTAAATTGTTTTTCTTTAGAACTTGCGGATTACGAAATACCTACCCACCAAAATACAAACTCATTGTACCTAAAATACAATTTAACCTTTAATCAATGTCATTATTGTTTTCAGATTTAAACGGAAACCGCAAGTTCTACAGTCACTAAGACTAATGTTTAGGTATCAACAATAAATAAACAGTAATAAGCTACATATTGCACAAGACTTTTATTGAGTGGGGCAAAGTTCTATAGAGTTTCAGGCATTGTACTTTATAATTATTGTATTTATAGTGCCCAAAACCAGAAATCTATCAATGTAACTATTTAAAATGTATTGTGCTATCCCCAAATAGTATGGGCCAAGAGCAGAAAGATGATGAATTGTATATTACTCGACACGCCATCAACCAAAACACTCATTTTCGATTAGAGTCAGTGGGCAAACATAGCAGTGCAAGCTAAGCCTGGATTACTGCCCATACCACAGCGGTCTAATGACTCGCTATAACATAGAGAGACATTCTCTGACGTCACTAACTCCGAATATACAGGCTGTTTGGTTTTTGAAGCAATTCCGGTCAAATGAATATACAGATACAGGACTACCCAGTTTAGGAGACAGGGTTAGGTACATGATCTGTGTAGATTTCGGTAGTTTCCATTTTATTTTGTACATTTGCTCTTGTGTATCATAATAAAAAATATTGCATGGTCTATTTTTTGTTGCAGATATAATATGAGAAACGAACTCATGTAAACCTAATAATTGATTATCAGATAAACTCATAATTTATTGGTAACAGAATTATAAGTTATTCTTTGTCTTAAAAGATAAAACGTAGGTGCAAATAATAATTGCTTAATCATAGAAATAATTAGTCATTCAATAATTATAATGCATTTAATAATTACAATAATTTATTGATTTATTTATTAATAAAATTTATCTTGTTTTTCGGGACATCGCAAAGCGGCTGGTCGACTCTTCATGTGACCCGAAGGGTGGCCTATTCTTGGTTCAGAGAATCAGCATTGCCATACAACGTGGCAATGCTGGCAACATCGAAATATACCTTTCTTAAATCCATAGCTGCCAGCCTATTGGGCACATGCCCCGTTGACAGCGATGTGGACGAGTTTCTTAATGTCCTTTGAGTCCCCCCCTCTCTTTTTCTTGGAATTGAACACAGTAATTATTATCTTTATTTTTAAGATTTGTATACCTATTATTAATATTAGATATATTTAACACAATTTTCATTCATTAAATATTAGTCATCAATAATCTTACTGTCTGTCAGTTCTTCTATGAAATAAAACGCCACCGTTTTAGGTATTGTAAATGTAAATTGATTGAATGTAAAAAAAAAAAAAATGTTGAACTACACAAATATTGCTGAGCTTGTCACGGCAATGTGACAAGCTCAGCAATATTTGTGTGGTTCAACATTTTTTTTTTTTTTTTTCGGATTGGCATCTTGCAGGTCAACCTAGGAGGTTGTCGGCTGCTTAACCGGACTTTCCTGTGGTGCCTTAAAAAATATTATTTTTAGGGCCTCCAGCCAGGGCAAAATAGCTTACAAACTAAGCGACTACACGCTAAGGGCACCCCCTGTGGGGTACGAGCCTCGGCTTAGGGCGTCGCTGGGAGAGGACAGCAAAGGGACAGGCTGGATCGGATTTCAAGTGGTTCAACATTGTCATAGACACTATTTATAGTCATAGATAATATTTGTAGGTATTGTAGAAAGAGAAACGCAGTAATTTAAAAATAATATTTTAAAACTTCTGCTTAACTGATAAAAACAAGATTTTCTGGTGACAGCTTGTGGATTCCATTTTGTCAAAATGGTGATCTAAAAGAATGAGAAAACCAAATGTAAGATGATAAGATAAGATGGATCATAGTAATTAAAATTGTTGAAAATACTTATATTATTATGCTGCTGCCCGCGATTTCGTTCCCGGTGTTTTCTTGGAGAGCCAGGGCCGGTTTAAGGAAATCTAATTCCTTAGACCAGCCAAATTAATTCGCAAAATCCGTTCTTAAGAGGAAACACAAGGACCGTTTTTCCATACAAACTTAGTCCCCTGTTTCCTCCCTGGATAATGCCAGTAGATCAATTATTTTTTTTTTTAAATATCGATTGCTACTATTGGCATGTCCCTATGTTTTCCTTTTTCTCATAAATATATTATTAAAAGAGATATGAATATTCAAAAACCTAAAAAATTGGCATGATTTTCCGCTGTGTTCAAACATTCAGAAAACAAATTTGACTTGATTATATAAAAAACAGAAAACATAAGAACACGGCAAAAGCCTTTCTTTATTTTTTAATGAAAAAAGCAGTTAAATCGGCTTAGTTTTGGAGAAGAAATCAGGGGACTACGAATCATTGATTTTGTGTACTTTTAATAGGTATTTTCGGTCAAAGCTGCAGTTGTCTCTATCGCGCTCTGCGGTTCGTGTTCGGGCATCGCGCGACAGCAATAGATTTTACAAATACCTAATGTTCAATTCTCTAGCCCGTGGTATTTCCTCTTAACGGACGTCTACTAACTATTAAACTACCTTCCTGCCAAGTTTCATCTTTTTAAGTCAAGCTGTTTTCGATATTTCGTGACGAGTGAGTGCGTGACCTATCGGTTTTATATTATTATTATATACTAGCTGACCCGACAGACGTTGTCCTGTCCCGATCTACCGAACATTTGGATGGGGGATGAAAAGGGGGGGGAAAAGGGGGATGAAAAATAGATGTTGGCCGATTCTCAGACCTACCCAATATGTACACAAAATTTCATCAGCATCGGTCAAGCCGTTTCGGAGGAGTACGGGAACGAAAACTGTGACACGAGAATTTTATATATTAGATTATTTCATGCACTATCTTTACAGGCAACTTCCCAATACGATCAATATGTATATATTTAGATAGATAAAAAATTGGCGCAAAGGTGGAAAACAACCTTGACCATTTTGTACCTATGTCTTGATATCTGTGTGAAATATTTTCTTGTTTCGTACTTTTTAGATAACTTTTTTTAGATCACTTTTTGTTGTAGTCGGGTTTTAGGTTTTTAACTTATTTTTTGTATTTAAACCATTTTGGAGTCACAGCTAAGTATTATATATTTAAAAGGTACTAGTGAACCCCTTTCTAATGATACTAAACACGGTATGCGTATCTTAATTTATTTGGTAATCTTTCCTTTTTTTAAATAATTTGTGACAAGTCACGACTAAATATTATATATTTGAATGGTACTAGTGAACCCCTTTCCAATGATACCAAACACGGTATGCTTGACTTCATTTTTTTTTTTAATCTTGGTTTTTTTGTCCGCCAGAGGGCGCCACATTGGATTCGGTGACACGTCATATAGCCTATAACCAGAGGACGATCAAGACGCTTCTAACGATACCTCATTTGTTCAGTTCTGATAAGTAGTTTAGGAGCTATGAGCGTACAGATGAACATACATACATACATACATACATACATAGCCTGTCAAAATCATAACCCTCCTTTGGCTTTGCCGTAGTCGGGTAAAAATTATGACTTACGCTATCACACGACACACAAACACGACAGAATTTAAGTCTCTGACATAAACCCGCTCCAATACACTTTAATATAAAGTGATATTAACGAAATTGAAAAATAAAGCAACCCACTTCAACATTTCTTTCATTTATTCGAAGTAATTGAGTGTTTTTTTTTGTGATATTTAACACTGATTCATGTACCTATATTAAATAAATACATAATCATTCATTTCAGGAAGTTATTCCCATATTTAAAATTACGAATTAAATAAACATAAGAGTTAATTACACATAAAACCAATAATCTATGCTTCTATCACACCCGCGACACTCCATAGAAATGAAACGATATAATTGCCTACACTAATACTAAAATAATAGACTATACAGATACGTGCGTGTGCGCCGCGCGAACAAAAACACAATTTCCAGCTAGTCGTTCGACGCGGGGAGAGGTGAGGAACGGTTTCAAAGGGAGGCGGAGCGTGTCGCTACTGTACTGTAGTACTAATACTTATACTGTGCTTCTGTACTAATATTATAAAGCTGAAGAGTTGGTTTGTTTGGTTGAACGCGCTAATCTCAGGATCCACTGGTTCGAATTAAAAAAATCTTTTAGTGTTGGTTAGTCCATTTATCGAGGAAGGCTATAGGCCCATGCGAAGCCGGGTCGGGTTGCTAGTGTTGGCATAAAAGACATCGGTTTGCGCCTGCGTGAACATCGTAGAAGCGCTGCAAAACTGCGGCAGACCTAGCACCATTGTTGTACTGTTCGACACTGTTTACTCGTTGCACATAGTTGGCCCAGAGGCTGCACTTATAAAAAGACTGACAGCGCCCTATGTTCCCGATCGATGTCCTCATTGCCAGACCAGTTGAAAGTATTCAAACTTTATAGGTTGCTTGTTTTCTCAGAACTGGGCTCCGTAGCAACTCCTTCTTACTCAAACTCAAACTCAAATCATTTATTCTAAATAAACCATTTACAGGCACTTTTGAATTGTCAAGGAGGCAGTCAGTCAAAAAGTTGCAGCTAGTTGCTCGTTCCAAACAGTAGGTTTCTATGGAGAAGAACGAGCAAGAAACTCCATGAACACTCTTTTAAAATCAATAGAATATTACAAATTTAGGTTACATCATTCATGTGGAATCTAAAGGTACAATGTGAGAACAATGTAACAAGTTGTGCACGTTAAAAGAGGTCAAGTGACAATGAAATTAGACAATTCAAAATAAATTTAAAATAACCGAGGTAGCTAAGAGATGACCAGTCTCAACTGACGGCGCCCGTTCACGAACATGACGCACGGATCGGCATCATTTAGTTCAACCATTTTGAAGGGAACCAAATGATCCAACATATGCGCCACCATCAGCGAGACATTTAAGTGAGCATGACAAACACTCAACCGCCAGTGTTACTGCAACTTCATAAGTTTAATAACAAATAAAACAACAACCTGTACATAGCAATAATACATCAAGTTAGCAATATAGTGGAGTCGTCCCGGATCTCTGTTTATTTGAGTTTCTACGCACACTTCACAAATTGACAACTTGACATACACACAACACATACAAAGCTATATAAGTACCTACATATACGTAGAGGCTGAAACTTTGAACGATGCTGTTGAAGAACGCCTTCAGAATTTGAATCTTGAAAAAGAAACAGTTATTTTATACTTAATACTAACAGAAATCTACAATAAACGAAACGTGAGCATTGTTACACATTATAGATTGAGAACAACGGATTAACTCACTGTGTTGTCGGGTTCGTCACACCGCCCGTCGCCGTGTGTCATCCGGTGGAACTCCTTGAGAAAGGTGGCCGTATGCCATCGAAACTAGTCGGACGAACCCGACAACACAGTGAGTTAATCCGTTGTTCTCAATCTATAATGAGAAATCTACAATATTATACATGGCGGTTGAGAGCATTGTCATGCTCACTCGAATGTCCCGCTGATGGTAGCACGTGGGTTGAGCTAAATGGTGTTGATCCACAAGTCATGTTCTTGAACGGGTACTGTCAGTTGATATTGGTCATCTCCTGACATCACTTAAACATTGTTTTCATATATAGAAGCAACAAGAATGATGTACCCAGGGTTTTGTAAAAACTTGATTTAAAAGTGTGTCCGTGGAGTTTCTTGCTCGTTTTTCTCCACAGAGACTACGTTTTGGAACGAGCAACTTGGTTCAACTCGCTAACTGACCGACTCCTTGACAATTCAAAAGTGTCTGTAAATGGCTTTAATTGAAATAAATACTTTGACTTTGATTGAAATCTTGATAGAAAAGATCAAAATTTTAAGAGACAAAAAATGTGCGTCGGCCGGGAATTGAACCCGGATCAACTGCTTGGAAGGCAACTATGCTGACCATTACACCACCGACGCATGTATTTTGCTTACTAAATAAAGTTTGTGCTAACGGTAGATATTACTGGGTAAATATTTACCCAACTACATCAAAGCCAAAAAGATAGAGGCTTCCGACGACTGGGACTGCAATAGGGTATTTTACTCTATACGAGAAAAAATCTATAAATATGTTATTGAGACAGTTAAGGCATAAAGCAGTCGGAAAATGTAAGTTTTAGTTCATAAAATAACAAAACAAATTTATAAATTCAATTCAAAGTTTTCAGTATTTTTAATGTGTTATAAAACACCGTGAAATAGTAGCGGCCATGTTATTACGCCGTACGGCTATGTAAACAAAAAATTGACAACTGTCAGTCAACCGATTGGCGTAATATAGGCTTTGTACATTTATTATTTTCGTAACCAACGTAATTTTTTCATTATTACACCTATTACAAAATATGCTTTTAATTATTTTTATATGATATACAATTATCATATTTAATAAATGAGCTTATTTGATACAAAACGAACCGACGTCATTTACGCTGAGCAATATGGCGTTCAGTAAGAGGCGTTTTCGTAAACTACGCGCGAAATTTGAAAATTCAACATTTAGATGCATTTTTATGGCAGTTATCGATTTAATAAAAATTTCGTGTTTTTTTTTTGTGGCATATTAGCACTACAAAAATTAATTGAGACACTTTTCAAAAATGGGTGTAATACCCTATTAACTCGGACTACAGTCCGAGTTGCCAGATCTATTTAATTTTAATATTTTTCTTCCGACGACTGGGACCACGCATAAATGAATAACAAAAATCTATTGTTCAAGCCAAAAACACCATACCATACCATACCATACCATATTTGTACGCCTTTGGGCAAAACATAGAAGATCTACGTTACCTATCTGTAACATCTCACACTCTGTTGTAATTTGACCTATGTTTACAAATAAAGCATTTTGATTCTGATTCTGAGTACAGTCAAACGAAAAAATATTTAAAATAATTATTAAAGATATAAAGATCAAAGGGTGTTTTTTAAATATTTTGTTTTTTATTTTACCTTTTTTTTTTGGTCTCTAAAAACTACTAGACCTATAAAGCTGAAATTCGCCAGGTATGGACTTTAAGGAGACGTCAGTTCAGGACGAATTTGATTTTGATTTCCACTCGGTCGAAGTCACGGGCAAAAGTTAGTCCTAAATAAGTAACTTGTCCCTTAAACTCCGCTGCTGCCCGAAAGAAGGTCAATCCAACAATAATAGATGGTATGACAAGGGAGCAAAATATAAGAGCTATTTTGAATCCAGAGCGAAGCGAAGGATTCTAGAATAGAATCCCGAGCATAACGAGGGATTCTAGAATATAATCCTGAACGTAGCGAGGAATTCAAAGTACATCGCCTGAGGGAAAAATATTTTTGCTCTCGAGTCATACACTCTACTTTTCATCTCCTTCTCTTTGATTATATATAATGTCTAGATGGAGCGTCAAGTGCACGCAAACGTGTCAAAAAGTGTCAGCCAACTATTGGCTGACAAGTGCTTATATAATCAAAGCCCAAATGCGTAATAATAATAATAAATGATTAATATATGTATAATAATATAAATTCATGTATAATTATATACATAATAGCTTATATAATCATTATTTACGCACACAGAGACGTAGATGCACAGTGTAAAACGACGCCTGCACGCAAACATACTTGAAATTGTTGACTCGTTTTCTTTGTTATGATTGTAGGGCGACGCTCCATCTAGACATTATATAATCAAAGCTCCTTCTATGAGAAAATATTTCTCCCGGGATTTCGTAGGTATTAAGTTTTGTATGACGTTATTAGCTTCAATTTTTATTGTTTCTGCAGTTAATGCACTATCACTTTCAGAACTCGACGTAGGACTATTTTTTTTGCAAAATATAATAAAGTCCGTACCGATTAGAGAGAAGGGAAGTAAATCGCCCGCTTTTGTTTTTTCTTTTTTAGTTACCGCGCCTCCCCGCACCGTACAGCCAACACTTACAGCCAGTAATTTATACAATTTGCGTTCGATTTCAATGAACGATTCATGTTCCAAATTCAAATCTCATTACTGCCCGCTAAAAAGTCTAGTGGAGAAAAGAGCTACTTTGCTCCCGCTTATAGAGGAACAAAACGACACTTTTCGAATAGAAGGGATGAAAACAGATCTTCGCATTAGTGGGGTGTGTAATCGCATAGGTACAGAGGCCAGCACATCAATCTACAACAATCTGTCAAATTTCTTTGATAGATTTTCAGCTTTCTTACAAATGAATAAGGTTCATATTCAATTAGGATCCCAAGACATTGTCGCAGGGCTAACCTAAGCCTAAACCTATACCTAACTAACCTAAACTTATACCTCCTAATACTCAGGCTTAAACGAATTTACTTATTCACAACCTACACTCACACTATCATACTATACACTCATTCAATACACCCCTCACACTACATACACTCACTCGCAGACACATTCAAAACACACTCGCATAGATCACACCAGCGCGCTGCTTTTTGTATTTTTTTTCTTCTTTTATTTTTATTGTCAATTGCATATTCGGTTTATTGATAAGTGGAAGAGCGGAGTCACCTAACACAAGCATCCTCTTGCTTAAAAGGTGATCTCCATGTTAAAACTTTATGTACTTAATTGAAATAAAGATTTTTTTTTAGGAAAAGAATCATGGCAGGATTTGTAGAAATTTTTTCAGGATTTGTTTTTGTTGTAGAAATTGTGATTCTTATATTCTTGGGTACCTAAAGAATTTCTTTAGGCAGTTACAATATTTTTAAAACCCCGCAAAAAACAGTTAATAAGTTTAACGAAAAGCTCATTATTTCAGAACACACTGACAGCAAAGTGACACTGACAGCCGCCGTTTCGCAGTTCTTACATTGAAATTGCATCGTTTTATATGGGAAATAATATCACAAATATTGATTATTATTTTCCACACACTTGTCACATCACTTGTCTGTCAATTTTATAGATCCTTTAAAATCGCTTGTCACTTTCTTTTTTTTATAAACAAAATGGGCATCGAGATGAAACGAAAAAGTGTTATTTTCATTTAGTAATATTTTAATTATGCGGGGGTTTAAAAATATGCTAAGTATATCAATCTGCTCCTGATAATGTGTTCTTCACATTGGAGAATATTTTAAACCCTCTAAATTACTTCTTTTTTTTTCATAAAAATGAATGTATGAATATCGCCATGATTCTTTGACAGTTTGGTATGATTGGATGTGCTGGCTTCTGTGTAAATAAACCCGGGGATTCTGGTGGATAGAATTCGCCGTCGTCGTAAGTCACTGACATTGCGCGGTGAATCTGCATGCTGAAATTGAAGTGAGCCAGCCATGTCTGCAGATGGACAGACGGTAGATGGAGCAGGCACGTATTAGAGTGGAGAGCGCGTTTGGGCAAGCGTAGTGTGGGACGCCCTGCGGCATGATGGACCGACGATTTGAAGAACGTGGCTGGTAGCGGATGGATGCGGGCTACCCAAGACCGGATTGAATGTCGATCTCTGGAGGAGGAATACGTTTAGCAGTGAGCAATGACAGAAAAGCCGTAATTTATTTCAACTAAGATTTCTATTTACTACTCCACAAACCTTCGCATAATGCGACGCGCGTGCGCGTGTTGACTGGTAGAGAATACCTACAGGCATTAACCCTGGAGTAGTCGCGTGGGCTACATATGTAGCCCACTCATACAAAATCGAGAATTTCTCAGAATCGGTAAGCATTAGGTTTCTGCGCTCCCAGGTACTTTCGAACGAATGTACGAGAGACACGCTAAGTGAAGCACAAGGGTCAGTCGCGAGCGTTTGTGTCACAGGACTTCAGCGAAGTGCATAGACTACAATTGTAGCCCGCGCGACCAATTACGTAAGTATTTTTATCATGACAAACTTTTGTGTTTTTAATAATTTTATGATAATTAACTTAAATTTGTTATTTAAACTTTGTTTATTAGTTTCGGATAGATTTAACATAAATGACTTTTTATTTTTTAGCATTGAAATGACTAATAAACGAGCTGCACCGATTGAGGTATGGCTGAAGATGATGAACCGCCTCAGCAACGCGCGCGCATTGACACATACCGGAGTTGACAATACATTGTGGTCAAAAACGATTCCTCTGAATAGGGGATTCCTCTATGATTCACAGAAACCCAACCAACTCCCTCGGCAGCGACATCGAGTAATGTTGTGCGCCGTTGCCATGACTTTGGAAGAGCCCGCAGTAAAAGCACCAGAAAGATGTGCACCGCGTGTAACAAGTTCGTATGTGGGCATCATTCGAAGATTATGTGTCTGTCCTGTGCAGAAAATAGAAGTTAGAAATTAGTTCCTAGTTTTTTTTTATCGTGATCTTAATTAGAGCGAATCCTGTAATTTTTGTGCCAATTTAGAGAGATTTTTTATTTTTGTTGATTTTTTGTAACACAGAGGTTGTGATTAGGTTATGTTAATCATTTTTAGTTAAGAAAACTGTAGTGATTATATTTTCATACGTCTAATAAACTGTTTATGCGTATGAGTTTATTTATTTCAATTTGAAAATGGACTACGAATGTAGCCCGTGCGACCACTCCCGTTACTTTTAGGTGCGCGACTACTGCAGGGTTAAGTCCGCCTTTGTACCTTTGTGCATGAACTATAAACAAATAAATAAATATAAAGACTTCATTAACTCGGCATAAAAGAACGCTCTATTCTTTGAAACCCACAACATTAAACAATTACTTAATACCTATTTGCTAATAATTAAAGTGTATTGTCTAAGATAACGAAAACAATTGAATTTATAATTTTAATTAAAACATTTGGCGAAAAATGGGTTTTTCAATTATTTTAATTATTTATATTCTGTTTGTAATACATATGTACATAATTATGTTCAAGCTATACGGGACTGTCAAAATTTGCCAATTGAATAAGGACCTTAACCTTTTGTAATAAAGTTGAAATTCTTTTAAATAAATTTTACAGATTGTTATAGTTTGATGTGCTGGCCTCTGTACATGGCAAATGTCGTGATAGCCCAGTGTTGAAAGTCGCCGACTTGCGACTTTAAAATGTTTATTTTTTATTTTTTTTTATTACATTTTAAAGGCGGTTGTCCTTTTTTGTAAAAAAGATTTTTTTGGGATTTTAATACCTAAATCAAGATGAGAGAATTTCTTGTTAAAATTAAACCCATTTTCAACACCAACACCACTCCATTTTCGTCGGGGTTGAAAAAGGGTAGGTCTACAAGTCACAGAGTAGGAGCCACAGCTAATTATTACAATAACATCATTGCTTACAATCCAGATGGTACTTTTTATAGACACGAGAGCGATGAATCAAATCTCAAGAGTCAAGCGCTTTGTTCCTGCCACTTGAGCGTATCTTTAAGTGTCATGAGTACCTCTAAGCTGCATTTATTTTCGTTTGAAGCGATCCATTATGAATTGAATGATAATTTATTGGTTCATTTAGGTATTTTTGAACGGGATTAATTAAAATTACCACCAACAAATACTTTGAGATCCTATTCCTGTTTAAGACGGAATTATTTGTAAAACTTCCGGCGCGCTCGATAGATGGCGTTGGCGTCGATTTAGAAGTCGCTATGGTTTCGTTACCGTGGTTAGGCTAAATAGGCAAATATATTTTTTAATAAGTGATGAGCTATTAAGTCAGATCAGTACCAGTACACAGTGGTTTTATTTTCGATTCTCGCTACTGTACCATTCAGGTCAACCTCAACCTCCCCAATTACCATCAGGTATTTATTATTTGACAAATCCCTTTAATCCCTTACCAGAAAGACATAATACGTACTCATACTCACTCACAGTCACACATCACTTCAGCTTAGTTTTGGTCCACTGTTGGACATAAGCCTCCTCCATGGCGCGCCATTTTTTCCGGTCCTCTGCTTTCAACATCCAGCAACCACCGGAGTAGGGCCACCGGGAACTGAGGGAGGACGGCCCTCAGTTCCCGGTGGCCCTCTTTTGCGCTCTCTCCATTTTGGGTATTTGCCCATAGTCACCACGCTGGGCAGGCGGGTTAGTGACCGCAGATGTACCGTAGACTTTTGTGGATGCTGCTGCTGCCCGACATCAGTCTCAGATCACTTGACCATTTGAATCCCTTTGTCGCTTTTTACGACATCCAAGAAGGATATGGAGTGGTCCTATTCTACTCAGCCAGAAACCATACTCAACCATGCAAATATCAATAATAAGACATAATAATTGTTTACTTTTATTTTACTACCTGTTTGCGCCTGAGCTATAAATGTGCCTTTACAGCATCCGTCAAATTGCTGCTAACAATTTTTGATAAGGCGCACATATGTCGGTAGTTCATTCAGAAATGATTATCAACTAAGGAAAAAATTCTACCTGCTATTTTTGACATTTTGGATATACACTATATTTTTTTACAAAGGAACAAAGGAAGAATCGGTCCGCACTTATTAATTCGTGTTTTTATTCTAAATCCTATTGAAATTCCGTTAAAACTAAATACAAAGTCTATTAGTAAAACTCCTATGTTTTATTGAGCACCAAGCTCCAGTGTCTCGCAGTAGACATAATTGGCGACCGTGACAGGACACGAACACGATCTTCAGATTACCAAGGTCTAGCTGGAGTTGGCCAGCACCGCACTGCAACTATCAGTCAGTCAGCACAGCGCCGCATCCAGCCCTTGGGAGAAACAAGTAAATTGGAAGAATACGAGCAGTACTTAGCACCGCCGACTTTGATGCTACTGTATGTAGCACACCGCAGCGCAGCAGCATTTCTGCAGCTAAGTGCCCTTCCTTAATTCCTAAACTTCCGTTTAAACCACGTAACCAACGTCCCTATCCAACTTTTGTATGGTTTTTCTACTTGTGCAATTTCATATTTTAATAAGGTCACCTTTGTCAAGGTTACAGTGTAGCGTCATACTTCCTTATATGACATTTCTTTCTTATATTTCCATAATTCCGCTACTATTTAATGTTATTAACAATTCGCAAAGATACAACGTTCTTCATTTCTAGTTTTTTACCGATTTGGTAGATTTTATGTGAATTTTTCAAGCACATTTCATATGTCAAAGTACCTGCATACCTAAAGTAATTAGTACAGATTTGTTTGTTTCGATTCTTGTTGTATTTATTTCAGGAAATTAATTCCACAGGCTGCCGTGCCTATCTAGTACCGTTAAAGATCGTTCCGCCGAACATTTCAGATTTGCCTAAGTTTCCCGTACGTCGCTGAGCGTCGTTGCCGCAGTGTGCAGCGCCCGCGCAGAGTCCGTGCAGCCTGAGGCTGCCCGCAGACCGGTGCCTGCGACTTCGGCCTCCCGTGCGGCAGAGACCACCAACCAGGGGCGTGAGCGTATTCTTTTATTTTATTTATTTTAACATTAGTTATTCTTGAGTTTGTTTAAATCTTACATAACTTTAGTTTCCTTTTCGTTTGAATTTTGATCGAAATAAACATTCGTAATGGGTGTAGGCGATGATGCCAAAAACTTGGCGGAATTAAATGTTAGACGAAGCTCCGTCAAGGGCCAAGTAACAAAATTTAGAAATTATTTAGAAAAAATCTCACGGTTAGACACTTTTACTACAACAAATAGGGCGGAACTTACACTTAAACTTGGTAAATTTGAAACCTTATTTTCAAAGTTTGATGACTTACAAGGCCAAATCGAAATATTTAATTCTGCTGGGTTGAAAGATGAACTTGAAGAACGAGAAAATATTGAGAAGGAATTCATTAGCAATATTGTAATGGCTCAAGAATTATTACAAATACACGGTAGGGATGAAAGCGTCCAAGACTCAAGCAGTCCTCACAATATAACTCATTGCGCTGTCGATCAGAGTGAAATGGGTTTCAAGCTACCCTTGATACAGATATCTAAATTCGACGGATCATACTTTAGATGGATGGAATTTCGTGATACTTTCCGATCTTTAATACATGAAAACAGTCGAATTACGTCGGTAAACAAGTTTCATTATTTAATTTCTTATTTAGACGGCGAAGCAGCACAAACCATTTCAAATCTAGAAATATCTGCTGATAATTATCGGGAAGCTTGGAACCTATTGCTTGAACGTTATAACAATAAACGTTTGTTGATAAGTCATCATCTCAATGCATTATTTAACATTAATTCCATAAATAAGGAGTCTGAAAAATCGTTACGGTTCTTGGTTGACCACGTGACTAAAAATTTACGTGCCCTCTCCAATTTGGGACAAGCCACTGAGCATTGGGATGTCCTTATCATTCACTTAGTCGCCTCCAAGTTGGACAATAACACCTTCGTGAAATGGGAGGAACACCGTAACGCGTTGTCAACAGACACTCCTACACTCAGGGAACTTTATAAATTTTTAAACGATCGTGCAACCGTGCTTGAGTCCTTGCATCGCAGCAAGTCAGATAACACATTTAAACATAATCATGACAAACAGCGTTCAGAAGGCCATTCTAAAAAACCGGAACACATACGTCATTCTAAAACATCTGCATACATTAGTAGTAGTAACCAACCACAAACACAATCATCCTCGTCGTACCCCTGTCCATGCTGTAATGCTGATCATAAAATATTTGATTGTCCATCGTTCAAGGCAAAGGGTATAAGTGAGCGCATAGCCGAGGCAACTAAATTGAAATTGTGTCTTAATTGTTTAAGGTCAGGTCACCCTACGTTTAAATGTCGTTTCGGCCGTTGTCGTGAATGCAACAAAAGACACAACTCTTTATTGCACCTTCCTACTGGAACAGCTGACACCACTGACAGTCCTTCTGAGACGTCAGTTAACTGTAACAATCAAGGTAATAAATATGCCCTACTTTGTACTGCTTTGATTGAAATAATCAATCCCAAGACAAACAATCGCGAAACAGTGCGCGCCTTACTTGATTGCGGCAGCCAATCCTCTTTCATAAGTCTAGGCCTGAAACAAAGGTTATCACTAGAGGACTGCCCTATTAACGCTGCAAAGGTAATCGGTTTTGGCAACAATGAAGCAGGTACTATAACTGAATATTGCATTGCCCAATTAAAATCGTTACATACACCATTCAACGTTATTTCTAACTTTTATGTTATGAAGGAACTAACAGCCTTACTTCCCAATGCGGTAATTGATATCAGATCGTTTAATATTCCCAAGGATATTATCTTGGCAGACCCTAAATTCTATCAGCCTTCTTTCATAGATATTCTTATAGGTTCAGATTTATTTTGGGACATTATAGGTTGTGAGCAGCGGTCATTAGGCCCCAATTATCCCAAGTTACACGGCTCAAAGTTGGGCTGGTTGATTGGAGGTCCCCTGCAACATAAACAACCCAAGGATATTAAATGCAATCATGTACTTACCCATTTTTCTTATGATGAAAACATAGAACTAAAATTAAATAGATTTTGGGAGCTTGAAGAAATCCCATCCAATTCTTATCTAAGTGAAAGCGAGCAGGCATGTGAAACGCATTTTTTGCAGCACACCTGCCGCTTAGAAAATGGCAGATTTTCTGTCAAGTTACCTCTCATTGACGCACCAGATTGTCTCGGTGACTCCTACAATATGGCAAAGAAAAGGTTTCATAATTTGGAACAGCGATTTAGAAGACAGCCCGAAGTCAAGTCGCAATATATTGAATTCATCAGAGAGTATTCAGAATTAGGTCATCTTTCTGAAATTGCAATAAACAAGTTAAATTCTAATTTATGCTATTTTTTACCTCATCATCCTGTGTTTAAAGAAAACAGCGAATCGACAAAAATTCGCGTCGTTTTCGATGCATCGGCTCGCACTTCCTCAGGTCTCTCTGTCAACGATATACAAATGGTTGGGCCTCAGATTCAAGACTCCCTTTTCTCCATATTAATTCGAGCTCGTTTCTATAAATATCTTATAGCAGCAGACGTAGAAAAATTATTTCGTCAAATATTAGTAGACGAGTCAGATCGAAATCTTCAGCTCATTCTATGGAGAGAATACGAGCGTCAGCCTCTTAAAGTGTTGCGTTTAAATACTGTGACTTATGGTTTCACAAGCGCAAGTTATTTGAGCACAAGGTGTCTTTGGCAGTCGGGCGAGGAGTGCGAGGATCCACTCATCAGGACGATCATACAACATGATCTATACGTAGACGACTTGATTACGGGCTGTAATTCTGAAGAGGAACTTATACATATTCAAAATTCTGTATCAGAAGCCCTTAAGGCAGCGTGTTTTAATCTACGAAAATATAAATCTAATTCGTCTAGCGTTCTTAAGGTTTGCTCCGAAAATTCTACAGACACGCTTATCATTAGTGAGTCTTCAAATGCTCTTGGTTTAGGGTGGAATCCTAAAACTGATAGTCTACATTATTCTTTCGAAATTCCCCCTATCACTGATAAAATCACCAAGCGCTATATTTTATCCACATCGTTTAAAATCTTTGACCCACTCGGTTTTGTCAGCCCCTGTATTGTTATTCCTAAATTAATAATGCAGCAGCTTTGGCTTGACAAGGTTGGCTGGGACGAACCTGTTTCAGACGAAATAGAAAAGGCTTGGCGTAAGTTTTCCAATAATCTATCTTGTCTAGCTACCTTTACAATGCCGAGACAAGTTTTATGTGACTCACCTGCTGTTACAGAGCTACATATGTTCAGCGATGCTTCCCAAAGGGCTTACGGCGCTTGCGTCTACATAAGGTCTACTGACGAAGCAGGTATCGTGCACGTAAACCTTCTGTGTTCTAAGTCAAAGGTGGCACCAATCAAGGCCTGTACTATACCTCGTTTGGAGCTATGTGCCGCATTGCTAGCTGTCAGACTCTGCAAGGCCGTCGTTGATTCTTTGAGGTTTCCAGTAACACGTAAACTATATTGGTGTGACTCCAGCGTCGTTCTTGCTTGGCTGCATACTAGTTCTAGAAGGTTAAAGACCTTCGTGGCTAATAGGATAGCGGAAATATTGGAACTCTCGGATGTGGCTTGCTGGCGTTATGTGCCTACCACTCAGAATCCTGCCGATCTCGTCTCGCGTGGCGTGTACCCCGAAGAGCTTAAAGACCGTAATCTGTGGTGGTCAGGGCCCGATTTTTTACTTCAAGGCGAGTTTTCCTGGCCTAACTTACCGAATAAACTCCAACCCGACTCTGAAATTCCTGAAATTAAATCGAATATAGTTGCTAAGCTAGATAATTCTTCGATCATTCCATTTCATAAGTATAGTAAATTACATAAGATAAGGCAAGATTATGCTTATGCACTAAGATACTTTTATAATTTACGCAAGCCTAATTGTAAGCGTCTTGATGCCCTTACTTTAGAAGAATTACAAAATTCATTTCATCTTTTATGCCGCAAGGCTCAACAGGAATCTTTTCCTGTTGAGTACGAATTGTTGTCTAACAAAAAGTCAATCAGCTCTAAATCACCCATCATAGCGTTTACACCTTTCATGGACGCAAACGGGTTGATACGAGTAGGAGGCCGGCTGGATGCTTCAGATATTTCATTTAGTAGTAAACACCCTATCCTACTACATTCTTCTCATCATTTTACAAAATTAATCTTTGAGCGGGAACACCTACACAAATTACACGCTGGCCCACAACTTCTCCTCGCTAGTGTCAGGCAATATGTGTGGCCTATCAATGGGCGACATCTCGCTAGGAGAACAGTGCACAACTGCGTCACATGCAGAAAGGTACAGGGCAAGACTTTAACACCATTAATGGGTAACTTGCCCTCACAGCGCGTTACGGTGGATTTTCCGTTTCGTAGTGTTGGTATAGATTTTGCCGGACCCTTTTTTGTCTCAAATAGGAAGGGTCGCGGATCAAGAGTTACAAAATGCTATTTATGCATTTTTGTGTGCCTTAGGTACAAGTGTGTGCACTTGGAAGCGGTAAGCGATCTTTCTAAGGACGCCTTCATTCTTACCTTGCGTAGGTTCATATCCCGTCGGGGTAAGCCTACTGAAATTTTTAGTGACAACGGCCGCAATTTTGTGGCCGCTGCAAAAGAAATTGGCAACTTTTTGAAAAACCACCGCCAGGCAATTACTGATTTTTCTAATGAGGAGGAAATTAAATTTATGTTTTTACCTGCTTACGCTCCTCACTTTGGTGGTATCTGGGAGGCCGGGGTAAAATCCGCCAAGTATCACATAAGACGTGTAATGGGCAACACGCATTTAAATTTTGAAGAGATATCCACGCTGTTCGCACAAGTGGAAGCCATATTAAATAGTCGCCCTCTTTATCCCATGTCCTCGTCTCCGAATGATCTCCTTTTCCTCACCCCAGGGCACTTCCTGCTTGGACGGCCGCTTACTGCGCTGCCTTCACCGAGCCTAGAAAACTGCAACTCCACTCAACTGAAGCGCTACCAGCGACTTGAACAAATCCGGCAGCACTTTTGGAGGAGATGGCAGAGGGAGTACCTGGCGGAGCTGCAGCAGAGATCAAAATGGCGCACCAATGATACTCCACTGAACGTTGGAGACCTAGTGCTACTTCAGGAGGACAACTTACCACCATTGTGCTGGCGAATGGGCCGAATCAGTAAACTCTTTCCTGGTCCTGATGGAGTATGTCGCGTAGCAGATGTCCAAACAACTCAGGGAAGTTACCGAAGACCCTTCAAGCGACTCTGCCCTTTACCAGCGACTGAACACCTGATCGAGAGTTAAAAGCCGCAGACTTTTAACGGCGGGGAAGATGTTTGCGCCTGAGCTATAAATGTGCCTTTACAGCATCCGTCAAATTGCTGCTAACAATTTTTGATAAGGCGCACATATGTCGGTAGTTCATTCAGAAATGATTATCAACTAAGGAAAAAATTCTACCTGCTATTTTTGACATTTTGGATATACACTATATTTTTTTACAAAGGAACAAGGGAAGAATCGGTCCGCACTTATTAATTCGTGTTTTTATACTAAATCCTATTGAAATTCTGTTAAAACTAAATACAAAGTCTATTAGTAAAACTCCTATGTTTTATTGAGCACCAAGCTCCAGTGTCTCGCAGTAGACACTACCTAAACCTTTCTAGTATAGTTAGAAACCAAAGAGAGCCAATGTAGAACATGTGTTACTACATTAAAAAGACGAGCCAATATGAGGATAATGGGATTGCTAAAATATTTCAATTAGGCGCAAAGCATTATGTGCAATTTTAGCAGTCTATTGCATTATTCTACCACTATTTAACGGATTGTTATGCTGTTTTCATGAGGAAATGTAATTTATAAGGAAGGTTCAGATGTAAAATTTGTTAATAATAACAATAATAATTAAAAAGAGGTTAATATGGTGCAAATTCTGTTGTGCACGAGTTAAACTTATTTAAGCTATTTAAATCTCTTTCTCTCCAATAAAACAAGAAAGAGACAGATAGATATTATTAAGAGCTGTCAATTTAAATTGATCTAAAATGTTCATCCAATAATAGTTATATACTGGGAAAAACGGATTAACTGACTATAAATGTTGCCGGGTTCGTCCAACTGGTTCGTCATCATGTGGAACTCCTTGAAAAGGTGGTCGTATGCCATCGAAATTAGTCGGACGAACCCGACTACATTCACTATTTCACTCACAGTAAGTTAATCCGTTTTTCTCAGTCTATATGTGTAACAATACTAACAATACTCACGTTTCGTTTAATGACAATTTTATTATAGTTGTCATTTCAGCGCTGCTATTCTGTTACAATCCCCTCGGTGAACACCTAGGTGAAGTGAGCTGTCATCCGATTGTAGCGCGGGATTTACAAAGCGCTACAATCGGATGACATGACGGTGTTCACCAAGGGAGATTGTAACAGAAATCACACGGCGAAGTTCAAGAAAAAACTAATTTGACATCTCAAACATAGTTCTCATCTGTCGCCGTCCTTTTCTTCAGCTGCCTGGCAGTAAGAGATGCTAATTGTCTAATTTTAATTAAGTTTGTGAACAAGGAAATCGGCGCCGCTGTCTGTCTGTAAGAAATAATCTCTAGAACCCCTGGTCCAAATTCGAAATACTTTTTTATGATAGGAAGCTACATTCATCATTTCAGCCAAAAGACGTCCACTGCTGGACATAGGCCTCTCCAAGGGGGGGTTTTGCCATAATCACCACGCTTGGCAGTATGGTTGTTTCAAAGGCACAGAGAACGCCGCTGCCCATTCTCTGGTAAGTCCCTTAGTCGCCTCTTACGACACCCACGGGAAGATATGGGATGGTACTATTCTTTACGTCCGACCCCACACGGACTAGCTACACTATCCTTGACTAACTGAACACGCGGTTAAAGTCACAGGCAGAGACAAGTATAAACTAAATTACATATTTGGTCCTTTTCTCCCAAAATCATAGAAAATCATCAGCCGGGAACAAAAACGCCTAATTGGTTGAGTTTCCACGGGATTCATGTTCATGGAGCATGACACCATCATGATCGAATTATGTGGTACAATAGTGACACCGTAATGTCATGTTGGTACTTCCGCTTGTAATAAATGATGAGTCTATTTTGTTGGTCAACTTGTGTGTCAAGTTTGCGTAGTTCGAGGTTAGGATAGTCGGGTATAAAAGTGCTTCCTTTTTTTTGTTAGCTTGTGCTGTCCCACAGCTGGGCAAAGGCCTCCCCAGTCCTTCTAGGAACTTTACAAAAGTGTTTATTGCAAAATTAAGAAGGAAGATTGGGTTTTATCACTTTTTTATTTATTATTTACAAAATAGATTGAAGTATGTATTGATATGAATGATTGATAGGTTGTGTCTAGAAGTGACATTTATCTACCCCCCTCCTCCCATCTCTTCTTCCTGTCCCTTTCTATGGTTTTGTGCTTTATAATTATAACAGATTCATGCTGTTCAATAATAAAGTAGTTTACTTCTTAGAGTACGTATCTCTTTTTTATACAATGTTATAATTATATATAACTGTATCATTTAATTTCCATGGTAGATAAAATTAAACAAAATGTAGGTAGGGTCACAAAGTTCTTTTATTGAAACACTTAGATTCGAATTTTAAGTACAAATCAATAATTTGAAATAGCTTCCTCATATGGCAACGTGTATATTATAACACAATTATTTACTACATAAATATCTATAAAATAAATACCTATTTACAAAACTTAATAATACTGCTCCTATATACACTCGCTTTCTAACATCTAAGTATTTATAAGTTCGATAAAAAACTTACAAAATGCAAGGCACCGGTTTTAGCACCAAAATTCACATTTTAGTAAATTATTATGACATTCTGTCACTGGATTTAACAATAAATTTTACTATGCACAAATTGTACCTACACAAATAGTGTAATACTTTAACCAAATTATTTGATATAATACAGTTTACGTTATAATTTAATTTGTTTAAAAATATTTTTAAATATAATTTGTGAGCACTTGTGCTCGCGATTGTATGCCGTACCCGTACAATAATACAATGAGTACAATATCATTGGTTGGTTCAGACAACCGGTAGATAGAGTTGTATTATAATTTAATTATAAATATAGCATGAAATTCAACTAAAAGTTTACTGCAAATCAAATTATTAGGGATAACAAAAAAAATGTGACGTGCATTTAAATGACAAAACACTGGGTCAGCCGCTTAATTATGACAAACCAATAGAAACACAGTGATGAATTTAAGTGTATTGTGTTGTGTTAGACTACTGTATATTATAATAACTAATTTGTAATTTGACATGTTCTAATTTAATTTAAATTGTTGACCTTTAATTATAATTTATTATGCCACTTTTCTACAATCGTAATCTGTATTGCGTGGCAATTGTATTGTATGTTTATAATGAATGATGTATGCGTCAATTGCGGGATATTGCAGAATTACCTGTTACTAACACAACATCTTTTGAACCTAAATGATTTAAATTTGATTTTTTGATTTGACCATACTACTATTTTAAACTCATCTAGATAAATACTCAACCCACCAATATTATGATACTCAAATCACACTACTAAATCAGACTACATCACAGGTGAATAGCGTTTATCATTGAGTAAAAAATTGTTCAACAATGCAAACAATCACCCGATGACATAGTCCCCACAATATCAACTTAGCTATAAATATTTACAATAAATATCACTTATACTAAGTTTCGTAA
This sequence comes from Charanyca ferruginea, assembly GCA_947361185.1. Lineage (NCBI taxonomy): Eukaryota > Metazoa > Arthropoda > Insecta > Lepidoptera > Noctuidae > Charanyca > Charanyca ferruginea. Next base: position 18,419,078 of record OX376079.1, on the reverse strand, counting down.
ATAAAGAGAATATTCAGATCTCAACAATATTAAATAAAATGCTACCTACAGAAGGTAAAATTAAATAGATAATTTTGAAATTGCATCAGATTTTGGAAGCACACCGATAGTAAACGCACTGTACAAGAATAATTTTGAGGTTACTAACAATAAAATACGTTGATCATAAATAACATAGACATTTACATATCTTAACAATTCAACAAAAGCATTGAATGATTTAGCTTATGGTATAAAACATTTTATTTACATTATTTCTCTAAACGTAAGCACCATATAGAATTTAGCACAATATTCTGATACAACAAACGCTTCTGATGCAATTCCTCAAGTCTTAGTAAGAAATACAGGAACTTTTTAATATAAAGGCACTTCAAAAGAAATACTAACATTAATACTGGTTGAAGACTCCAGTCGTGCTTAAGTTAAGCGCACACTGGCGACAAACTGCATTTCTATACACTATGAGACCTGTTTTAACACCGACTTATAGTTCCATTGCACTTCTTGTGACTAGCAAAACAGCGTCTCAATAGCGGCATTTCTTAAAGCACTCACGGAATTGTCTCCTCTACATTCAATATTATGCGCTTAACCTGCGTCATCTACAAAACAAACCACGACACTCAATACATCGAAGATTATCGATTAATACATAAAGATTCGACGTACTTCGGATCCATTTCGTCGATCTCACGTCCTTTTGTTTCTGGTACAAAAAGAACGACAAATAGTAGACACAGCACTGAAATTCCTGCGTACATCCAAAATAATCCATAGAGACCTATGTAGACTTGGAAATCTGCCGCAGTCTTAACATTTACAAAACCGCAAAGATGACTGAAGCTTGTAGCTAAGGCACTGCCAGTACTTCTGTACTCTAAAGGAAACAATTCTCCAATGAGAAGAGAAGAAATTGGACTTATACCCAAAGAAAATGCGATTGTAAATGTTAAGACGCAAAGCAGAGGAATCCAATCGTAAGTAGGTTCCGATGCCATTATATCTGATGAATTTCTGAAGACTTCTTCATAGTAAGCGAATGATCCAAACCCGGCGAGTGCTATGGACATCATGACTCCACTTATCATTAACAACGGTAGTCTGCCTACGTTATCTATGAGCATTCCTGATAGACATGATGCCAGGAGTTGAGCAACACTTGTTGCAATCGCTCCTCCATGAGGATTCATTGTTCTAAACGTTTTCTTGAACATTTTGACTGCGTAGAAGTTGAACAAGTTAGCTCCAGTAAACCTTTGGAAGAACATAAGACCACAAGTTATTAGAACCGGCCTTGTCATCCTTTTCGAAAGCAGAGCCTTGAATTTTCCAGCGTTATTCCCATTGAATAGTTTACTGGCGAGAATATTGGTCCTTATTGTCGCTAATTCCTGTCGTATATCTGCTTCTGGTCCTCTGAGCCATTGCAAAGACTCTTCTGCTTCCTGTTCTCTCCCTCTTAGAAGAAGCGAAGAGGGAGTTTCAGGGATAAAGAAGAGAGCGAAGAATAAGAGGATGGGTGCTGCAGCGACCATCAAGGCGAGTTGGTACCAGTTCAAGTAGGCACCGATGGAGAATGATATCAGGATGCCGATCTGGCTCAGGATCTTGAGTACTGAGCTAAGACATCCTCTGATTTCGGGGACTGCTATTTCTGTGACGTATACCTGTGAACAAGAGAAAAACACGTTAGGAATTTTCATGAATAATGTGTGTTGGCGTCGAGTACGTGTCTTTGGCTTTATTAAGAACTAATTTAGGCAGTTGATGATGTTGTTATCTTAGATTTGCTATCTTGATCAGGCGACAGATTAGAATGTTTCTTTAATTCCTAGTTTAAATCAGTATTTAGAGGGATGCAGTCAGAATATTCAATGTTTTCCATGAAAGCTACAACCTCCGCATGCAATATTTACTGTTTCCCGTTCACTATCACGAAACGAGAGGCAGGGTGGCCCAATCTAATCATTAGAGACCACACGGTGTAGTAATAAAATACATTATACAATCCAATTACAAATGTAAAGCGAAACAAAGCACTACCCAATGATGCATAATCTATACTCTGGCGCCTTAGAAACAACAAATAAAGATTAACACTGTATTAGTGTTATTTCGTTCGTTATCAAGTGATTTTATGTTTCCCAAACTGTATTTTATTGTCTACTATTAATATAGGGATAAGATCGTTTTGTATCTCGCCTTTCATTTTAGTGTGGGTGTTTAAAATTGTAGTTTCATTAGAATTCTTCTGTTTATGTTGATTGTTATTCGTTTTATTATGTAGTTCAATGACTTCTTTGTCGTTCTTGAGCGTAGTAATAGAAAATAGAAATGATCAGCTGTTTGAACCCACACTGTTAATAAAATCTCTATCGAGTGAAAAAGTTGTAGTTTTTGTAAGAAAGTGTATTGGGCAGTGATCTGTTTCCACATTATGGTAAAAAAACATGAACTCTTCTCTTTAATACAGTCTGGTACTTTTCAACTCATATTACAGATAAAGTTTTATAATTTAGAAATTGACCTACATTTTAAATTATCTTCAGTTTTTGACTGACCAACTCCTTGACAATTCAAAAGGGGCTTCAAACGTTTTCATTTAAATAAATAAGTAGTTTGCCGTTGATTTTGACTTAGCAGCCAAAAAACACACATCAGGGGGCAATTCTACTGGTTTTAGGAACGTTTGCATTATTATCTTAGTCTCAATGTCAAAAAGGCCTCTAATTTATTTACATTTTTGGACATTTATTGTCGGTGAGATAATTTTGCGGCTACATAATGATCAGTTTTAACCGACTTCAAAAAGGAGGAGGTTAGGTCGACATATATAGACGGATTTGAAAAATATTTTTTGTTCGAAAGGGGTTCATTTCGAAATAGTCTCATATAAACAAATTGATATAGCGCTTTTTGAAAAAATCAACAAAATCCCAAAAAATACATAGATGACGTTTTAGTTTCTTCAATCTTTGGAGGTCTTTCAATCTCTGATTTAACTGTGTCGCCGTTTCTTAATAGATTTGGATGTTAAGGCGATACTATATAATAAACTTTTTTCAAAAATAAACAACCGCCTTCAAAAACTAAAAAGTGACAAATAACTTTAGCACAGAGCACACATTACTTTAGTTTCGGAAGTCGGTGGCGGTGGCTTGGTTCTGTTTGTTGTTTTGAATTGCCACCGACTTCCGAAACTAAAGTAATGTGTGTTCTGTGCTAAAGTTATTTATCACTTTTTAGTTTTTGAAGGCGGTTGTTTTTTTTATTAACTACTAGATTTAGCCTTAATAAATCAATTCAGAAGAGGATGACACTCTTTGCAATAACGTCCATATCTTTAAAAGGACTAAGTTTTTGAACTTGTGTAAGACAAATGGCCAACCTTCAAGAATGGTAACCATTCAAGATAGAAATACATAATAACTTCTTGTGTCTACGGAAATATCCTTTTCAAATCCCGCATAGGAAATTTCAGGACGATATTATTGCTTCACAGATGAACGCTGTCACATTTATCCTATTTTGTACAAAGTAAGAGTAAAGACCACCCTGGACCAGCCCACACGTAAATTTAATACCACCACAACGCGAAATGGCCGAAAACATAAAATATATGAGGCATTCGTCACAATACCAGGCTGGCTCATTGTTAAAGTTATGTGTGGTAATGCGGTAATAGTCTCAAGAATTATGTCATGAGTTGAGTTAAGTATGTCTCGTGACCAGGCATTCGTTTGTGAAGTAATAACTGCCACAGTATCGATGGTATTCACTTGTTTTGTTGGAATATCGCCTGCGTAGGATAATGGGAAATAGTGAGAGAAAAAGGTTATGATATTGGCTTTTGGTGTAAATGTAACAAACTTCTTAAAAGTTTGTTTGACCCGTTTGGGGTTGAAGCACTAGGACCATGGGGTCCGAGTGCCTTGATTTTAGAGACATTGATAAGCGGCTGGTCGAGTCTTCACGCGATCAGAGGGTTGGCCTTTTCTTGGGTCTAAGAATTAGCATTGCCATTTAACGTGTGTGGTAATGCTACGAGCCTTTTGGGCACTTGTCCCATTGAGAGCGATGCGGTCGAGCTTTTTGATGCCCTGTGAACTCTCCATTGTACGTGATATTATATATTTTTAAATATTAATAGGTATGTTCTAGCTAACATTATGACTTTTATTTTTAACCGACTTCAAAAAGGAGGAGGTTATCAATTCGAATGTTAATATATATATATTTTTTTTTATGTATTTTCGGGCATAACTCTGTCATATACAGACGGATTTGCAAAATTCTTTTTTTGTTCGAAAGAGGTTTATTCCAAAATGGTCCCATATAATTTTATCAAAATTGATACAGCCGTTTTTGAGAAAATCAACAAATTCCCAAATAAATTACTTAGACGACGTTTTAGTTTCTTCAATCTTTGGAGGACTTACAATCTCTTTTAAGTGTGTCGGCGTTTCTTAATGGATTTGGATGTTAGAGCAACACTAAAAAGCGAAAAATAAAAAGTTTTTTCGAAAAAAAGAAAACCACCTTCAAAAACTAAAAAGTGATAAATAACTTTAGCACAGAACACACATTACTTTACTTTCGGAAGTCGGTGGCAATACAAAACAACAAACACAAAGCCACCGCCACCGACTTCCGAAAGTAAAGTAATGTGTGTTCTGTGCTAAAGTTATTTATCACTTTTTAGTTTTTGTAGGCGATTTTCTTATTTTTTTGAAAAAACTTTTTTAAGCTTTGTAATTAATACAATAATATGTTAATAATTAGCGGTTATTAAGTTAGTAGTACTTAGTAGCGTTAGTAAGGTAGCTCTTCTCTTTGATTCCTTGAATTGTGAATGTGATGTTTGCCTAAAATTATTTGTTAGACTGGAATTTTATTTTCAGCATATTTTTGTTACAATTATATTCAACTTAAAAATTGTTGGTGAACCTAATAAATACATATTTAGATCACTATGGTTAGACTTGTCTATGAAGGAAGGATATCTGCTGTTACTTTTAAACCATGACATTTGGTCAAAGTAATATAGTATGGTTCATCTATTGCAATTAATTCAGGCTACTTACTAACTGTTGCATCCGCAAGTCTGAAGTTTATAAATGTAAAATATAACCTTTTACTTGATGTTACATATTTTGCCCATTTTAAGTTGGTTTGTTCCGGTATGTTCAGTGTGATAATATTAATCAAATTTTACATTGACGAAGAGCTTTGACACGCCATTTCAATATTGCCTGCTCAAAAGTATAATGGAGTTACAATAAAATCGGAAGATTTTCCAGTAACAACATATATTTTATTTCTTTATAGATCATTAATTAATATTCCCCTCACAAACCTTCTGACAGTAATATCCAAGTTCTCACAATAAGTTTTTCTAAATGGTTTCGCTACTCAAATAATTATGCAATTCTTACACAAAAACATTGGTCATTGCGGTTCACATAGTATCGTAAAATTGTTAACAATAGATCACTTTACATAAATAATACTTAACAAGTCAATGTTAGTGCATAAACGCAGTAATGCCTTTTTATGTTTTTTCGAAGAAAGCTAAAGATTAAGTATGTAAAGGGAGATGGGACAGGTAAAACGAGTTTCCCTACATCGCTCTCCATAGAAAAGAAGTTTCTTCATTTTATTGGTCAATTAGTAATTAAACTCGAAGAAAATTTTATAGATAAATTAAAGGGAAGTCTATCTTGGACATCACTGACATTGGTGAAGGAATAGATCTTGAGGAAACCTGGACTTACAATTAATATAAGTCTGAAATTCCAATCCGCCTTTAGCAAGCGTGGCGATCAATGATCGTGCCTTCTCTATATGAGAATAGGGCTTTACCCTGCTGGTATTATTACGGAGCAGAAGGGTTCTGGACAAACGAATTTCTAAATTATGAGTTACGTATAATTTTGAAATTAAGTTATTTGACGAGATAATGATTATGCACAAGCATATGCCAAGCGTATCCTATCTACCGTCTACTTTCTTACCTTAACGAATCCTTTTGATGAAAACCATCAGCAGTTTCTGAGGTTAACCCGAACGGACACAAATTCAACGCGGGTTTTCAACTTTAATTTATAATATTTAGTGATTGACCAATATATGGACATAGGTAGATTATTTTTTTAAAACGCGGTGTTGGTTAAGTTCCCGTTAATTGACCGATATATAGCAGAAATATATTATTAGCTTGTAATGGTATGGGTATTTTAGAGGAAGTTTAAAAGTTGCGCCAGTGACAGAAAAGTTGAAAAGGAATCGTTTGTTTTGGTATAAGCATGTGAATACGATGGATGAAACGCATGTGACCAAAAGAGTTATGAATGTAAATGTGGATGAGTGGAGAAGAAGAGGAAGGCCGATGAAAAGATGGATGGATTGTGTGAAGAATAATATGATAGACAAGAGAGTAATTGATGTCGCAGTTGACAGGACGGTATAGAAGAAAAAAAACGTGTTGTGCCAAGCCCAAGTAACATGGTATAAAGGCCGGAAATGATAATTAACTTGTAATGGTATAAAAACAATTTTATGACGGAAATGCTGTGGATAAGCTTCTCGTTCTATCCTTGTATGTCCAAATTCAATTTGATTTTCAAATCGGAAACATTGATGAGATTGTTACTGTGTTGTGTTGATTCCGAATTCGGAAGGTTTTATACAATGATTCTTGTATCGTGGTTGTCAGATTTGCATTAAATTATTTATGACGATATAAATGTGGTATATTCTACAAAATTCAAATGTTAGGTGTCGGATTTAGGTAAAGATTTGTGTTGGTTTTCGGATTTTGCGAATTAGGGTTAACAGACCTTATATTGGTGGTTGAGTATGTAAATTTACTATTTTCGTAGGTCTGTAATGTAAATAATTTATCAGGATTACAGAAGTACTGCAGCTTTTTGTTTATGTTAGTTTATATGTTTGTAAAAGTACACACGATACAGGAGCAATTTCTAGTGTCAAGCCTTGAACATCGCCGCACCGTTGTCAGCCTATCGGTCTTTCACCAGGTACATTTCGGAGAGTGTGCTTTGGAATTGCACAACTCAATTCTCCCATCTCCATTCCATCGTCGAACGAGCAGAGATGTGGCGAAGCGTCACCGCCATACGGTGTAGTTCCACGGTCTCGAACCAAGCGCTTTGCTTCCACATTTATTGTGCGAACTGACAGACTGTGGAATTCACTACCCTCCTCTCTATTCCCTATAATCTCTAATCTCTTCAAGGCACACAGTGAACCATTTTATCCTAAGCAAGCGTGCTCCACCTTAGGCCGCATCATCACTTAAGATCAGGTGAGTTGCGGTTAAACGCAAGCCTTTATGAAAAAAAAAGTAATAATGCTCAAATTCTAATTCCTATTTCATCTCAGCAACAATAAATCTAGTCAAAAATAAAAGTAAATAGAATGTTTACAGCTTGATACTGTGATTTCAATGCGGTCGTTCCTAAAAGTTAGTAGAATTTTTAAAACATTTTAAAACCACCCCTGCAATGAGATGTCGAAAAAAGGCAACATATAAAGAAAACTAAGGAGTTTCATATCTGTCTACAGCATTCTTTTTAGTCTATGCCTTCACCACAGTAATACTCGAAGTGACGTCTGTCAAAGATTGCACGATTCTGTAAACTACGCAACAGCAGCGGCATTGCAAATGGTCATTTATTTCACAATAATTTAAATTAAATGTTCAATTGTTTGGTATGCATCACGTGTTTACTCTTGATGAAGCATACCTAAAGGATGTACATCTTTTGCTCTTGATTTATTTACTTTTAAACTTATTCAGCTGCGTTAAAGGAACGGAAATCGCGGTCCTTACAGCGAGAACGAAAACAGTAAAGAAACTAACAGCCATATAAAAATGTGCGTAGTACATATCACATCATCATGTACATCGATGCTAACATCACACATTTTTTTTATTTTTTTATTATTAGGTACTTACATATTGATATTTTATTCAATCACATTTTTTATTATTTTACTATGTTTTAGTTCTAACGTGTCTTAAACTTGTTATAAGGAATTAATAAAAAGCTTTTAATGTATTTTTATATATTTTTGTGCCAAGAGGCTTATTGATAATGACTCCCTTGTTAAGGCTATTATAAGGCAAGGCTCCAGAGCCTTGAATATCACCGCACCGTTTCCAACCTCTCTTTTTTTATCGGGTACATTTCGGTGAGCTTTGGGATTGCACAGCTTAATTACGCCATCCCCATTCCATCATCGGACGAGCAGAGAAACGGCAAAGCGTCACGGCTATAAGTTAAAGTGCCTCGGTTTCGAACCAAGCGCTTGGCTTCCACATTTATTGTGCGAACTGCCAGTCTGTGGAATTCACTACCCGCCTCTCTGTTCCTCGATAAGTATGATCTGGGTATCTTTAAGGCACGAGTGAACCGATCCATTCTAAGCAAGTTTGCCTTATGCCGCATCATCACTGAGTTGAGCGGGCAAACGCAAGCCTATTACAATATTTAAGAAAATGTGTACATTTTATATGTTAGTTATCGAAAAGTGTGATCTAGCCCTAACACCATCAGTAAAAGGGACTGTCCATTCAATTTTAACGTTCCATAGACTGACACATGCAATGGTATCTCTTTATATGGGACCTATAATGTTTTATAACGGACTCTAATGACTACATAAGGCCTTCTTTAGCTTTCTCTGTTCAAATGCAGTTTCTATTTATGTTATTTTCGTAATCATTCTGTCTATAGCTGTTAGTGTGGTTTATGTGTGTAAAGGTCTTGATTTTGATCCCAGATGTTATGATATTGGATTGTTAAGTTTTGAAATAATTATTTGGGAGCCTGAGTAAATGATGTTCCCTACTGGGAAAGGCAATGTTATTAACGAAATGGTAGTGTACACACCTTCACCATCTGCTTCTGAAGTTACTGTTATTGTTATGAACGATGTAATTATTTTTTTGGGAATTTATTGCAATGGAAATCTGTACATTTATTTATACTTCATGCACAAATGTGCAAAGGCGGGCTTAATCTTCTTTTTCTTTCTTAGCCATTCAAATTCATCCTTTCAACATTGCCCTTCAGTAGGAAAATTCGTAATTTGGGCAAAATATAACGTTAAGTGTCAAGTAAGTCGGAAAGTGTCCTTCCATTTAAGTGCTTGGGATGTTATAATTCCACGCAGACGAATCCGCAGACGACAGCTAGTTAATATATATATCATCATCAGCCAAAAGACGTTCACTGTTGAACCTCCAACATAGAACGCCAAGCTCTCAAAATATGCAAGTTGAAGTAGCAATGGGCCAGCCACATCGCTCGAAGAACCGATCACCGATGGAGAAGAAAGGTTCTCGAGTGGTGACCACGAACCGGAAGACGCAGCGTTGGTAGGCCTCCCACCAGATGGACCGACGACATCGTCAAAGTCGCGGGTAAGCGTTGCAAGCGGCAGGTTGCCGTGAGTTGTGGCGTTCTATGGGGGAGCCCTATGTAAATATATATAGCTAAGTCTAATTACTTACTTGTGTAGTCATATTGATACAGCAGATCAGCATGCCCCCGCAGAAAGACGCGGCGGATATCATGTGGACACTTGTAGACAATGCTGTAGCTAACCACGCGAGAGTATACGGCAGAGCAGTCGCGATGAGCACCGAGCGACGGCCCAGGCGCATCGCAAACCCGCCCATGATGCCACCGACGAACGCACCTGAGAAAGACAGAGAAGAATAACATTAGTGTTAGAAAAGGATGGTGATAGACCTCCTAAAAAGGAAGCTGGTGTTGGTTGAAGAAATTGATCATCATCTGCCTAGCCTTTACAGAACTATGTTGGGTTCGGCTTCAAGTCTAACTGAATGCAGCTGAATACCAGTGTTTTACATGGAGCGACGACCTATCGGACTTCCACAACCCAGTTCAATGTGTGTGTTTCTCAATGTAATTGTACTAATTTAAAAGAAAATAATTAAGTTATAATGATGTATAAAGCACGCTAATTTAGGATGAAATGGGCAGGCAAATGATAGCTGCAATGCTTGTTGAAGCATAACACCAACATTTTACACTTAGTTCGCAATAAACGTTTCCTCAATTCACTGCTCTCATCGGATTAACAATAAATGTACTGCAATTTTTTAAGACTACTAAGGCAGACAGACTTCTTAGGTTACAAAGAAGTAGTTATCCTCTTGTTAATTAACGCACTTAAACAATTAGTACCTCTGCTAGCCCACTGGATTGCAAGCTAAACCACCTTTGCACGACGTAAGGCTAGATTTTAATACGTCCTTCATGTTGAAGTCATGCTATAAGCTTGATAATGAACCTGTATTTTCGATATTGAGGTTTAAAGACCGCGACTATCAAGAACACCGCATCGACCAAACTAAACCAAAAGTAATGTTATCCTTTTCTAGCAGGAAACACGGGAAATAGAAGGAACATAAAGATTATTTCTTAACATCAAGTTAAACTTTTGAGTTGTTTTTTTATTTAGAGGTATTTTTTAAGATTTGTCTGAAAGTGCTTTGAAATCTCTAAATATATTTCTGTCGCTTTTTTATTTAAAACTCAAATAAAAGATAGTTATTAATAAAGACCGCTCACAATTATTCCTAAATAGAGAGAAATGAAAGGAAGGAAGATTTGCCCTACAGTGAGAGAACTCAGGCGGAAGAGAAAGCTTTGTCTATAAAGATTTAGAATGTAGTTATTTTATGACGGAATTCACAAAAAATTACCAAGGCTTAGGGCAAAGTAGGATTACATTCTTTACACTCAACAGGATTTCAAACAATAAATTGAAAAATTCTTCAACCCCTACATTTTGTGATCTCTTAGAAAGCATTGTTTCCGTAAAAAAGGGACAGATATTCTCTTTGACAACTGAATATTAAATGTCGCCATAGTGTCCCGAGAATTCTTTCCATTTGAATCGGATATTGCTGAATATTTGTATTTATTACAGACGCTTTGTGATACAGGTAGGCTTTTCATTTTCGTGTTTTCAGTTGATTTCAGAATAACTCGTGCGACATATTGAAAATTATTTTGAAATAACGTGCGGAACGAAGGACCAAAAGTGGAAATTACCTCTTTTATGTGGCTCGATGATATTAAATAACTAGTACAATGAAATTTTTGTATTATATCTAAAGCAATATTATAAAGCTAAAAGGGTTTGTTTGTTTGTTTACATGCGTATATCTCTAGCACTGCGGGTCCAATTCAAAAAACCATTTTGCTCATAGAAAGCTACGTGGAGTACTTCAGCACTCAGGGACAAAGTAGCTTTGTAAAGTCTTTACTTTACAAAGCTACTTTTTCTTTGCTAGCCTTTCGCGCCTAGCCTTTGCTAGGCGCGAAAGGCTAGCAGATGATGATGATATTGCCTACAGGCTATATAATCATCATCTGCCTAGCCTTTTCCTAACTATGTTGGAGTTGGCTTCCAGTCCGGAATGGATGCTGCTGAATACCAGTGTTTTCCATGGAGCGACTGCTTGTGTGACCTCCTCAACCCAGTTACTGTATGTTATGTTATTATTTATAAAAGTAGAAAATACACACGGGCAAAGTTGTGGCTAAAGTATTTGAAAAGATCAATATAAACAAAAATATGTAAGTAGGTACTGATAATTATGGTGTTTTCTCTCAACATTTTATTTTCGGAATCTATTTTCAGTTTCCGATCCAAAAAATCTTATTCAAGACTCAACAGTCTTTATTTATGTACTTACGAACACGAAGTCGTTCGTCTCGCTATACATCACGGTAATGACACAAGCCGTAGGCAGGGAGGTAATTTATACCTGATCTCTCCCTTCATTAGGCGTGTTTAGGGACAAGATATAAATCTACGCGCGGTACCTTTCACGCAGTACAGGCAACTACGTGATTTTCCTCGATAGAATAGAATACATTTTAAATCTCACATAACATCATCGGTGGAGCTCGTGGCTAAGTTAAAGCCGTACAGATCGATCGGTCAAAGGTTAAGCTACCCTATCCGCGGTCCCATCCATTTCATACCGAGTTCCCTCCGTGCCTCGGAAAGTATGTAAAGCCGTTGGTCCCGGCTGTCATTTCTAGATCTTTGGCAGTCGTTATGGGTAGTCAGAAGCCAGAAAGTCTGACAACCAGTCTTACCTAGGGGTATCGTGTTACTCAGTAACGGGGTTGTGGAGGTCCGATAGGCAGTCGCTCCATGTAAAACACTGGTATTCAGCTGCATCCGGTTAGACTGGAAGCCGACCCCAATACACTTGGGAAAAGGCTAGGCAGATGATACATAACATCATCGTCATCATCTTCTTGACCTTATCCCATGTTACTTGGGGTTGGTGCAACATGGTTTCTTCTTCCATTCCGTTCTATCAACCGCCTTAATATCACAGACTCTCTTCTTTTTCACGTCATTCTTCACACAATTCATTCATCTTTATTTTTCTTCTGCATTCTTCTTCCTCAATCCCACGGAACAGATAACCTTTTAATTAACGAGTCCATTTTTCTGTTGACTAGGTATCTTGGTATTTAGCCATAAGAGAATATTAGTACATCAGAAGTGGTAGAACATACGAATATGAGACCATGGCAAATTACAGGTAGGCTTTATATTTTTGTGATTTCGGAATAAATCGTGCGATATATTGTGAAAAAAAAATTACTGTGATATAAAGTCATACGTGCGTAAAGTAGGACCAAAAGTGGAACATAATATTGTACTAAATTCTTATAAATAAACTGATCTTTCTTTCTTTTAAACAACCTATAAATGAAATAAAGGTTATGTGCGGAATAATTTGTGGGCAAATGCTAGTTGTAACATATTTATGCTCGTGATTGTACCTTCGGAAAAGTCCATCCATCACTCGATGTTGTAATAAATCAGTTCTACTAACAAAATGTTTACGATTTTCTTTCATACCTCTACCGTAATGGAAATATTATAAAATTGTTCTGCTGCTAACACAATGCCGTATATGTTTATACTATGAACTATTAATAACATCCTCTAGTAATATTTTCTTATTGTATCTACACGATATACTCACTGCTTGAATAAATGCTTTCGTTTTTCATTTTGTACTTGTACACATAACATAGATGACCAGAGGATGGGCAGCAGCGTCCTTTTGAGTACTATAACACCTACTGCGATCGTCAACATGCATCGGCCAAGCATGGCGATTACGGCTTAAGCCTTCCTTGTGGAGACCTATGCCCAGCAGTGGGCATCTAAAGGTTGACATGATGATGATACCGTCATTATTTCAGTTATAATTTTTCACAATAATTCGCACCTGCCATCTTCTGCCTCCTCACCACGTTTGGTTGACTTGTAGAAAAAGTCTAAGGCATTAACCCATTCGCTGCCTAAAACTGGATCAAATCAGTATTTCCCTACATTTACTCCGCAAATATGCGGAACTGGCAGCGAACCAGTTAAGACCGCCTTTTTACCTTTGCGCATCATCATCATCATAATATCAGCCTATATTACCGTCCACTGCTGAACGTAGGCCTCTCCCAGAGATCGCCAACCTACCCAGTCTTGTCCAGCCTTTGTGCGTGAAGTTTAATAAAAAAAGAAATGAATAAACACTCTACTGATGTTACAACTTCACGAGTATTCTATACTCCATTTATAATAGCATTAGGCAGAAGTCAAAAAAAAGTTGCTTTTAATGCATACTTGGTAATAAATGCACAATAAACATGTTTACAGTTACGATAGACGCCGAATTGTAACCAATAGCACTTAATTGTAACCATTTTAATAATTTATCGTATACAATTATGCGGCTTTCATTTAGTTGTATTATGTAATTCCAATTTAAAATTACAGTGTCAATGCTAAAAACGTAAAAGAAGCAGGGATTGTTCATTCCTGCTTCTTTACTAAATTAAAAAATTACCTAATCTTAAAAATATTTTTATTTTGTTTATATTATTATACGTCCATATTTGGTACTATCTTAGATTTAGTTTTATATTAACAAAACAATTAATTAAAACGGCTTTAAGATCTTTGAAAAAAAAATGTTTTGTATTCCTGCTTCTACGAGCCTCTTTTATCTAATGCTATTATAAATGGAGTATAAATACTTCTTATTATTGAGGGCAGACAGCATGTCTGCCATCACAAGTCTCAACAAGACACAACATTTCCTCAACTGTTTTCTTTCAACCCAGACCACGGAAAGCTACACTTCTCAATACCATTAATTGAAAGCTCCCCTGTTTGAGCGATTGCACTGCGTGTAAATATAACCGGGGTATGTCTATCTGTCTGTGCCGTTTATTTTGGTCTGGCACGGAATCATCCTGAGATGTAGCAGATTGGCTGGCATATAATTAAACATTTGATTTCATCTAACTGTCCATTTTGTTTGCGTTGACTTTTTGCGTTGTTGAGATTATGTGCTTGTGAGATTGGAGCTCATTGAAACTCTATTGGCAGGTGGGTGTATTATTGGTGTGTAAATTCTGATATTAAAAATGAAATGAAATGTTTTTTTTAGGGTGGTCCTGGTTGGTTTCTGCTGCTGAAATTTGTTGGTTGAATCAACAACAATTATTCACTGCAGTTTACCGCCGCTTGATAAATAATTTGTTTCTGTGAGATTATCATCCTTCGGGAGACCGGAGGTAATTTTGATGTGTAGCGTTTCTAAGATTTTATTTTATTTTTGAGAAATAAATAAACTTCTAAAAAGTTTGATAAAAATATATTCAAATCAATTGTTACTAAATTCAATGTACCAAACTTCAAAATTCTATCAAGTCCTAATTGTAAATCTATACTGGTCCTATTACGCGCAGAACACACCATTTATGATGCAATGATACGCCAAACGGACGGGAAAGCAATAAATTGAACGTTAACACAGAATTGCACGAAAACAAATAATCTCGTGCATTCGCTTCGTATTTCCGTAACATCACCAATCATTTCCATTGTGGTCCTTATAAAGGAGAATGCATATTGAATCAGATGCATTTCATTCAAGGCATGCATAATATTCTATGAGAGGTACTTAAATAGAAGACTGAAACTCTATTCAATTTCAATTACTTGTCATATGAGACTTAACAAGTAATTCAACATTATTCTTTTCTTGTTTGTGTTAGTTATTTAACATAGATTAGATAATGTAAATACCATACCAGAGTTAATGTACATAATAGAAACATAGTTATTGGTTGTTGTTGTATGGAATATAACTGTAATTGTTCCTGTATATATTATTATCCAAAATTCCTTATTCTCAGAAATTATTAGTTTTTTTTTCGTTAGTCTTTCCACTCCACACCTGAACAAAGACCTTCCTGCACTCCATCCATCTTGTACATTTCTCTTATCTTATTATTTATCGTAAGCGTACATCATTCAGATTGCAATCATAACAATGTTGGACCAAAGGACCAATGTATACAATCCCTAACATTAACGAATGACGCGGGTTGCAATATTTAAGCTGTTACAAACTCGACCAGACCCAAATAAACCGATGAGTGTGCTATCAATCAGTTCTTATTTAGGAAAGATACATACCTAAGGGTGATACTCCACCAAGTCAGAGATGAGCGGAGCGGATCAATGGCAAAAAGATGATAACCAATGGGGTCGGTAGGTTTCTGTCCGCTCCACTCGTGTCTGCCTGAGTGGAGACTTTAAAGCCCAGGTTTCCAAAAAACGTAAACTACAGGAGATGTCTTGTAAAACATCCAATAGGATACTGTATTGCGTTGAAGTGAAGAAAATAACGTGAGTCAATTGGTACGAGACATCTCTTTGGTTTGGTGAAAATCGGGTATAACAGTGTTTTAGACGAGTAGCATCAGTACAATTTGAAGTTTCTCTCTTCGATTTTAATATTGGCCTTATTCCATTTTTAAACAATGTTGGTACCCCACTGGTTTCCAGTTAAGTATAAACCATCTTTTGTAAATCTTATAGTTGAAGTAAGTAAAGTATGTGAACTGGTATTCTTTTGATATTCGACAAACAGTAACATAATTATAAACTTTATTTAGAAATATAGTAAAAGAGCCTTCAGTAGAGTTATTCTGTTACTATCTCCCTCGGTGAACACCTAGGTGAAGTGAGCTGTCATCCGCCAGTCTGCTTTGTTAATCTCTAGCATCGGGACGGATGACAGCTCACTCCTAGGTGTTTACCGAGGGAGATTGTAACAGAATAACTCTAGATATACAGGAGTATAGTACGCCCATAGCCATCATAGCTATCCTAAGCTACCTCAAACCGATAAAGAAGATGATGGAAATGAAATAGGATTGTCTTTAGCAACGAACACCTACGCGCTTATACAACGATGTATAGAAGTTATCAGCGACACCTCGACTCAGTGGATAATTTAACTCGTTCATAAATCAATGGTGTGTAAAAACAATTGAAACAATACAGCCGATGACTGAACGCCTGATCCCGCCTCCTGAAACGAAATACACTAAGAATGCTGAACATCCCAAAAGTGTCATTCCAACCGGTGAGAGATGCCCTTTATAAGCGAAAAACAATGTCTTTACAAATACCTATGTCGGCGGGCAACCATAAATTAAATGCAAGACGTTTGACGGTAGAACACTTTTATTTTCTTTATGTTGGTATTCAGGTTGGTACCAATTTAGAATACTGTTCTAATGTATTTATTGATTTATTAGTCGCAGTCTCCGCAGTTTTGTGCAGTGCGACCAGTGTATCTTGGATTTGAATGGTGGCGCTTCGTGGTAAAGAAAAAAAAACGAATTTTAACGTGAAATGATTTTAGAGAAAATCACCTGTGACATACACACGGACACAGCTAATCCATAAATATTTTCGTATTGACAATTTTCAGAGCATTATACAACAAACTTATAACACCCCTCTTTATCGTCGGGGGTTAAAAAAATATGTCAGATCCAGTACAAAAGGAAATAGTTCCTTTTTTTGCCACGGCTGCATGGGTCAAAATATACTGGCCGTACTGTAGTGTTTTAACCTATTGTGAAAAATAGGGTAATGGTTGAAAAGATTGATGGTTATAGAGTGATGCAATGTTAAATTTTAATTTTGTGTCAGTGGAATAATGTCTCTCCATTCATCGAGTGTTGCTTTTAACTGATGTTTCTAATGGTTTGTTTTCTATAACTGATGTAGTATGATTGGAATATTTTAGTCTTCGAATTAAGTGCAAGTCTTGCGCAGTTAAACCAATGTGGAAAACTATAGAACATGCAGTTCCATCCATATACATTAGTGTGAAATAAATCAATTCATCCTCTTCACGTATCAATGGAACGTTTATTTTAGATTGTTAGTAGTTGATCACGTTCAAATCAATATTGACCATAAGAATGAATGGTTAGGTTCAATTCACACCGACGCGGAACGGAAGCCCCATTACGTGCGAATTCGTAGTATTATAGTATTCGTATTCGCAATCCGTGAGAAATCGTCGGAAGATGAGTGATCAGTTTACATTTAATTTTGCAAGTTAACAAAGTTCTATTCCGATAAATTTTACAACTGGACTGAATTTAATTAGGGGGGGAGGTGTAGCAACCTCCGCAACTTTTCCTTCATAGAGGGGCTCCCCTATGAAGGAAAAGTTGCGAAAAAGTTGCCCCCCCCCCATTTTTGAGATATGATTTTTTTTATTCTAACCTAACTTTTGGAGTTTCTTGTATTGACATCTATTAAAAGGTCGAAAGAAGTAAGGAGGGCGATTTGGTTCTAACGTATATAATCACAGTTCTAACCTAACCTAAATATGTCGGATCCGCCCTACAAGGATTACCTAATAGACGTAGTATAATGAATTATAATCGAATCATCCCATAATCAGACGACTAATTAATTTTATTCATCCGTTTAGCGGACGACTAGATACTTCGTAATTTGTATGTTGTTTTGTATGTAAAATGTAATTTCTGGAAGACTGGTCCTAGTACAAAAATCTTTGGCAAACTTGACTTCCATGTGGATAAAGTCACAGGTTGAAACTAGTTTCTAATATAATATCCAGGACAGTTCCAGGAAGTTAACTGCATACTGCAAGTACTAATGCTGTGAAAATATTACCTTGCATGGTGCTATTATATTTCATTTCAAACGCCAAAGGATTACAAGGATGAAAAATTACGAAATCAATTTACTCGTTTCCATCGATTGACATTACCTTTAACTACCGTATAATAAAATGGTATGGTGGCAATCTTTACGCCATCATGTTTTACGGGGACAGGCAGTACTTTAGCTGACAGATTACAATAATAACTTATAGTTGTAGTGTTCAGCATAATTTTGTGGTGGAAGGACCACAATTTTATCTTGGTCCTTCGAGGCGACGTTGGCTGTCACATTAAACAAAATTGAAGGACAATTCAAAAATACTACATCTATCTTTTCCATATCTCCCCGTGGGTGTCGTAAGAGGCGACTAAGGGACTTACCAGAGAATGGGCAGTAGCATTCTCTGTGCCTTTGTAACAACCATACTGCGATCGCCAATCCGCCTGCCAAGCGTGGCGATTATGGCAAAACCCCCTTGGGGAGGCATAGGCATAGGACATAGGTCCATCAGTGGACGTCTTTCGGCTGAAATGATGATGATGACAGCTATCCTTTATGCAAACCATAGAGAAGTTAAATTGTATGTTTTGATTCACCCCAAAATTGATTAGTGTGAATTAAATTAAAAAAAATGAAACATGAAACAAAAAAACATTCCTATCTTGCCTTTAATTCTTATGATAGGCGCGGTGATATTTAATGTTATGTATAACCGCAGTCGTATGCCGTATTACTATTACTTACTAATAAGCTGGCCTGAAGAGCGGAATCCAATCCATCGTATTGATTTTGTTCACATGAAATGTTGCCTGTCGTTGAAATGGTTGAAACTCTATATGTCGCAATAGGATGAGAAGTAGGTTAAGCTCTTAAGTGGAATATACGTAAATACAAACATAATTATAGAAAAAAGACTACTAAAATCATAACCCATCCGTTTAGCTTTGCAGTAGTCGGGTAAAAATATTGT